>OZ010721.1:10310855-10402563 GCA_963932345.1 Ophion ventricosus
GGAAGGCAAGTCGCGAAAGCCGAAAAGGCCAACGGTCGAATTTTACGCTCGGGCGAGCATGATGTTTATCGAACGTTCAGGCAATTCGCTAATCCGTAGGGGTCGAGGCGAAACTCGTTTTTTGTTTTGTTTTACTTTACAGGGACACGCGAGACGAAGAGATGGAAAAACTGTGCGGAGAAAAATATTTTGCGAAACATAGAACGTCGAAGCGACGAGGAGTAACGTGAGGCTCGTGATATTGAGCTCCGAGCCGCTAGTGAACGTTGCTAGAGGTCACGGCATGCACGTTATTATCGTAACGCTATCGCGCAATGTTGAGAATTTGGTAAAATTTATTGAGGATATTTGCGAACAGGTGTTACGACTCCGTGCAAAATTTCAAGTCATTCGTCTGCGTAATTGTTGAGCAATTAAGGTAATTCGGTCGAGTTTGGCCGAAGTCAAATTTCATCCGTAATTTAGATTTATTTACGTACAATTTAACCATATAAAAGCTATGATAAATTAAATTGTTGCATAACAAAATATTATAAGCTTCTTTTAGGCGTGTAAATGATAAGTTAATAATTAATACCCGGAATAGACGAAAAAGTTGACTACCGAAAAAGTCGACTAACGAAAAAGACTCAACTTGACTACCTCTCTACACGTTAGAGAGCGAACTAACCTAACCTTACGCATAAGGTACTAGATTGCATTCACGAGTTTTGTTGTAAAGAAAATGGAGCGGGTGCGTGCTTCAACAGGCCGCTTTGCATCCTTTTTTTTTAACATAAGATGTCCGAGAAGAAACATAAAAACATAATACGTGTATTTGTATATTTGTTTCATAAAGCCTAAGAGTTTTTATCTAAGTCTGTATCTAAGTATTTTACAAGATTTATGTCCTATCAAGACTCTTGAGACGGTTGGAATGTTCCCGCTACAGAAAAAAAAACTCTGCTTCCATTTGAATGTTGTTATACATATATTATATGTATATAATATATTTTATATGTTACATATATTATATATGAACCAATTGTTCCTTTTTTACTTCATACTTGCTTTACATTTGCTTGTGTTAGACAATATTCATGGAATATTCTCTGCTTACGTGAAATGTTACACTCGACCAAATTCAAATAAAGCGCGCGCGACTGCGCAGCCATGTTTTTTCCCCTAGTAACTTCTGCTAGCGAGAGAGATCCGGTGTATGACAAGGACAGAGGCCGCGGACTCGCATTAATTATTGAAATAACAAAAAATCCTGTGGTAAATCGACTAAAATCGTTGGTAAATATCTTTTATAGATATCAACCATTATAGTGGTAAGTTTTTTTTTGGCCCTCAAACGATTAATTTTTCGTGTATATTGAAATTTCGATAGTTGGCGTGTCATCTGAGCCTTATGCCCTATAAGAGCAATGTAAAGTTATTTATTAATTACACCCAAACTACATGGTAAATTAACTTAAAATTTTGCAGACATGTAGAGCAAGGTCAACTCTTTCGATTAAATTTAAAAAAACAGGGTCTTAAACGTGAACCTCAATTCGACCGAACTACCTTAAAGAGGCTTCGTCACAAACGTTTTACGTTCAGAAGAAAAATAATTTTTGAGCATATCATAGATAAAGTATCCATGTGCACGTATGCAAAGTTTCAGATAAAGGTCAACGACTATATAAATGACAGAGATACAAATTATTGAACTTGGGATTTTTAACGAAGGGGTTACGGAAGAGTCACCCTCAAAACGCTTATATCGTGTGATGTCTTTAGACTCACGCAACAGATATTGACAACAAAATAAAACTACAATAACGTTGATTAGGTCAGGAGGATTTCAAATACAATACAGAAAAGTTTTGGGTTAATGACTTATGTAAAAAGATATTTGATGTTAAGGGGTTACGTGGGTTTCAAAGCCAAAAAAAAGCATATTGTCTTTATTTTTATAAAAATACAATATATCAATTATTTTATTCAAAATGTTAAGCACATGAAAGAGCAACATTTCAACAATATTTAAAAAAAAATTCATCCAAAAATTTGGGAAATTCAGTCGGTGGGACCTGGTTTCCGGAGACCCCTAAAAAAAAAAGTGTCCCCGTGGTGGTCACGATAACTCATGATAGCTTTATCTGAAATTAAAAAACCAAAGTTTTTTTTGTTAGTAGATAAGCATATCTTGTGATTGAACGAAGGATTTTTCAAAAAAAATTGAAATTTGAATTTTTGGCAGAGTTGTATGCAAAATCGTTCAATTTTTGGTACAATTTACACTACGCATAGCCTTGTAAAATTAGTTGTAATCGAAAAAAAAAACCTTCGTTTAATCACTAGTCAATGCTACTTTGAAGAAGTGTTCAAAATTTCAAAAAGATCGGTGCATTAGTTTTTAAGAAATCGTGTCTATCGACTTCAAAAATAGTGTTTTGAGAATGATGCGTATACCTGCGTCGCTCCCGGCCGGTCTTAACCAACGGGGGGGAATTCCCAAAGGCTCTCTCTCCTAGACTTTTACTCCGATTGAAACTTTTCCCAATCAAAACTTTGGGAGAATATTCTAGACATATTGTACTATTAGATAATAAAATAAATTTAAAAAATGGATTTTTTGAAATTTTCAAACCAACGTAACCCCTTAAAATGTCGGAATACTTGAAGTTCCGCGAGGTTTCGCGATCGTGGAAAGATTCGGCAGCGTTGCGGAAATCGGGTATTTTGTACAACGTAGAGGCGCATGCGCGAGAATTATATCATCATGTATGTAAAGGCCCCTCTACACTACTCGTTCGAAGTTCCTCGCCGAAGTACTCGCCGAAGCTAGCCGAGCGTCACTTCGTCTTAACTTCGCGAGAACTCGTGCTCGCGACTTCGGCCCTTTGACTCGGCCCAAAATACCGACACCGATCGGAAGTCGCCCGAAGCGAAGCAAAGCGAGGCGAAGAAGCACGAAGTGCCTCTCTACACTCTCGTCCTCGCCCAACTTGGATTAACTTCGCGAGTGTGTAGAGAGGCCTTAAGACCGTGCCGCATACACAGCTCGCTTCTCATCAGGGGGCTGGCACGGATTGATATTTTTGCTATGCAAAATAACCGCTTTTTTAGTGTCCTACGCCGCTACTCGCAGCGCTAGTTGTACCCTTACAAAGCTGATGCGCGCGCAGGAGCTATGTGTATATACACACGCACACATATAATCGAGCAATACCCACATAACATCATCATATCATTGATGGCGTTGTATGGTATAAATATATACATACACCATTTATTATGCTACCATTATTGTTTTATTAATTTATCTATTATTCATTAATTCTCGATTGACTATTAGTCTATTGACTAATGATCGTGACAACAAACAATCATGAAGATAAATATGATAACGAAACTATTTGGTACCAAATTATAAATTTCTCAAAAGTTCATTACTCAATTTAAAAATAGAGCTCCAGCTTTCATCATATGCTCATATAACGAGAACTGAAACACGTTTGAAAACTTATTCACTAATAATATTTTCAAGAACCGATTATTTGGCGATAAATAATTATATTGTCCATACGTACCTCTATGGTTGTGTACTGACATACTTATGTTTGTATACTCGGCCAGCTTTCACATTGTCATTATTTATAGCCTCTTTCCATCATAGTCCTTGAATGCCAGTATCGGCTGGTACGTTGAAAAAATGCACCTTTTCAATATTTTGCGTGTACCCTGAGGTACAACCAGGCACAATACACGGCATTAGAGCACGGTTACACGAACAATTTCATCAATTCCGCACCGCGGTTTAACCTCCAAAAGTCAAAATGGTGGTTTTGTACGTCGTGCGGGCCTCGCGCCCACGCAATAGGAATATTGTAAGGTAACTACTAGCGCCACAGGTAGAACTAAAATAATCGGTCAAAAAGCATAGCATTTTTATACACAGTAGGGGATAGGCCGTGCAAGCCCCCTGCTTCTCATGATTTATTTGTTCCGTCTCTGTCACACGCAGCTCATTTCCCGAGGTCTTAGCGATAGTGGCGCCATGCCTGTTTGACCATGCTTTTGTAGTCACTTTTTTCAAATTTCACCATAAGAGTTCGGACTCCTCCTACTCTAGTCTCCCTGGTCGTCAGGCAACTGCTCGAATCGGTAAACATGGCTAACCTTTCTGTGCTAACGGGCAGTTTATCCCTCATCACGAAGTTTCTGTCACCTGCCAGGTATTTTCGATCGCTCAATCTCATTAGTGCTTAAACGTTTGAACAGTTAAAGCAAACAGGATAAAAGAAAAATATTAAAGTTACCAGATAAAGCGCGATCCGCGACACTAACGAAACATAACCTCTAAATAGCTACAAACATCTATTTTGTAACGTTGACAGTGTTCTTTGAAAATGAACTTCATGATTGTAGATTGGCAAAGGCTGTCTCGACGAGGTCGTACAGCATCTATCCACCGTATTACGTGAAGCCAATTTATCGCAAGGACGATCAAGCCGTTCTCGCGGAAACGGGTGAGGCTCTCAAAATCGCTCATACACCAATTTTGCCGGCTTACACGGAAAACACGTCGTCGGAATTCCATGATCCTGAAGTGGCGTAAGTATCAGGCAAATCCATTAAAAAAAAAAAAGAAAGTTCCGTTCCAATGGTCAATTTGGATGTCGAGCAGATGAATCTGTTGAAAACCAATGCCATTTCTCCAGGAAATTCATCAACTTTATAATGAGAAAGGGTAAGAAGGAGTTGGCCAGACAACTGTTGGAAGACACGTTTACCAATGTGAAGCGCATCCAGCTCAAAAGATATCACTCCGCGCCATCAGAGCAGCGCGAGAGCATCGAATTGGACCCGGTAAAAATATTCCACATGGCAGTGGCAAACGCGACGCCAGTGATGGACCTCGTCAGAACCAAACGAGGAGGCGTTACCTACCAGGTAGAGCAAGATCCTCAGTCGTATTGTTCCGGCGGATGAAACAACGCGATTCTCTTTAAAGGTACCGGTGCCCATTCTCGAGAACAGACAACGCTTCCTCGCGATGAACTGGCTCATTCAGGCTGCCAAGGAAAAGCACAGAAAGACTCACCTGCCGCAGACTCTGTCCAAGGAATTAGTGGACGCCGCTTATAATCAGGTAGTCTTTCTGAAATTAGGGTGAATCGACCAGTGAATGGGTGTATAACAACACTATAGGATTCTGATGGAGGGTAAAATGAAAAATTGAAAGAAACTTGTTAATTGCTATAGCTAACAGAAGATATTATTCTAATAGTAGTGAAAAATTTTCGAAATAATTGCAACAAATAATATTAGATGAATTGATAAATAAGTAGCGAAATGATGAAATCGCCAGTGAATGGACGAAATTACCAGTAAATGGACATTTGGCCATCAGTAAACAGACGTGTAGTGAAGATGAACCTTGTAAAGCATAACGGTTTATTTATTTTTATTAAATGCTAGATTTGGAGATCACTGCGTTGCACAAAAATTGTAATATTCTTATATACACTACCGGTAAAAAGTTTCCGGACAAAAATTCAAAAAAGTTCCGGGACGATTTTTTATACCATTTAGCCGATAGTTGACAAATGAATTTAATAAACGGCATTTTGAAGGGGAGGAATTTCACCTTCATTCCGTTTTTTTTGAGAATTTACTATTTTTTTTACGACTAGTACCCTTTTTCGAAAACGACCATTTTTTACCTTTTTTTTTGCTCCTTTTCTGGTAGACTCCGTTTACAGACAAAAATATTTTTATGCTTCTAATACAAGCTTCAATTTAAAAAAAAAAATTTCTCTTTCATTTATTTTCGGTAAAAAATCAGATGATTTAATTACCGTAACTCGAGAAAAAAATGTCAAAAACAAAATCTGAAATAATTCTATTGCGGTGAAAACAGGAAAATAAATTTTTTCCTCTCTTGAAATTTTACCACAAACCCCTTAGTTCTCGAGTTACGGTAATTAAATCATCTGATTTTTTACCGAAAACAGGTGAAAAAAAAACATTTCGAAAAAAAAATCTGAAAAAATTCTCGCGAACTCAACGAAAACTGATTCAACTTTTTACTATCTTGCGGTTTTCTTTGAATCCTTGTCGTTTTCCCGTTAGACATTATTTTTCAAATAGTCTCATTTTTTTAAAATAAAAATATCTTTTTTTTTTAAATTAAATTCATTCATGTCAATTGTCGGCCAAATGGCATAAAAAATCGTTCCGGAACTTTTTTGAATTTTTTTCCGGAAACTTTTCGCCGGTAGTGTATATGAGTATTATATTTGTTATTACGATTTCGTAGAAAATACACAAAGCTTTTTGGCATCTTAACGTGACATTTTCAAAAAACTATAAAAGTTCGGTGCGTCCGATAAACGGAAAATTAAATTTTATCAAAATTCAAAAAAACGAATGGCATGATTTCATGACTTTTGATAAAACGTACACTGTCAGTTATAATTTTGCAATTTGAAGCTGATGAGCTAAATTTTTCATTCTGCTTTGAGAATTATTTGAACAGAGCTCATATGTCCGTTCACTGGAAAGACGATGGAATACAGCACCACTGAATAAACGCGTCTAATTCTGACCTATTACGAATTTATTTTAAATGTTTGCAAAACATCAAAGATTAATTCTATCTCAAATAATAAAAGTAATACTTATCCTCAAGACTGGTAAAAACTTTTGTTTTCGCCTTCGGAACACCTTCTGTGCACAGCCGTATTCCAAGTAAGATTAAAGTGGGCAGTGTGCAAGTACCACAAACTATAAAAATTCCGTGTGACGTCAAAATTCGATATTAAACAAAGAAATTGGTTTTAACGACACGTGTGATTTTTTTTGCCAAATTATAGTGATTCAAGTTTTTATATACAATTCATATTCTTTACTTATTTTAAATATAAACGAGCTTTGGTCTATTCACTGGTCGGTGTACCCTACTTCCTCTTCTACGTGGAAGATTGCGCAGCTAACGTTGCGGGTTTCAGGGTCGCGTGGTCAAGAGAAAGCAAGATCTCCACAAGTTGTGCGAGGCGAATCGTGCCTACGCCCACTTCAGATGGCAATAAACAGTCGTGCGACCATCAACGTTACTCAAGCTTCGTTTTTTTTTGTAAATAAATACATGAACAGCCGTACAAACTAGTTCCCATTCAGGCGTGTACTTTTCCGAAGACAACATTGAATATTCTGTGGTCAAGTATTTTGCCGGCATTCAAAAAAAGTTTGAGGGTATTTTTCGAGCTGGTCAGACGAACTTTGTAGTACCACGGATCGCGGGACTTGTCGGACGATTCGCTCAGCGGGCAAACCGCGTCTACGGTCGCGTCTGTGTTCAATCTTTGACCCCAGTAGCCGACGTAAGAGAACCTGATGCTCTTCTCGTCATCCTTGATGTAAATGAAGCCGATCGTATTGTTGAATATGACGCCGATGGAGTGAAGGAACACCACCATGAATCCGCCTATGCAAACGTAATACGAAATTTTCAGATGCGCAAAGTGAGCTTTATCTTTTGACGATTTGGCATAAATTTTTAATTCTTGAATGTGTGTCCTTGGATGCAAAGGAGAAACAGTCGTAAGAGGCTCGTATGGATCAAGCATTGAAGTTCCATTCGAAAGTGTTTTGGCAATTTTTTAGCCACCCAACTGCTTACAGAATTGCAAAATCGTAACAGATGTATGGCAAATCCAAACGAGAAAATAGTCATTTCAATTCGTTACAATTAAGGTATTCCTTTCGCGGAGGGCCGTATATTGTGGGCACTCAAAAGCAGGGCCCTTTTGAATCATTAGTAAATTACAGTGGCACTTGATAAAAATAAGTTAACAATCAAATATTATACCTAACAATAAACTGAAATAAAAAAATTCTCAAAATTTGTCGATCTAGACATGTTTACATTTTCTCGGAAACATCGCGATTACGAAATTTCTTCTGCTAGTGACATTTTTCCAAGTTTTATGATTTATATTTTCTTTAAACATTCGGTGATCCCTTGTTTTTATTGTCGTTACGGAATCCTTAGAATGTTTTAAATGCATAGAGCAGTTAATATTAGACATTTAGAATTATTTTGTGTCAATTATTACATATAAATGTGGCCAGCATGTCATCTCCGTAAAGATGACGTTGAAGTTTGCATCATTGGAATGCAACGATTTTTTTTTGTTTATTTTTCATTTCTTTATTTTTATCATTATCCAATGCCTTGCTATTTTTTTAAATTAACGTCGCAAATGACTAATAATAATACGTAAAAACGTTTGAGTGATTTTCATAGGCTAAATCAGCCAAAAAAAATATAACAATTAAGAAGAATTCATTTTCGTTGCATTCCATCGATGCAAACTTCAACGTCATCCCTAAAATGCCGTATAAATTAGACGATTTACAGTCATAATTTTTTAGTAAAGGTCGGTAACTTGGGTTGGAATTTTACCAGTATACTGACATTTATTATTACTTCATAGTAGACAAAAATAAGTTAATTGTTAAATAATCGGGTTCGTGAAAGGAATACCTTAATGACACTACAATTATGTCGCACTGGCATTGAAGTTTCCATTATTGGAGTACAAAGAAAATTAATTTTTTAAATACTTTCTCGAATTTCTTTTAGCAGATTTCAGTTACCAAAATCCCTTAACCATTTTTAAAGGCGCTTATTGGGATATCTGCAATTGAAATTTACAAAAAAGTTTTATATACAGTAGAACCTCAATTATCCGAATTTTCAACTATCCGAACGTTCGATCATCCGAATTCAATGATGGTCTTTTTTTTCAGTTAAGGTATCGCCCTGAGGTTTCCCCCCTTTTTTTTTCTCGAATAAAGCTGTTTCCTAACACTTCGAGATGTTTTCAAAATACATTATTGTCTATATGTAACTTCATACATCAGATTGTATATATATTTTATGTATATACGAGAAACATTGTATGTACGAGCGTATTTCAGCAGCGTCTTCCAGGAGTTTGATCCTGGCTTTCAAATTTTGGATGACCATGAGACTTTATCTTTTGTGCAAGGGGCTCAAGAGGATGACAATAACAATGATGATGATGGTGGTTTATCTGACTCGGAAGCGCATAATAAACCGTCTCACAGCGAAGTATTCAGCGCTTTAGAACTCGCCCTGGAATGGTTTGAAACCCAAACAGAAAAAAGCCTCACAGAACTGCTGTTCTTGAAACGAATTCGAGACTTAGCGGCCAAGAAACGCGCAACTACTATGAGAAAGCCAAAAATTGATCATTATTTTAAGCCGCAATTTTTATCCAATTGCATTAGTAGTGGTGGTATAAAAATTGAAACTTTATTCATTGTTAATTGCTATCAAATAAAGCATTTGGGGTCATTGGATTAATAAGGAGAATTTTCGATATACTATTTATATTATATGAGTTGATTTTCCCGGAAATCCGAGATCTATTTTCGATTATCCGAATTTTTTATTATCTGAGCGATGTCTGGTCCCAATTAGTTCGGATGATCGTGGTTCTACTGTAATGCAAATAAGGCAATCAAAATGCAAATATGAAATTCAGTTGTGTTCCGATAACGCAAACTTCAATCCTAACTAATAATATAAATCTGACTTTCTGTCTGTCGGTCTGTCTGTTTGTTACTCAATCACATCAAAATGGCTTGATCGATTTCGATAAAATTTAACATGTAGATAGCTTATGGCCTGGGTTAAGACATAGGATACTTTTCATTCTAATATCTAATATTTTATAGTTATAATATTATATACTCAAATCTAATCTAATTATGAAATTCTCAGTCTTATATAATTCTTATTATAGGATACAAACAAATCAAATCTAATTAAAATAGATGATAATACAATATCAAATCTAATATAAATATATCTAATATTTGTCTAATTATTATATTTTAAAATATCTAATGATGACATTTTAATTCTCATAGAATACGAACGACTAAAATATAATCAAAATCGAATAGAATCTAATATAATATATATTTTACTAAATTCTGAATGACGTATGACAGCCTTTAAAAAAATTAATCCATGAAGGGATATTTTAACACAAATTTCGCGATCCACACAGACGAAGTCGCGGATAGAAGCTAGTACCACATATAGCAGACGATGGTGAAATTTTCCAAAAAGTTTCTCCCGTGCATCAATCAACTACGCAAAGCAGAGTTGGCAGTAACTAGTTACTTCAGTATCGAATTCGATTAAAGATACTCGATACAAATTTATCGAGCAAAATTCGATCGATATTTCGCTACAAAAGTAGCGATCTTCAACAATCGCTTGATACTTTTGTATCGCGTAACGAAAAATCATTTGATACTCGATACTTTTGTATTGAGTAACAGAAAGTTCTGCGATACTCGATAGTTTTATATCGAGTAACGAAAAGTTCTTCGATACTCTCGACACTTTTGTATCGAGTATCGAATAAATTTTCGTTACACGTTACACAAGTATCGAGTAACGAAAAGCTTTTCGTTACTCGATACTTGCGCCCATTCCAAAGCCTCAAAATACGAAGCAATTCTGTCAACAGTTTTGAAATTTCTCACGGTTGATACAAAACCCTTGTACTCGAGGGAAGGTAAAGAATTTCCGACTTTTCGTCAATTTTTCAAAATTTGTAAAAAAAATTTCAAAACGATGAAAAAACTTTAAAAATTTATACGCATTCGGAAAACTTAACAATTTCATTTCAAATAACAAAAAACAATTTTATACAAATTTAAGGCCCCACACCACGGTTCGTGCGCGGTACGAGGGTGTATTTTTCGTAATTATTTTCAAGCAAACGATGAATGGAATTTTTTTTATTAATACTCATAGTCAATATATACATATAGAAGACTGTATACAAATTTTTGTACTCGAATCTAAAGTATAGTTTGCGGTGTACGCCGCTTCCAAGAGGACACTCCGACGAAATTGCTGCTCGGCGGTTGACAGCGATTAAGCCATACGGTTCATCTGAAAAATAAAATAAAAATATATTTAGAAACTAGACATATAGGTTTACAGCATCACGTAGGGGAATTTCGATATAAAAAAAAAAAATGGCAGACCAGCGAATTTTATTTCCGATTTTCATGGAAAATTTTCATCGTTCATAAAAAAAAAAAAATGGCGGCCCTTTATAAAAAAAATCCCTACGTGGTGCCATAGAGACTGAATTTTCGACCAGTTTAAGACTTAGCGCATGCAAATCGGATGAATAGTTTTTTTAATATGTCGTCAACCAGGTTGAAAAACGTAGTTTCGAAAAAAAAATTTATTTATCTCTTTTTTTTTTGTTTCTCACCGTTAGTAAGCTATTCCTGGACCACACAAAAGCTCCTCAGCATCCAGAGACTCATCATTTTTTCCATGTTTTGCACGCAGACGACCCTCATGCGTGCTTTTTTCAGCTTTGTGCTCGGCTTCGCATATTCGCTTCTCGTCGATGTTTTGACAATATTGGTAGACTGTTTCACCGATTTTTATGTTTAATATCTCCAATACATTTATGAGGCCAATATAACCATTGTTAAAAAGTATTGAAGCAATATTAGCGGCAGTTTCAACTGTGGGTCTGCCGCTCCACGATGTCATTGACGCAAATTTCCATATAACAGAGTTCAAACACTCGTTGTTATTCTGGTGAAAAGCGCCTAAACTTCGTTGAAGAAATTCGTCTTTACTAAGGTCCACGTATATCGGTTTTATTGCCGCACATCTGCCACTCGGCACAGTCGTGCGCTTCGAACAGTTTCACATAAAATGCTGTATCTCCGCCAATTTTACAAATTTCTTTAAAAAATTTGGTGAGAACATTCTTAACAAATGTATCTTTCAGAAAATAAAAAAAAAACAAACTGACAAAAAAAATGTTTACCGTGGTGTGAGGCCTTAAACAAATAACAATATTATAAAAGTATCAAGTATCGAAGGACTTTTCGTTATTCGATACTCAAGTATCGAGAATGGAAGAACTTTTCGTTACTCGATACTCAAGTATCGAGAATGGAAGAATTTTTTGTTACTCGATACTCAAGTATCGAGTATCGAATACATTTTTGCTACTCGTTACAAAAGTTTTCCAACGATCTTCAATGATAGCTTGATACTTTTGTATCGAGTAACGAAAAGTTTTTCTATACTCTATACATTTGTATGGAGCAAAAAGTAACACCCGATACAGATTTTGGACAACTCTGACGCAAAGAAAACTAAAACGTGGGTCAGCTTCTCCTTGCAGAGTAAACATCCCATAGGACACACGCAGTCATACCGCCAGTTAAGAGTTATGATTCTTCAATGAATAGGTAGATTAATCCCAAATTTTGCACAAAGGCTTGACACAAACCCAAGGCTATACTGCATGAAATTTCTTATCGCCCAGGTAACATCTCTGTAAGACTTGCATATATTCTTGAACGTATTCTCGCCCTATTCATTCTTATACTTCTTCGGCAATCCGCAGAACATGCTTGAATCACCTAGGTATCAATAATCTTCGTACGAATACTGAAGCGACAGTTTGAGAAAGTCGTAGATGAAAAATAAGAGTCTTAAAAATTGAATGGCAAAGTTGAGGACTCACCTAAAAATGTGAAACTATCGAAAACTTGTGGAAGCAAGTAATAATCTAAGTACGGCTTTGCGGCGACCAATATTGGCAGACCGCAAGCGTAAAAAACAGTAGCGTGCATCTTCGTTCTGTTTATTCTACTTGCAGTTGTGATCTGTGGCAAATCATAGAGCAACGAGTACTCGGGAAACTGTTTCGATCGTACTATAACTCCGCGATCGGGGGCTTGTGTTAAAACGGACGTGCGAGCTAGCAATCGGCTGAAAAGTATACTCGAATAACATCGCGACGCGAGTAAAGCCATGACAACTAGTTTTACGAAACAAAGTAGTCGCCGATAATATTTTTCGATATTTTCGTATCGTTGTTTTCGATGTGCGAAAGTTGGAAGAGAATTACGATATTTTGGAGTAACACATTTCACTTAGAGGGCAACCGAGTTCTGGCAACGAATTCGGAATTTTGTAGACCAGCCCCCTGACAATGGATACTATTCCTATTGCGATAAAATGTTTCGCGTTGTATCCGGGTTTCTTAATTCCACTATCGGTCGCTTCGTAGCGCTAGTAGTCGTCTGGACGGATTGCTTCACGCGTGCGCGCTCAAAACTCGTAAACACAATTTATTTACGATATTTTTTTCGCGAATTTTTTATTTGGAGTATCTGTAAATAAATAAAAATTCAAGTTAGTCGTTCGAGAGTGATTTCTTTTTTGCAACTTTCACTTATTACGTAGACCGAGAGAACCCAAACAAACGCATCAACTTTGAGATGAAGAGGCTTGAGTCTTGCTCGACCAAATTATATTTTTATGATTACAGAAGGAAAGTACTGCTTTCGAAATTAACGCATGAATAGATATGAAAAAATGATATGAAAAAAAATGTTTAAAAAGTGGGGAATTATAAAAATGAATAATTTAGTTTGCATTTTGGTATTATTCGTTTATTCCCTTAATATTTGATAATCTGAACAATTTTTTTCCTATGTCTATTGTTAATAGAATGATCCATTTATTACTGGCGTGACTGCCTGCACTTATTTAGCCCGCAACACATCATCTTTCGGCACCTTGAATAACGACACGCGCTCGGCTGCACCCGAGTATCCGCTTTTGCATCCCTATATGATGCACATTTTAGGCATCGCAAAATTGTCACTTCTCAATTGTTTTAAAATGAAAATCTACATGAATACATTGATTCATGATATGAATTATACATAAATATGATTGTTAATCTCGTGACGCAACGATGGTATGCAGAATGTACCCGTAAACACAATATAAACCAATGCTATATATTGGGTGAAGTAAAAAATTCTGAGCGTTTTCCGCTAGATGTCTTTAGTGAGGCATATCTTACGATGTATACATCGCATCGGGTCATACTATACGACGGCGATTTAAAGGTGACATTACGCTTCAAAAAAAGTTCTTTGACAGTTTTGTGTTTGGTGAAGCCAGTTGTGTGTTACAGCGTTTCAAAATGGAGGTAAAAAAAGAGAGAATTCGATACATTCTTCAGTACCACTACGACCAAGGTGAAAAGGCGAAGCAGGCGGCCAAAAAAATTTGTGCTGCTTATGAACCCAATACAGTATCGAATGCAACAGCAAAGCGGTGGTTCCAACGATTCCGTTCTGGTAATATGGACGTCGAAGATGAGGCACGCTCTGGTAGGCCAATCGTCGAAAATGTCGATAAAATCATGGAAATCTTCGAGTCCGACCGGCATGTGAGCATTTATTCCATTGCCCAGGAACTGAAGATTAGCCAGAAAACCGTTTGGAAGCATTTGCATAAGGCTCGTCTCAAGAAGAAGCTCGATTTTTATGGGTGCCACACGAATTAACGCGAAAGAACCTTTTGGACCGAATTGTTGCCTGCGATTCTTTGCTGAAACGTAACGAAATCGACCCATTTTTGAAGCGGATGGTAACTGACGATGAAAAATGGGTCACATACGAGAACAACAGCTGAAAAAGATCGTGGTCCAATCGCGGTGAGCCGGCCCGAACGATCGCCAAGCCCGAATTAACGGCCAAGAAGGTTTTGCTGTGTGTTTGGTGGGATTGGAAGGGAATCATCCACTATAAGCTGCTCCCATCGGGCCAAACACTCAATTCGGACCTCTACTGTCAACAACTGACCAGATTGAAGCAGGCGATCGACCAGAAGCGGACAGAATTGGCCAATAGGAAGGGTGTTGTGTTCACAAGATCTTGGCTGGAGTGCCCGGACCTGTTTATAAGACCGTGATTCGTATTCATATCCCGGAGGTCCAATTTGAATCGACTTGGATATCTTTGAAACTATTTTGGTGAGACCAATATACGCTTCGGATGTATCCAATGAAAGTTGACCTTCACATGTCCTACTTCGCGTCCATGTAGAAAAAACTTATACCGGAATGAATGCCCGCTGAAACTATCGTGTCAAAAAAACATTTTAGTATCAACAGCTCCGCGATATTCGAATCCATGGAGTATCTAGGCTCTATGTTCGAATCGATCGATGGAGACACCCCGTATATGGCATTTCGAGTCAGAATGGTCAAAGCGTAAGCAGCGCCGTTGGGACGGAACCCTTACCTTTAAGGCCAAGTGTCACACCGACCGAGCGGCCATGAGTGCGAGAGAGATAGCTGATTTGGAGATTCCCAATGATTTCTGAAACAGTTAATTTTTGGGAAAAAAGAAAAGAAACACGTTCCCCTCTGTTGAACGACGAAAAAACGGCTTTCTCTTCTTTTGCCCGAAATATGATCCGTCTAGGAGAAAACTTGGCAGTAGGATTTTTACCGACTGGACGTGTGACACATTGCCTTAACATTTGTCACGGACGCAAACCCGAGGCTCGATAAAAAAAAAAGGAATTAGTGACGAAGTATTTAAAGTAGTTCGGCTATTTGAACAAGTACGGTGAATGTTCACCAATTTTTGCGGTAAATGATAGTAGCGGTAGCGGGGCCTTTAAAGGCCCCGCTACACTACTCGCGAAGTTAATCGAAGTTGGGCGAGGACGAGAGTGTAGAGAGGCACTTCGTGCTTCTTCGCCTCGCTTTGCTTCGCTTCGGGCGACTTCGGATCGGTGTCGGTATTTTGGGCCGAGTCAAAGGACCGAAGTCGCGAGCACGAGTTCTCGCGATGTTAAGCCACGGGTTCTCGCGAAGTTGAGCGAGTAGTGTGGTGACGCTTCTCGTACTCGGCTAGCTTCGGCGAGTACTTCGGCGAGGAACTTCGAACGAGTGTGTAGAGGGGCCTTAAAAGTTGAGCAACACAACTCGTGAAAATTGTGCGCACTTCGTGTTTTTTTTTTTTTTTTCATTCTAAAAGGGCTCTAAAAATCAATCGAAGTTTCGATTTTCACTTGTATTTATGAACGTGTTGGAATTTTCCGCGAGGCAACTGTCAGGCTACGCGCGACTTCGCGAACGTCGCAACGCCATAACCTCAAAAGACAAAGTACAGATGATCGCGCGGTGTGTTGCGCTCGCATAATTTTTAATTCCCAATTATTTGGCTGATGAGAAAGAGCGTGGAGGAATAAAATGAGCAATGCAGAGCTGCAGGAAGAAGAACGAGAAGTTTTATTATCCATCTACGATGGCGACGCTGCATTCAAAGAAATCACACCGACCACCTATCAGTACAAGGTTTTTTTTTCTATCAGCCCTTTGAATATCACGTAAAAACATAAAGAGTCGAATGAAAACGTCGACGTAGAAATGCCGAAGACGGCCAAGGCACTACGACAATTTCTTACCGATTTTCCGACGCATTTCTAACCTCCAAATTGACTACGAGAAAAACAAAATTTGCGTATGAAAAGTAAAAGCCTTTTCCATAAAAATTTGTTATGTAATTTTGCATCGTTGAAATGTAACGAAAAATAATGTTTTTCAATCTTCATAATTTTTTTTTGGCTGTAGCAATCACTCAAACTTTTTTTTCCTATTCTTATTAGAGATTAACAAGCTCAATTTGCAAAAAAAAGCCTTTGGTCAAGCTTAATAAAGAAATGGAAAATTAGCAAAAAAATGTTGCATTCGGCAGGAGTACGATATCCGAAACGCCAAAATATGACGGTGAATTTAAGGTTAACGAGTCAAAATAAACAAAATATGAAGAGTAGTAAAAATTAATATTTTGCTTATTTTGCGTTAAAATTCGAATTTTTCGTTAGTTATCGAAAATGACGATTTTTTCGAATTTGAAAATTTCAACGAACATCCGGCAAGGTATCTTGGAAATATACAGTTTCAACGGTGTCTCGGAAGCCAAAAATGTATTTTAAATACCACTACCATGTTTTTGTCGCTTATAGGTGTGACTAGACGGCAAGTAAAGTAGTACTTTTAATCACTAGGTGTCTGAAGAAGGATTAAAAGTATACGGTTCATCCCTTTTCAGACTTGTATGGCTCCAAGTTTATGTAAAATATATCATTTAGTAATTTGATGTAGTAATTATCTGGAACAATCCTTATTGTTATAAATAAACAAAGAATATAAATAAATAAAGCGTTATAATCTTGGAATTTATGTCGAAAATCATATAAATACTACGTTTAGTATACTTGGGCAGGCTCCGCTTCCTCCGCTGGCGCAAGGGGCTCTGTTCCTTACCCCCACCGGAGGTTTGCGCCCTCCAGCTCCTCCACGTTCCAGTACCGAACACCTTTCGCATGCGACACACCTTCCTTGTACATAGCATCTTCCCAATAGAGAAGCTTGGAAAAAATGGTGTACTATATTAAAGTATAACTTCTTGGGTCTCGGCCAAATAAGAGAATAACTTTTTGCCCTTGAGGCAATACTAAACAAATATTTTTTGAAGCTTGCGCTGTCAAATTCCATTATTTGTGATAAAATTAAGATATTGTACCCATGAGCCAACAGAAATCGTTGAATTTTGGTGTATTTCCAATTACTGCTAAAAGTGTTCATAATTCCTTAAGGAAGCCGAAACGGCAAATTATTTATTCTTGAAATTCTCATTATTTTGGGTAAAATATCAAGAATCAATGGTCAATACTTGGCGCCTCGGTTATCGTACTATCCCCTTGCATTCCAATGATGGAAACTTCAGCATACAAAACTTTAGCATCATAGCAAAACTTTCATAAGTTGCAAATTTTTTGTAAAACAAAACTTCCTTTTGCACTGTAATTTTGTAACTAAAAGGATGTATGGTTGCAGTATGGTGAAGAGAACGACCCAAAGTCGTTTATACTCGACATTTGCTGGGGTCCGAATTACCCGTCGGAGAAGCCAACGGTTAGCATGGAAACCTTTTACAACAAGCACCTGTAAGTTCGCCTTTGCGCGTCGTTCGTCATAAATGAAAATGTACATTTTGAAAGCGTATGGGACAAATTTTCATTGAAACGTTTTTCTCCATTTTGATTCAGTGTACAATCGGTGAAGGACAAAATTGTGGCTCACGTTGAGGCGGAAGCAGAGCAGTGGCTCGACTGTGGCATGACGTACACTCTCTTCCAATCGGTGCAAGAGCATCTGGCAGAATTGGTGGAGACCCAGCCAACATGCCTGAACGACCTCAATAACCATGCCGATAAATTGACGATTTCCGATGACACGCAACAGGTACGCAATGCAACTCTGTCGAAGTTTGCGTTCTTGGCATGCAACGAAATTCTTTGTTTTTTTTTGTTCTCATTCAAAAGCCATTTTGTGAACATTCAGCTTGCAGATCTTTGATAAAGATACTCATGAACGTTGCATCACGGCACTTCTTCTAAGTAGTCTCATTTTTAACCCGATCAGTGTAGTGCTTTTTTTTCCACCACTTAAGTTTAGGGGGGGAGGGTCGAATTGACTTCATGCTTAAAAATACTCGAAAACCCCTTCCTAAAAAACTGAAAAAAATCATGTGTCATGCTTAAGGCTTCTACTTTACCATAAAGTTTTGAAATAATTTTCAGAAAATTAAGAATAACAATGAACAAATGAACTCGCAAAAAAAAAGTATAATTCTTCAAAAATTCATAACTCGGAGACAAGTGTATGAAATTTAACGTGCAAAAAACGAATCAAATGCTGACGAGTGTATCTTTCAATAAAAAAAATATTGCGAAATAATATTATGAAATGTGAAACCTTATTTTTTTTCATGACCATATACATTTTGTGAATGTAGAAGGTTTTGATATAAAATATACACATTTTTCAATATAAAACGATTTATTGTGACAAATTTTCTACAAAATCAACGTCGTCGTTCTCGCTCTCATCCTCGAAATAGTCAACTCGTTCACGAGGACGAAGTGCTTGGCCCACTTCATCCCCAGAGCGTCTCGCCATTTTCTAATCTAAATCACGTGCACACAGAGACATGTTTTTTTTAATTCCATATAAAGTGAAATTGTACTATTAGTAGTACAAAAAACATAAATGATGAAAAAACTTACCTGAGCTATCGTCCGACACAATGTAACTGTTAAGTGTAGAGGGGGGGTCAAATCGACCCCCGGTCAAATTCGTCCGCTCACTACGCTTCACTGGAAGGGACTGGGGGCTGGAAATTGCGTGAGGGTTCTGCCCTAATGTACAATTTTTTAGGTGGGGGGGTAAGGTGTCGCCCTTTTGCTTGGTTTAAAAATAGGGGACGGTTGAAATTTCCGGCCGGGTCAAATTGACCCTCCCATTAACTTGCATTGGCCTCTCGCGGAGGAAACTCCGAAATAGGGCCCTACGAGAATTTTGAACGAACTTCGCGAGCCCGATTCTCCCGACTTTGTTCACTAACGCGTTCGTTGTTTCTCTCGCAAGATACAGGAAGAATCGTCGAAGAAAACGAAAAAGGAACAATTGACGAAGGCGCAGAAACGTCGACAGTGGAACAAAGCGGACGGCAAAGGTGACAAGCCACGAGGATGGGACTGGGTCGACATAGTTAAACATTTGTCCCAGACGGGCTCCAAACCCGATCAAGAATCCTAGTCGTAAGTGCGTCCTGTACAGTGATATCTTCCTCCCTCGCTCTGTCTACTCTCATTGTGAAAATTGTAGCATCACTATCAACGATGCTGTTATATCTGCTTTTTATAAACTGTTGAAAGTAAATTTTCCTTCTGCACATTTATCGTAATGAATTACGGAAAAAGGGGGATGGGACGGGGGAAATCCAAGAGCGACGATACGCCAAAATCGTATCTGTAAAAAATTGTGGAACGCGCGAGTGCCCGACGAACTCTTTATACTTCGAGTGCATCGAAAGCCCGCGCATAATCGATCTTGAATAAGTAATAATAACACCCGCAAAGTTGGGACTAAAGCAACGAATAAAAGAAAAATACCTTTGGTATAAAAAATACGAGAAAAAAAAAACAAATTATTGCGAATGTATCGAGGAGCGTACAAAATTGTTTCGTTCGTCAATGTTAGAATGGTGTTGATGGAGATTTTTTTTTTTTTTTTAACGTGCGGTAAGTGCCTGATCTCCGTACGATCTGTAAGGCCCGATCGACAATAAATTTGAATCGAGCGTCCATTCTGAAAAAAAAACAAAAATTAGAATTATTAAGAAATGTTGATAAGCTGGGCATTATTGGAGTTTTGCATTTTATTTCGCCTACCACTGAGGTCGAGCAGTCGAGTCCACGTGGTGGCTTGTTCGTCGATCCACCTATTAACGATGTCGTGCTGAGATTCCTCCGTCATGCTGTGCAGTCTCGACAACGGACCTCCATTCATTCGAGCCTCTTGTATAAGATCCTGCGTTAAAGAATTCACGATTATTGGCAGGATTTTTCTTAGGGATGGAATAATCGGGAGGGAGCGGAAGTGACGTTTTTAGGTAGTACGTGCACGTAATCCATATTGCTGCTGAATATTGTTAATATGCTACAGATTACGTTGACGTCTAAAATTTTGCCGTAAGTTGAGCATTGCGATTAAAAACTGGTCGTGTCTGTCAAATTTTACAGGCTTTAATTGATTCAATTGTTCAATTGTTTAAAGGGACAGGTTTGGTTTATTTATTGAGGGAGATAAAAGCGAAATACTTACGGGCCGTAGATGCAGCTGTATGCTCAAATAAGTGGCCTGCAGAAATGCTCGGAAGTACGCTTTTACGATATCGTTCGACCCGACTCCGTGAGGAAGCGCCACGTAAAGCGTTCGTTTTTTTACATCTGGCAGTATCAAAGCCGGAGACTCAGTCATATCTGTGGATCCAACAACGGCCGTACTCGTCGAGTCGTATAATCTGAGAGCTTTCAACGGCACGAAGACGTTGCGGTTTCGCAGCTTTGAAGATTCGTTGAATTTTTCCAGGGAATCACCGATCACGATGTCAAAGCCGCACAATGTTCTCGCTGCGATGAGAAACAATGATCTTCATTACCTTTCGAACGTTTCCTCCCCATTTTTTAACTGATAATATATCATGAATACTCCAAAAGAATTCTGATTTTTTTCCCCAATTTTCAATAAACTTTCATCAGTACGGTGAATATTTAGGAGGTTCGAACGTTTCGCCGAAGATTGTCAAAGGAGACGGATGTTTTTAAGGCCTTAGGCCACTCAAGAGGCCAGAAAGGGCATGTTTTTATTTTTTTTCAGCGAAACCATAAAATAAATCGGAATTACAAAATAGGGGTTTTATTATACACGTAATTGACTATACAAAATTATTTTTTCACAGCGATACATGTCAAAATGGCGACTGTGCAGCATTTGTCCGATGACGCCTTTTTTTTTCGAAGGCCAACGGCCGGACCAACAGCTCCTATCATTTTTGAGTTATGATGAGACACTAAAGTTTTTTCGATTATATATAAGAATAGCTATAGAAGTACGTAGGATTTTTTTGATACATTGTTTTTTGTCAAAATAGTGCATTTATAAAACAAATAGTACAAGATGCCATGAGGAAATCGTCAGAAAATTGTGCATAAAAAAGGAACTATGCAATATAATTCAAAAAGTCCTGCGTAGTGCCTCAGAAAATGTAATTCTAAATATACAGTTAAAATTTCAAGTGAATCTGTTGAAATTTGTTTGAGTTATGAGTCCGGCCGACTTAAAAAATGTAGTTTTAAGATAAACACGTTTAAAGTTAGGAGAAAGTCACGACATGAATCAAGAAGGGTTGCGCTAGAATTCGAAAATCGAGTACTTAGAGATTTTTTACACCCATAATCTTTTGAAATATAAATTTTATAGGTACTAAGGTACATTTTTAACAAAAAAAAATCGATTTTGGGAAAATTCTAGAGTGGCCTAAGGCCTTAAAAACGCAGATAAGCACAACAAAAGTTCACCTCCATTCTGTAACTTCCACTGATTCATTTTCGAGAGAAAATATTTCAATCTTAAAAATTCAAGATAAACAATATGTCAAATTCGAGAGAAGAAATATTTAAAACATTGGAAATTCGAAAGAAAAAAAATTTAGCACGATTTCTCGTGGAACATCATGGATTTAGTCTCTCCCTTTAATATTAACTACGTTCGTCGACGAGAAAATTCCTGCTTCATTCGCAATACTTCACAAGATATGCTGCTAAATTTTCCAGATATTAATATTATTTTTTCTCAAAACAGATGTACGAGAAGTTACGAACATTCCGGCTCTTGAACGTTTATTGAACGAATATTACGAAACGCTTGACCCTTCATCATAATTTTTTTTCTTCTTTTGTCATACACGTAAGAAGACACTCGCATTGGGAAAAAAATTCATTAGTTTTCATAACCGCATAATACATATTAGTTGGCCACTCGGTAGTTTAAACTTGTTACGTACATGATTTGTGAAAAACCGACACTGATTCCCGTAGATTCGTCTCTTCGGGGCTCAAAATAACCGACGATTGTAAATAATTTTTAGCGATTATTGCAAGACGATCCTCGTTGAGTGTGTTGAAACACAATGATCGCACTGCGCAATAATTCGCGTAAATGTGGATCGTTGCGAGCACCACGTACCAAAAGGTTACGTAAGAACTGAATAATTAAAAAGAAAATTAATGCTTATTATTATGCACAAAATTCGTTCCACCGGTGAAAATTATCGTTTGATTATTCTCTCCAATTTTTCTTTAACTTCTTCTTGACACCTGCGTTAAAACATTAAAGAAAATTTCTGATTCATCCTTCGAAAAGCAAAATTCTTGAATAAAACTTCACTCGCATGTAACGAAATGTAATAAACTCAGGAAAGGCTTTTCAAATATGCAAAGAAAAAAAAACAAATACATTAAAAAATGTATGGTAATATAATCGAACAATGTTTTGCCGTGAAGAAATGATCAAAATAGAAAAAAAAACTGATAAAATTTATTTTTCAAAAAAAAAAAAATGACTGCGTATTATCATAGATCCGTAATTAAAAACAGATCCATCAATCGGAATAGTCAATTTGCCTTCGAAAACATAGGACTTTTAGGTTTACCTTGCATCCAGGTAGGACAACATGAACACACCGACCAGCGAAGCGATCAAATTGACACACGTCTCTTGGCTGCCATCCTTCGCGGATACATCGGCCAAATTATTTTTCAGCGCCTTGCGGAAGTCAAACGGAGAATCGTGAGGTTCTCAAAATTCGCTGCGAGCGCGACAACAAGCGAAGAAAAAATTATGTTGAACCTGATGTTGGGTTATCGATGCTCTGGTAGCTCCGCCGGCTACGCCTACCAAAGATTTCATACCTGACGACAAGCACAGCAGCACGGTCGAATGCCTCGAGAAATAGGGCAACGTGAGCTCGATACCCATTGCCAGATCGTTTAGTACATCAGCGAATAGACGCCACTTCTTGCACTGTGCGTCCAACTCCGGCCTGAAACATCAAAACGATGACGTGAAGTTATTGATATGTGTATAATAAATATATACATAACTTAATCTTCAATGATATGTAATGTAATATATATGCATCGGGTCTATGCATAATTCTGTAGCAAAATTCCGACAGATGTCGTTCGCAGTTGTTTCTCCGCTCGCACATGTGTCAACCATATGAAATGTCGTATATTAAGTGAAAGCTGAAACTCGTGCCGACATATTTAAAAAGTATCCATCGAGATCCGTGACGTATAGGAAGTTTAATGATATTTACTCATTTACCGACAGACTCTTCCCTTTATAATAATACACATAATATTATGTACATTATCGGCGAAAAGTTTCCGGACAAAAATTCATAAAAGTTCCGGAACGATTTTTTTATGCCATTTCGCCGATACTTGACATAAATGAATTTAATAAACGGCATTTTGAAGGGGAGGAATTCACCTTCATTCCGTTTTTTTTTATTTTTTTTATTTTTTTTTTACGATTAGTACCTTTTTTCGAAAACGACCATTTTTCGCCTTTTTTTGTTCCTTTTATGGTGGACCCCGTTTACAGACAAAAAATTTCTTATGCTTTTCTTTGATCGGAATCATAAAGGGGGAAGCTCAAGCTTCAATTCTGTTTTTTTTTTTAAGCTTCGAACGATTTTTTTCTAGCGATATTTTGATTAAAAAAAAAAAGAGACAATTTGAAAAATAACGTGTAACGCGAAAACAACAAGGATTCAAGGAAAACTTCAAGAAAGTAAAAAGTTGAATCGGTTTTCGTTGAGTTCGCGAGAATTTTTTCAGATTTTTTTTTCGATATGTTTTTTCATCTATTTTGGGTAAAAAATCAGATGATTTAATTACCGTAACTCGAGAACTAAGGGGTTTGTGGTAAAATTTCACGAGAAAAAAAAATTATTTTTCTATTTTCAACGCAATAGAGTTATTTCAGGTTTTTTTTCAACATTTTTTCTCGAGTTACGGTAACTACATCTGATTGTTTACCGAAAATAGGTGAAAAAAAATTTCGAAAAAATTCTCGCGAACTCAACGAAAACCGATTCAACTTTTTACTATCTTGAGGTTTTCCTTGAATCAGGTAAACAGTGGAGCTTTGTAAAAAGCCAAAAAAAGGCTATGCAAAATAAATAAATAAAAAAAACAAAACAAAAACCAATGGTTATTTGCAATTCACCAAAAATGTCATTCTATTATTAACATATTAATGTTCATTGTATTTTTAAATATATATATTTTATCATATTAAAAGAATCAACGTTTTTTTTTCGCCCACGGAATATTGCTGTTCGGTTATCCGAATTTTCGATTATCCCAAAGGCGCCCAGTCCCAATTGATTCGGATAATCGACGCTCTACTGTATATAGAATATTATATAACAGATATAATCCGTAGTACGAAATATAGTACACTTTATAAAATGTACGTTTTGTAGATATGTAGATATAATAGTTTTTTAGTTCACCCATTCCACCATGCGAACAGTATCCGTCCTATCATCCCTGTGCCATCCTTAAGGATCCACGAAATAGCGGCGGCCAGAGGAGTTGCAGTGGATTCGCCGACGCCAACTCCTCTCATTATCGAGTGAGTCGTCAGAGTTCCAAGTATAGTACTGGCAAATGCCTGAAAAAAGTTTTTTCTTGAGTGTTCACGTAAATGTCCAGGCCCAACCAAAAAATTAA
Source organism: Ophion ventricosus (assembly GCA_963932345.1). Taxonomy (NCBI): domain Eukaryota; kingdom Metazoa; phylum Arthropoda; class Insecta; order Hymenoptera; family Ichneumonidae; genus Ophion; species Ophion ventricosus. The sequence continues at coordinate 10,335,955 of OZ010721.1, forward strand.
AAGCTTACGCCCTGAAACCGTTCATGTTTTTGAAAATAGCGATTTATGCTTTTCGATGGATTATCAAATGATAACATTTTTAAAGAACTCTTTTAAAAAATTTCAAGTCAAACCGTTCGAAATTGAGGAAGTTGTGGGCGAACTTTAAACGCGGTTTTTTTTTAAAATGAATTTATCAAAATCTGTGACCGTGATAGCGAAAACTTACTGCAATGATCAACTTTAAAATTTAAAACCTTCTTTTACATATCAAAAAACAATGCTCAATCGAAGGAATTTTTTTTTTCGATGCATAGCTCTCTTTCCATTAGTGAAAATACAATGTTTTTTTTTTACCAAAAATCCGTACTTTCACTAAGGACTGCGGCAATTTTTTCAGAAATCAATGTTTTATTAAATCCTTTATCCGAGCACTAGAAAATGTTATGCAAAAACTATATGTGTTTGATATTTTTCTTTCCGATGATATGTTTCCAAGCAATAGTGGTCACCGTGAAAAAAACATTTTTTGAACCACTGTCTGTGGACATCATTGTGTCTATCACATTTATAAATATTCTTCAATATAACAATTGTAAAATATACTTAAAACCATACTCTTCAATTTAAGGGGCACCACTAGTGTGAGACTTTCAAAAAATCGTTTTTTTTTGCATTTTTCGATAGTCTATACCTTTAAGAATAACATACTAAAATTTCAAGTGCGGATCTCATATAGTTTTTCAACTACAGCCTTCTAAAGAGCAGCTGCTCGTCGGTCAGAAACGTGTGTAAGCTATCTTTCAACGCGTTTTTCTCGAAACGACATTTTTCAAATTTGCTGCAGTTCTAACTCGAATACAAATCATTCGATCCACTTGAATCATGTTTTAGCTTATTTAGTATTTGTTTCTTCATACAATGACCCTCCAGTTTTTCGATTGGATAAAAAATGTCAATTCGCCATGCAAATAACCATCAGATTTTTAAGTGTAATTTGAAACTTTTTTTCAAAACTCCGCCATTTTGTTGGATTTTAATTTTTTTTCACAATCCTGCGTCATTGCACAGGTGATACCTTCTAGTTTAACGGACTTAAATTTTTTTTTTATTTTAGGCACTCTGAAGGCTGCAATCATTGCAGCAGTTGAAGAACTTTTTTTTTTTGGAGACTCGGGAGATGGTGCATAAGTCGCTGAAAATTGAATATTTTCATACAAAGAAATTACTGTATATACATAATTTATACACAAATATATCGTCGAAATTTCAAAACATTTGATGCAATACTTTTCTTTCAATATATTCCCGAAAATCACTTTTTTTTTGGCACTCACTATAGTGGTGCGCCTTAAGAAAAAAAAATCCTAAATCCAGGTGTAATGTGTTAACACACAAGCAGACTAACGAGGCCTTGTTGTAAGAATCTTGTAACTGTTGATAAGATAAAAACATGATACGTTTGCAAAAATCGTTAATTGTTTAATTCTTCGCATACTTTTTTTTTCCAATGTTTGTCGAGTGTGATATCGTGCAACGTGTAGTTGCAACATGGTGTTTTTGTGCTCGTTTTGGGGCGACGTAATGTGCAAGAAGATTTTCACCTGTACAGTGTCCCAAATTTGATATGGGACGTAGTCCGGATGTACGCTGTACGGAAAGCCTTGAGGCAAAAATATTTCCCTCAAGAGAGTAACAACGGACGATGGGACATTTTTGTTATCGGTCGTAGTATCCTTCAGGTATAGCCAGTCCTTGTCTGTGGGGAAAAACGCACGAAACGGTTTACAGGTTAGGTTATCGTTGATTTGACAGCCGCGGCTATTTTTAACGAAGTACGCGTGAATTTCACAGCACTTTTACATACCATTGTCGTGGAGGATCCATCCTGTCTTGCCGGTCTTCTCGAACTTTGTGCACATTAATGCCGGCTCTGTATGTCCGTCCATTGTTTCAGGGTACATACAAATCGTGGCAATATTGTGTACAGTGACGATATTTCAATAGTCGATGGACCCGCGGTCACGAGGACGTCATGTCCTTGTGCCCATAAACCGCATAACCACAAGCAAAACGCGACTCCAGCGACATCTTACCATCGGGGTGAAAGCTTGTCCTCATCGCCAACTTCACTTGATTCAAATTGCACGTAAGCCGCCTGACTTCTATAGTCCTCGATCTTCATTGATGATAGCTTCGGTTTATTCAAGGATTTTTCTCGCCGTCGTGAAATTCACATTTGCAAAACCCGCGTGAAAGTACGATGATGTTTGCGGCCAACATTTCGTAAACATTCAATTAGAAAACGGTGAAGCATGACGGTTTATCACGACGAGGTTGAGATCGAAGATTTCGAGTACGACGAGGACGAAGACATATTCTTCTATCCCTGTCCTTGCGGCGATCAATTTCAAATATCACGAGCGGATCTCGAAGCCGGCGAGGATGAGGCCACGTGCCCCTCGTGCTCGCTCGTCGTAAAAGTCATCTACGACAAGGAAGCTTTTCTGGCGAAGCAGGACGAACTCCAAAAACGTGAGAGTACAGAAACGATGAAAAAAGAGAAAGCTTGAGACATCACGTTTGTCCAGACGCATAAGCGAGATTAGCAAACGAGAAACTCCATTATTTGAGGTTAGGAAACCGAGAAACTCTAAGATTTGAGGCTAGAAAACGAGAAAGTCAAAGTTTTGAGGTTACGTCAAACGTGATTGTACAAAGTTGTGAAAAAAGGCGATTTTCTCAGAGAAAAACAAGAACAAAGAAAAATGGGAAGTCGCGGGAGAGGAAGAGGCAGGGCCTCGATGTCCATATCCACCGAACAATTGGGTTTCGGCAAGGGCGAAGCACTTCCACCTCCCGTCTTGCAACCACCCGCCAAATATCCCCTTCTCGACTACAAGCCCATACCGTTCGAGCTCAACACCGAAACGTCCTATCTTCTCGAGATAAAGCGCGACTTTGCCGAATATCTTCGCGAATCGCCGTACAACGTACAATCGGTCGTGGTGAAGAAGGACATAGAGCGCTACTCGGATCGTTATCAAGACATGGTCCGGGACAAGATCACGTACGAGGACCGGTATAACTGGTCGAGACTGCCCGCCGAACTGCGTACCGTGCGCAAGCGCAAACTGGAACATGCCAAAGATCCAAAATTGTCCACTGCCACGAAGAAGAAGAAGAAGAAGAAGAAAGAGGTGGACGTAGACAAAAAGCTGCAGGAATTGGAACAAAAGGAAAACAATCAGCAGAGCGACGCCGAGGAGGAAGACAAGGCGGACGAGGATGAGGAGGAAAAAGATCAGGACGAGGTCCCGGAGGAGGAAGAGGTGGAACCTGATGAGGAAATGGACGACGGTACCGATTACGTCAACAATTACTTCGACAACGGTGAGGGTTACGACGACGAGGACGACAATCTCGACGACGGCCCGGTCTACTGATTTTTTTCGATTACAAAAATCTGCTAGCGGTGGTTTGAATTTGATTTTTGTATAGAAACGAATCAATTGGCTAGAAGCGTAAGAGTATTTATGGTGCTAATTTTATATTAACATCATCTACAATTGTATATTCAAGTGTACATACTATAGGTGTGTGCAAAAATTCTATATACATTTAGTCCTCTTTTTTACTTTATATTCATCAGTCTAGCAGAGTAAAGCTCAATCTGAGAGACCGCAGAGTTCGAACTGAAAGTCGCTTGGAAGTTCTAACGTTAGGTAAAGTTGCACATGTTCGTAAATATCGAAGTTCGTTTTTTCATATATGTAAATAAACTGAAGCACTTGGGAAGCTTGAAAGGTTATCCGATGGTAACATCCTCAACAGCGCCGCACGCTTTGAGAATTATTTGTAAGAAAAGTACTTTAGTGATCTACTGTATCTTTTAGTGATATCGTATCTCATTGGTGTACGTATTAACAAAGATATTTGTACATTATAGAGAAAAGGAATAATAAATTGGAATAGTTATTGAACATTGCATTAAAGACGAGCTGCTGAATGACGTACCTAATTTCATCAACCTGTTTGATCTAAACGAAAAACGGTTTTAGCTACCGGCTGACGGAGGATTTTTGTTAATAGCATATTTAAACGAATAAAAAGAACAAGTTCAATATTTAAACGAAATCTTTTTTAATAGCGTAATATTTAAACGAATGATACAAATTAAAAAAAAACATTTAAACGAATTCCTTCTTTAATAGCATAATAAAAAGGAAATAAATAATTAATCATGGAAATGCTAACGTTTCTCTGATAAACGTGAAAAAAAAAAATACAAGATTTTTTGTCCATGTGCCCAAAACGATGAACTCCGTCAGACAAAAGCTAATACGACATAACTCATAAATAAACGTGATTTATCGTTTTATTCCAACTAAATGCAATGTCCCTTTGTACTATGCTTAATAACTTCGTTAATTATTTATATTTTCTCCTTCAATTTTGGAAATATCTGCGTAAGTGTGTATAACAATAATGTTCCAAAAATGAAGTGAATCGCACAAATAGTTTACAATTGAGTTGTTAAAGAAAAAATGTTCGATTTTTTTTATTTAGAATTGATCTTTTGTGATAAAGAGAATGTCAAAAGGGTTTTTCTTTGAAACAATTCTAAAGATAATTATTAATTGTTATTATGCCACGATAATTCAAACTGTAGATGTTAACGCGAAATGCCACGCTATCGGCGCTGGTGCTTGTGACGTCATCGTTCGAACGCGACCGAATAGACTATGCATACGGCTTACACGCAAGTATACACAAATGTGAAATTTTGTGTCATTTTACATCTGAAAACAACTCGACATTCTGAAAAAGTCGAAAACAAGTTTAATTTTCGTGCAACGATGTGTGAAAGTGGATTTATGAAAGCAAATTCGAGTCATTTACCGACCGTGGATAACTGAACATTTTTAGGTTAGAAGAGGCTTGATAAATTGTGTCAGTTATTCTCGTTACGCACCATAAGCAATTTGAGAACGACGTATGGAAAAAAATTCAATACAGTTTATGTTTTAACACGTTTACACTGACATCAAAGTGGTCTTCACATAAAAAATAAGTGGACGATGATTTCGGGTTGACACGTCGTGCTGCATCGAACCACAGATTTCAAGGTTTTATGTCTTCTTATGGCACATTCAGAAATACGTATTGAGGGCACTTTTTGTCGTATTTATACAAAGGGGAACGAAACAAAGCTAATACGATTTTGTCGTTGCCATCGTTGACACAATACTCGTCTTACACGAGTAGTTCGTATACCGGCTTTCGAACGGTGACGTCACAGAGCGCTCGGATAACTTCGGGTGCTCTCGGCGCGCTTTTACCGCGCCGAATAGAACAATTTCAAAGTGCTATATCGTTGTTAATTGTTGAAAAAAAAAGAAAAATACTTTGCTTTCAAAACCGCACATGATCTTTACAATGAAAAAATAAAACAAAATCAATTAATGACCCAATTGCCAAATGTTCCGGCGTTTTTTGGCTGCTACTAGAACCTCTCGATTTAAAAGTAACAAAAAGTTTACGTTTAATGAGATAACGTATACATATCTAAATAATATAAACGAAAGATGATTCGTCCCATAAATAAATACAATAAATTTCGACTAAAAGATCGTTCTGTGATTCAGCCGGGGCAACAATTGCGATATGCGCAAAGCCCCAGGACGAAACTAGCAACTAGACGTATCACACATTGTTATTACTCTTGTACAGGAAATTGGGACAAAGCGTAGCGCAGTGGACGTTGATGTAACATTTCAATAAATAAATATCGAGTCACAGGAAGCGTCGGCGTGTCTTTATTACGAGTAGTATTTCAATTTCTAGTAATATATATAATATATATTTATATAATATATATATATAATAGCCATAAATAATCCTTCAATATTTTCGATAGTAAAGTTACCTTCATTCCTCGTTTCTCACTCACAACTTCGCAATCTCCCGAGCCCAATCCCAGAAAAAAAAAATCGGTCTGGTTTTGACCGAAATTCTTTTCGTTCTTTCTTTCTTTTTTTTAAATCTATCGACTTTCCTCGTTTTTTTGTTCTTTCATTCTTGTTTATCGATGTCTCAAGCCGGCGGACACTGTTTTGCAAAATATGAGACGACTCCCCTTTCGATCCCGATCGCGGTTCCCAATATCGTTATCTCTCTTCTTACCCTCGTCAAATCCGAAAGAGTTTGACGATTATTTTCTTCTCATTCGACATACTCGTAATTCGATTCGAGACAGTCACCTCTCGTTGCTTTCAAAAATAACATGCACATTTGTTTGAAATTTATTCAAATTAATTATCTCGTGTTACTTTTATTTCAGAATGAATCAATTGTTTTATTCAATTATCTCGTGGAGTTTTCACGCCAAAATGTATTCATAATTTTCTTTTGAATAATCTCGTAGAAGCGTCATACTAAAAAAATGCAAGTAATTTTTGCAATTCGGATATACCGAAAAAAAAAATACCAATTGCCCTTTTTTTTGGGCAAAAAAATGATTAGGTATCGACGAAAAAATGATGGAGAATTCTTGAATAATAACGAGAGGTGCCTCGAACTTCGGCTTACTCGCATAAATCCACGATATAATAATAATGCATTCGACGATTTCACACGCGTCACAGGATAATTACGAATATCCAATCGATCATTTTTTCTTATACACGCTCTTGTATGTGTTATTTACATACACACTTTGCACTATAGAAGAAGCGAAAATTAACGACGTCGTGCAAACAACAATTCCTCATATCATTTGCGCGAAAAAAAAAAGCGAAAAGTATCTCTCGAATCGCGAATGCATACAAAAGTCGTTTGGTGCGTCACACGTTTTTGTTTTTTTTCTTTTTTTCACGAATATTCTTCTTTTTTTTTCGTTGTTTAACGATTTCACTTTACGATTTTGTTCGTCGTCACTCTTCGACGGACGCCACAAACTTTCAACAATCATATCGTAATGATAATATTATTATTATTATTATTGTAAACATTAAATCAACAATAAAGCCTCGTACGCCTCGTATAGCGGAAACAAATATATCTCATCGAGCTCGCACCTTCAGCCCATTTACTTCTTATTTCACGAATTATCTCGTATTTTGGCAAAACAGAGGCACGGACCGTTATTTTTCGTTCAACGTGTACGACAATCGATCCAACGCTTTTCTTATCCCCCCCCCCCTGCCCCAGCTCTTCGTCCAAAGACTTCTCCAAGAATCGTATTATATATATCGTATATATTTATATAAATATATATAATATATATGTACAGTGTATCCCAGAATTCTGAGGCCCACGTGTTCGCGTGCTCGCAGATTTCTTTTTCTTCTTCTCACTTCCGTTCTTCTTTTTTTTTTTTTCTTCTTCTTTTGCTTTTCTTTCGCGTTTTGGGTTACACTGACGAGTTTATTGTATACGATTTGCTGTCGTAGAGAACAATTCTGGGACACCCCAATTCTATATTGTTTTTTTTCTTCTTTTTTTTTACTCTCCATCGTTTTTTTCTTCTTCTTCACGTACGCTCGATTATCCATGCGATATACAATATTAATCGTACATAATCGTCGTATCGTAATTCATAATATGAATCTATCTATATACTTTTTTTTGTTTGTTTTGTTTTATAGGCATACAGACTAAGGCGGGAATGCAAAACGAAATCCCGGATCGCCGTCGTCTCGTAGGCTCCCGAAACCGCGTCGTTCGTCTCATCATCATCATCAGCATCATCCATTCATCATTTTTTTTTTTGTTTGCTTCTTCGCTTTATTCATCTACGACGACACGAAATCAACGAACGACAATTATCCCGAAAGCGTTTGGGGTGTATTTATTTTTTTTTTCTTTCCACTTTTATTTTATTTATCAATTTATCAACGTTTTCGGGCTAAATTTACTAAAAAAACACAGCCCTCTCTCTCTTTTGAAGGGGGTGGGGGAGGGGCCTTTGCTCTTACAATTCTAAACACACGAATGAGGGGCGAGAAAAAAAAATCGTATCGAAAATCGTGCGACAGAGAGAGAATTGAAAAAAATGCTGATTATATTAGAAATCGTATTAAAAAAAAAAAATTCGTTCATTTGAAAAACAGCGTGGGCCATCCCAAATTTGCAGATTGCAATTTGAACGATCGTCCCGATGATCGTTCGGGGCATTTTCAAGGATCGTGCCTTCCGAAGCTTCCGATACGATTTTTTTTCTTCAATTTTCGGAAAGTTGTAAAACAACCCTATATCGTGAATTGCGTTCTGTTCTCGTCGCAAAATTTCCGTATATGCATGAGGGATGAATTATTTATGTACATGCGGAAATTGCATTCCTGGGTTTACGAATTAAAAAATAAATGAAAAGTGAAAAAAAAAAAACGTGACCAGCACGCTTTTCGAACGCGCATTATAATTATTCGTTTTTTTTTCTACGATTCTCTCAACTCATCGCGCTGTAACTGTCGAAGTAATTCTTCCTCGAGCTTTAACGTTGCGGATGAAAATTCGCAAGCTGTACAATGGGCAAACGTCGCACGGCACACGATTTTCAAGTTTGCACTTTTAGAGTGCAACGGATTGTTTTTTCTTCGCATTGCTCATTTTTTTTGTTGGCAAAAATGAAGAAACAAAAACAAAGAATTTTCATTGCGGATCACAACACATGGATTTTGAAAAGAAAAAACTTGGTCTTTCTTTCATTCGATCTTGCGACTCTTTTTTTTTTATAAATAATTGCGAATTTTTGATAAATAATTGCGAATCCAATGTGTTGAAACGAAACATCAACGGGTCTTCGTTATCTTTATCGTTTTTTTGTTCTTCCCTCTCTGCTCGTTTGTGTCTCGTGAATTTACTGATATCTAAAAAAAAATCGGTCGGGCAGTGTAAGCACGCGCGGTGATTTGACGATTTTTATTTTGCCACGCGAACGACATTTTTCGTGGAATAAAAAAAAAGGAGAGAGAGAGAGAGTCGGAGAGATGAACGAAATACTCGCGAGATTCTCGCTCCGCAAATGACGCATCTTTTTTTTTTTTTATATCGAAGTGTGTAGAAATTGTAATAGTGATGTCTAAAAATGACAAGTGTTAGAGTAAATGTTTTTACGATCTTACCGCGCGCAAGCTGCATGAGATATTATTGTTCTTGGCTTCTATAAATGTACAGTGAACACAAATGAATGCAAATAAACAATAAGCACGGGAATTGCATACTCGATCTCAATAACCCACGTGATAAATTTGTGTGAGAATCTTTAACTTGAATAGAGAAGTTGCATCGTTGGGATGCAATGATAAAATCATTTTATTTTTATTGCCCAAATGTTTTTGCTTCAAATTTGAGCTAAGAAAATCACAAACTTTATAAAATTAAGAGAAATCTCTTTGAAAAAATTCACATGACTTTTTTATTGCTTTACTTTCACTATTGTACACATTTTTTATAGCAAAAATGAAGAAATAAAGCAATAATTTTCATTGCGCTTCAACAATGTCAATCTCGTGTTGCCATTTACATTTAATTGAATTTGAATTAAATTTTATGATTAATTAAATTTCAATTTAATTTTATGTTTAATCAAATTTCCATTCAATTAAGTGTTAACGTTAAATCGAAGAACAACGATCTTCGCTCCGTTTTACGTAACTCGTTACATCCACGAATTATTTTGAACGAATTTATCGAAGCGTTTTTCGAAAGATGGTTTTCCTTTAAAATTAATATATATTTTGTAATAAATTGAGTTTTGAGTCAAGCAGCTATTGAGGGGATTTTCGATTGTTGGCTATTAAGAAGAAAAGAAACTCGAATTAAGAGAAATCGCAGTCACGTTTGAATTCAACATGTGTTCAAAAATGAAATCAATATAGCTTGCGAATGGAAAACCTGTAAAAACCCGTTTTTTGGACACGACTCTATGCAATTCGCCAATAATTGATTTATCAATTGTCGGATGCTCGCGTCTAAGCTATAATAAATATCGAACCAGCGTTGGAGAGACAAAGTGAAAGAGTGAGAGAGAGAGAGAGAGGCCAGGGTGTAAACGTTATAAAAAACGAGGAAAGCTCAGGGTGCATCCAGTCGTCAGTCCCACATTTCACAGACGACTTGATTATTATTTTTTATTTTCTCCCACTAAACTCGCCTTTCATTATTTATTCTGTTCTTTTTTTTCTTCTCCTTCTCGCCTAATATCTCCGTATTAATTCCATTACGCTAAGTCGCAGGCGTCCTGAGTTCGGCCACCGAATATCGTGCTTCACGGTCGGTGATTCTTCGACTCCTAATTCATTCCGTGTTATTTCTTCACCACTTTCCAAGCCTCGAGTTGTTCGTTGACTCTCGACAAGGTGTTTCGATTTGATTCTCTCGTTAATCGGCTAACACTACTTTGGATTTGCCGCCCCCCCCCCTTCCCCCTCTTCTTCCTTCTTTCGGTTGCTTTGCTTTTTTTTGTTAATTTACTTTTTGGACGTTGGACGTGTGGAATCTGGATGGAGTGTGGTGTACTGGTGTGTCTTGGCGTGCGTGATATTGGGCGAGAGAAAAAGCTCGTCGACAAAACTTCCTTCCCTCCTTCATCAGTTGTTCAACGCGTTTCTTGCGCTTTACAAAAAGTTCATAAAATTATACGTGCATAATTTTATTTCTCTTTGCGTGTTTTTTTTCTTTTTCAGCCAGCCTCGGATCAAGCTTTTCCCATCACGCTACGAAAGCATCGAACGTATTGAGATCAATATTTACGAGATAACGCCAAAAAAGGGCGAAAAACAGCTAACGAAAAAAGAAAACGTCGATTGAGGTTAAGCCTCCGTGAACCGAAACAACGACAGCTATACGATTATTGCGGTCATAGGAAAATTTAGACGGATTGTGTGCGACGATCTTTGTTGGTCTTCTCCCCGATCAATTCACCGACTTGTTCGGTTTTCATCGTTTTTTTTTTGTGTTGTTGTTTTCTATCTTTTTTTTCTCTCTTTATTTCTCTTTCTTTACTTCTCGAAGTATAATATAGCAACAATTGTCTCGAAGATCTAGTAAAAAAGCGTTCCGTTACTTTTTTTCTCCTTCTTTTCTCTATCGCGTGTAACGAGGTGAGAAAAAACGACGGCGGATGTAACACATATTATAAACGCGAGCTTATTATCGAAAAAATGATCAAGACGGAATTTGTGGTTTCGTTATCTTTTTCTTCCTTTTTTCATTATTTTTTTCTTACGTTTTGTGTGTATGTGTGTGTGTGCTTTCTTTTGTTTCGTTACTAACACAGTAGAGTAGCATCAGTGGCGGGGATACGCGTCCTGCAGCAGCAGCAGCGTTTTAAACGCTAACGTTAATGCAATCCGTCGCGCGCGAAAGTGGTATGGGAAATGGTTCGATTTTCCCAATTTAAAAAAAGAGTGTTTTCTTCATATTTTTACGTTTTCTCCCTTACACCCACCCGAACTTCTCGTCTTTTTTTCCTTATTCTTCCTCATAACTATAAATTCGTACTGGAGTTTCTTCTACGAACTTTGTGTTCTTTTCGTCTCCTCTTTTGCGTTTGCGATATCGCTTAATCACGTAAATTCCCTTCCCAAATTCTCATAGTGCAACGGCTATCTAGTGTTTTGTTTTCTTTTTCTTCTGTTTTTTCATTTGTGTTGCTTTGAAAGTGAATTCATCTCGACAGTCGAGTCCCTTCCGCCTAGCGGTCGCGTCGACAAATTACGCTGGACAATGGCGTTTCGATTTCGGGCGGTAAATGCGCCATCTATCGGAATGGTTCGTTCATTGGTATACTCGAAGGGATATGAGAAAGAAAAGAAACTCGTCACGTCGGTGTCTGTGTTCTCGGTGCGAAGCGATCAGGATGTATTTTTGTTTCTTGGCTTTTCTTTGACTCGTCTTCGCTCCTTTTTTCAGTCATTGTTTAGTTGTTTCGTAACGCTGCTTCGTCGGCCAATCGACGGCTTCAACGATCGCGTTTTCCAACCTACGAGTCTCGTTATGTTCGTCGCGTTTGTTCCGTGATTCTTCTAACGTGAAAATGTATCGTGTATGTGTGTGTGTGTGTGTGTGTGTGTTGTTTGTGTTTAGGTATGTGTGTTTCATTATATTATTATTATTTGTTTCTTTATGTTGTTCAAGTATTATTTCAATAAAGCCTAAGCCTGATTCTCAGGACCGCCCTTGCCCCAAAATTTGTCAAAGCGATTGCGAGCTTTCTCGAGTACGTCACTTGCGACCGAGCGCTGAGCCGAGCCAGGGCTCAATGCTGGTGCCTCGAGTACGCGATAGCCGAAAGGCGTGCTCGACGGTACCGTATCACCGGAAGTTTCGGTCGGGCTTTCGGCCTCGAGTACCCGATATCCGGTTTGTGCTGCTGGCGCACCAACGTGAGATGGCGCGGCGCTCGACGTTGTCGCTGACGTCGCGCTTGACGGCGCCACGGTGCTCGATGAGCCTGCGTCTGCGCTCTTCGTCGAACGTTCGAACTCGAAGATCGGATCTTCGAGGCACCTTAGATTAGTTCCAGCCACGGGTTTCGCAGAGATCGGTGCCGCCTCGGGACGTTCCTCGTCCTTTCTGATCTCCTCGACTCCGGCTACAATCGAACTCTGCAATCATTGTAGTGTTTAGGGGGCGGGACGCTATTTACCAGCTTTAAATAATCGAAAGTAGGAAAATCAGTATTATGAAGGAGCTGATGGATCAATGTATGGCGCTGGCTTTTCTTATTAGCCAGTAAGACGTTAAAATCATTCAGTTTCCAGTTGTTAATACTTTAAGGAGGTTGCTCAGCTGTCGCGTAATAATGAGACTTTACTAACATTTATTTTAGTAAAGTCTCATTATTCCTCGGATTTTTCCGATTTTATTACCACATTTCAACTTGGTTAATAAGATGTTCGCTATGTCAACAAACAAAAAAATGATTAATAACATTTCCAAACAGTCAATTATATGCATTCTACATATTTATTAGCTGAAATTTGTTTATATTACGTAACCGAAAATTTGATCATTCGTTTTTCCCAACTCTTAGCATGATTTCTCAAAAAATATTCCATTTCCAAAAAATATTCCAGATTTTTATGAAATTTGGCACGCATGTTTCTTATCAGTTTATCGGTGAACCAAAAAAAAAAACGTGTAAATTTCGATTGAGAAATTAAAGTTGTTTCGCAAAATATATCGGAAGTTACATAAAGAGTTATTACATAGACTTTCTTAAGTCGCCATGTTGCGAATTCTTCATACATTTTGATTTTTTTGGATCACTTACAGCATATGGATGTAAACTTTTAAAAAATATTTGCTTTATCTGTTCCAGACAATTACAGCCCATGCCAAAATGTCAACAATTTTGCAACTCACGATGTGATCTTTCGAAAAGACCGAGCTGAGCATCCGCACAACTTACATTTTTCTTTAAATAATTTTTTTTCTTCAAATAGACACAATGTGAAATGAAAAGTGACACGAAGAATGACCCAAACAAAGTTGTAATGAAGTCAGGCGTTTCTTTTTAACTAAAAAAGACTAAAAAAAAACAGTTAATTTTTGGTCTTGTAAATGGTTTTTTTCCTTACGGCGGCGTAGAAGCTGTACCACGTTACATATGAGCGCGAGACAGAGATAGCTGAAATTTTCGAACGAAGATTTCTCAGAGGTGAATAATATTTCGAGCAAAAAAAAATCTTCAAGCTCTGCGCCAGTAAATCCTACAGAGCTCGATGCTTTGTTTTTCCCCAAAAAACTTAACCATCTATGAGAAAACTCCGTTCGAAATATCTTAGCGGGTTATATTTTTTTGTAAAGCTAAACTCATCCCTCAGCACCACCTACAAATTTCATTAATTTATAGCTGCGATAATATTTGAGATTCCACTCTACTGACGCAATTGAGCTAAGATGGGAGATGATTGCTCGATTAATATGGTTACCTTTTCACTCTGAGTGGGTGTCGGTGTGCTATGAACGTTAGACGGCAAAGGGCTGTCCCTCTCGGAATCGAGATCCTTGTGACCGTTGAGACCGCTGAAACTTCCGAGTGACATGCTCTCGCTTTCCGGTGATTTGTATCCCGAGTGCTGAGAGTGCGGTTGTGATTTGTGCTGAGCCGCGAGTTCAGGTGGCGCTGATTGCGGCGCTGAAGGTAGTGATGAAGCTCCCCATGTCTTTGCCTCGCTATGAGGTCTTGTCAGGGGTTCCCCTATTTCCAGACATACAAAAGTTACAGCACAATCCGATTGGGAATCCAGCGTGTCCGCGATCAATGTTGAAGGATACTTATTGTTGTGAACGTAGACATGTTCAATGAAAGCTTCCATAAAGTTCATTAGATCAATTTTGAGTGAAAAATTAGAAATTAAGCAACTTAGCAGTTTTTTTTGAATGAAAAATCGTAAAATGCCACGAAGTTTTAACGGCAATGAGCGCAGTTAAGGTTACACTACCGTGGCGCTCGGAAAAATAGGTATAAAAATGATTTAAAAATTTGACGCGACTATCAGATATATAAAATAATTTTTATTTCTCACAAATACAATATAGTTTTATGAGCAAATTAAAAAAAAAATGAATAAAAAAGATTTAAAAAAAGCGGAGATATACTGCCGGACAAAAGTTTGGATACAATAGTTGAAAGTTTTTACCGCACTGAAAGTTAGATAGCGAACTCAAAAATAAAGATAATTGAATTTCCCAAGTGGCGTTTTAAAGAGGACAAGTTTACCTTTATTTTGTATTTTTTTTTAAATTTTCTACGGTTTTTTTGCCCTGGTACGCACTTTTGAACGTGGCCATTTTTCGGCTATTTTTTGGCCATCGAAAATTGACTGCACATTTTGTGGAAAATTTCTTCGGTTTTTTCCATGCTACATTTAAAAAGGATATTAAAACCTACATTTATATTTTTTAGAAAGTCTCGTACGATTTTTTCGCCCCAGTATTGCATTTTTAGCTAAAAAACACATGTTTTAGAAAAAAGGCGTTATCGAAGAACTATAGGGTTTCAGAGTAAATGTCAAAAGGGTAAAAAGTTGCATGGTTTCACACTGGAGTGGCTAGAATTTTTTCCAGATTTTTTTCGAACATTTTTTTTTTACCATTTTTTCTTGGAACTTTGATGAGTGGAGAGGCTCCACTTGTGAATTATGGGGTCTAGGAAAATATATTAAGAAAGGATATTTGTTTACATTTTTATTTTCTATTAACTACAATTTTTCTAGATGTTTTTTTTATTTTTGAAAATTAAAATGAAAAAAGAAAATAAATAAAAATTCTAAACAATGGTAGTTAATTAAAAATAAAAGTATAAAGAAATTTCCTTTCTCAATATATTGTCCTAGACCCCATAATTTCCAAGTGGAGCCTCTCACACATCAAAGTTCCAACCAAATTTGTTTTTTTAATTCTGAAAAAATCTAGCCACTCAAGTGTGAACCCATGCAACTTTTTCCCCTCGTAACATTTCCTCTGAAACCTATAGTTCTTCGATGACGTCTTTTTTTCTAAAACATGTCTTTTTTAGAAAAAAATGCAATACTGAGACGAAAAGAAATTGTACGAGATTTTCTGAAAAAAAAAACGTAGGTTTTGATATCCTTTTTAAGTTTACCATGGAAAAATCTGAGGAAAAAAATTTCCATAAATTTTGCAGTTAATTTTCGCCGGCTAAAAAATAGCCGAAAAATAGCCATGTTCAAAAGTGCGTACGGAGGTGAAAAAAAATCGTAGAGAATTTTATAAAAAAGCCACATAAAGGTAAACGTAACCTCTTTAAAACGCCACTTGGGAAATTCAATTATCTTCATTTTTGAGTCCGATATCTAACTTTTAATGCGGTAAGAAATTTCGACTAGTGTATCCAAACTTTTAGCCGGCAGTGTATAAGTCGTCCAGTAGGACCCTCTTTTCAAACCGGTGGACAAAATATCTCGAGATCTACTCAACCGATGTTGATGAAATTCATACACCATATTTTTTATAATATTATCTAAGATGTAGCATCGGATTTATCAAAATTGAATGCCGCGTTCATTTTTCATTCATTTTTAAAACTCAACATTTTGGTCAAAATCAATTTTTTATCAAACAGCTGTAATTTATACGGAAATAATTATAAAAATCGCTATTCTACACTTCAGCAAGTACCCTTCTTTTCAAGAATTTTTTATTTTTTTATTTTTCAGACGATGCTTGACAAAAAATTCCATTATCGTCAAGAATTTTCAAAAGCGGGTTCTACTGGACGAATTCTATCTCTGTCATTTTTTAATTTTTTTAATTCGTTTTTTTAATATTTGTTCATAAAACTATAATGTAATTGTGAAAAATAAAAATTATTTTATATATTTAATAGTCGCGTAAATGTATTTATTTTTATATCTATTCTTCCGAGCGCCAAGTTGGTTTAACACCTTAACAATTGACCAAGAGATTTTATGATTAATAGCGTCCAGTTGCCTAAGCTCTAGGCACAAAATGAATCGCTTGGATCAACGAAAGTATTTGATTATTTCGATTATTCGTCAGTTCGATGGAACAAATAATTCTCAAAATAGCCCTATAATATTTGTACTCCATTTATTGAATAAATAATTCGCTGGCATCCCTCAATGACGGATTTAGTCTCATTTTTCAGTGTACGTGTCCTCGATATTGATCGCAAAAAATTTGTACTCTCTCAGAATGGCCAATCAGTAGAATTTGCACCGAAGAATAAATGAAGCTACGAAAAAAATACTCGAATAAAGAAAAATGCGTTTTTTCAACGATTCACTTTGGAAGTCGAAAAAAAAAATAAAACAAATTGGAAGAAGGAATTGGGAGAGATGTTTTATTCCTTACCTTCTCTCACGTTTTGAGTGACAGTGAACGTTTTCCCGGTGTCGAGTGGCACGGTCCAATTGACCGGCTCCGGTGAGCGCATTATCATTTGTTCGGGCGATTTGACGCGTGTCGGTTCCGGCGGGCTCTTGACGACCGGCTCGTCGTCGACCCACGGCGCCACCTGTGACGCCGCGATCGGCGCCGACACGACACTTCCGGCGCTCTGCGACTGCGGTGTCGTGGCGACGCTTGATTCTCCACCCGTTCCCGCCTCGCCGTTCACTTGAGGCTCCGCCGTCACTGCAAATACCAGCAACTTTCGCTTATTCGACGAGTCTTACTTATTCTTCCGTACGATCTTTATTTTGTCCTTTCTTTTCTGTGTGTTTACGGATTTTTTTTTTCTTTTTCGTCTATCACTCGTTGCACTTTGTTCACGATATCGGAAGTCTGCAACTTTGCAATGCAATGAAAATTCTTTTTTCCTCCCCGATCCTACAATATTCTGCCCAGCCGATTTAGGTTAGAAAAATCGTCCAAACCTTTTTTTTTTTCGCATCCTCATCAGATATCTACAACACGAATCAGCGAAAAAATATTTTGGATTACAAAAATGAAGGGATGAAGAAAGAAGAAAAGAATTTTCGTTGCGTTCCAAGGACGAAGACTTTCGACATCATCTGTATCCGGCCCGCGGTCCTGCTCTCCTCGTCCTCGACGCCTCTCGTCCATAGCAACCACAGGCTCAAGTTTCGCAAATGAAAAAAAACAAATTTTCCCAAAATCCTGGAGTGGATATTCCGTTCGGCGTTGAATGCCAGTCACATGCAATTCCAAGCCATGCGGTGATTTTGAAAATATTTTTTTTTTTATACGTTTGCATGACGGGTAGCGTCGAGTTCGAGCTACGGGAATCTTTATATACAGACACGTCCACATTCTCAGATATATATATATATATATATATATATATATATATATATATATATATATATATATATATATATATATATATATATATATTTATCTATAAACAGAAGCGTGGGCAAGGTACGCAGAGTACACGCGAATGCTCGCGGATTAATTAAGACGAGGTTCCACGCACTTTGATCGAACCTGAAAGACTTTAGGCCCCGAATCTGAAAGCGTTTGGAACATTCACTTTTTTTCTCGTATGCTGAGGAATACTAAGTAAGAATAAAGATTTCTTTTTTTTTTCATCGTGTTCGAGCGTGGAAGCCTCCCATCAATTAATGCCACAAGAAACAAATAATGACGACATCAAGACATCGATGGATTCAACAGGGAACTTGGTGTGAGCATCGACGTTAGGAGTCTGCGAGTCTCTCGGATAGACCATCAATTGCTTCGTTCTACGTTTCGATTGATCTACCACATTACACATACGGAAAGCAGCAACGTAAGTTTTTCGAACAATTCGAATCGTTCGTAATTACGTCAATCGACCAGTTCCACCTGTCCAATTGATCGACGAATAAAACCGTTCACATGCTACGAACGAGGTATCACGAACCAAGCGACTGATCAATTGGTAACGCATTTCACGAGAGATTTCATATGTTCCAATCTAACGTTTCCGCCGGCACAACGTGAGTACACAAAGTTCAGAAAGAGCGAAGAGCTACAACGAGCACAGAATACAAATACACATCTAAAAATACATCGAGATTACGGTAACACAAAAAAATACAACAATGTCATCAATGAACGCGTATCGTGTGTGCAATTCTCTCTCATCGTGATAATGTTGCGACGTTCCCAAAAGTTTGATTCGTTGCTCGTGTGACGTTCGCGTTGATTCGCGCCCGATCGTTCCGTCGAAACATTGTGAAACACCGAAAACACAGCACAGGGTGAAAAGAGGAATCTTGGTGGCGCAGAATGGTATTGGATAGAGATCGAGGGATATGAAAAAAAGTTTTGGCTCACACGAGTCTTGGGGAGTCCCAAGAAGTCGATAAGGCTAGACAAATATATTCCTCAGCCATGATTAAGCAACAGCCATACGCAACATCGAGGATAACAAGATAGATCATTGTAGTGTTATGGATATGAGGCATTCCACGTCATTTCACCTAGCCCGTGGTGACCGCGACCATTTTTGATTTTTCTGATTTTTTTTTTGGTAAAATTGTACCCCTTGAAAGGAATATTCACATCAATTTTTCGATTTGTATTTCTTCTTTTTTAGGAGTTATCATTTTCCAAATATGTTGATTTCGGAAGTTTTGGAAACGTTTAAACGCTGATAACTCCTGAACTAATTGAGACATCGACAAATGTCAATATATATGTTTTCATTTTAAAGCATACTTTCATGAAAAAATAAGAAAAAAATTATCAATTATCAATGTCCACGTTTTTTTTGGATTCTAAAGTGAAATTCATTTTTTTAAAGATGATTGGCATTTTTTATTTTTTTCAAAAAATTCTCTAAAATAGAGTGACCCATTCTATGATTTTTAAGATTAGTCTCATCGTGGGCCCATTTTTCCTTCTATTTTTTTTCTAATCAATGATATCTTTTTGAGAAGAGTTTTATCATTTTCATCTCCAATAATGCTATTAATGATTCTGTGATTTCCAATTCGGCTTCGACAGGCCTGAAACGGTTTATTTTTAATTTGTGCTGCATTTAACGAAAAAAAAATGATTTTTTATTCAAAATAATTTTTTTTAAATAAATTTTTTCGTTAAATTCAGCACAAATCAAAAATGAACTGTTTCAGGCCTGTCAAAGTCGATTTGGAAATCACAAAATCATTAGCAGCATTATTGGAGATTAAAATGATGAAAATCTTCTCAAAAAAATATAATTAATTCGAATGAAAATAGAAGGAAAAATAGGCCCACGATGAGACTAGTCTTAAAAATCATAGAATCAGTCACTCTAGTTTAGAGAATTAAAAAAAAAAAATAGCAATCATCTTTAAAAAAAATAGTTTTCACTTTAGAAGTAAAAAAACGTTGACATTGATAATTGATAATTTTTTTCATATTTTTTAACGAAAGTATGCTTCAAAATGAAAAAAAATGATATATTGACATTTGTCGATATCTCAATTAGTTCAGGAGTTATCAGTGTTTAAACGTTTCCAAAACTTCCGAAATCGACATTTTTTGGAAAATTATAACTCCTAGAGGAGAAGAGATAAAAATCGAAAAATTTGTGCGGATAATCCTTTCATGGGGTACAATTTTACAAAAAAGAAATCAGGAAAATCAAAAATGGTTGGGGTCACGGGCTAGGTGAAATAGCGTGGAATGCCTCATATATAGATAGGTAGAAGTACAGAGCGACATAAAGAGAGATAAAGATAGGATGTTGAAGTTCCCATCGTAGGAACGCAATGGAAATTGTTTTTTTTTCTTCGACAGCCCCGAACCTCTGGTAGATTTAGGCACCGGAAATCGGTCATTTTTTCGGATCCTCATTGAAGACCTTCAACCTATATCTTCAAGAAAAGTTGGTCAATGAAAAGAGAAAAAAATAAAAAGAAAAAAAGAAGTTTCGTTGCATTGGAACGACGCAAACTTCAACACCATAAAGAGACGGATTTACGAAAGAGAGAAAGAGTATAGGAATAAGAGCCATTGAAGTTAGTAAGTAGTAACAGCGATGAATGATCAGCCAATTCGCAAAATAAGTTGTCGTTGCGTATACGTGTTGAGACTTGATTGAAATCAAGTTTTAGTGCGATTCCAGACGTTTGCGTTAGTTCTTTAGCTTGACTGACACATGTGAGTGTGTACCTAACTGAGAAAGCGTATTTCCCCGATTATATCTTGCAATGGCCGGACGATTGACTGGATGACTGATCATCGGTGAACTATTGTTCGAATAGGAAGGAGAGATCTATGATGTCGAAGCTTGTATCACTCGAATGCGATGGAAATTCATTTTATGAATCGCCTTCCTCTTTAGGATTTGCATTCTCATTATTGATCTTATCAGGATCTTTATGAGAGATCATCGACCTAAATCTTAGCAGGGTTTAAAGGAATCCTACTAGGGCCCTTGTTTGGATTCCTTACTGAAGATCCAGAATCCAAATACAGTAGAACCTCGATTATACGAACTTCAATCATTCGAACTCTCAATTATCCGAACCACGAATTGGTTTATCCGAACGCTCAATTATCCGAACGTTGGCGCGAAATATACATTGTGTCGCGAAATGTAATGCTGGAAATATAATATACGTTGCTCTGTTGCAAGAACCGCGTGGTGTCAAGTGGGTTTTTTGTCTTCCAGTGTTAGTCCGATTGCACACTGGCTTCTGCCGGAAATTTTCATCTGTTCCTTGCACAGATAAAACGGTAATTAAATTATCTGATTTTTTAACGAAAATAGGTGAAAAAAAAATTTTGAAAAAAATCTGAAAGAATTCTCGCGAACTCAACGCAAACCGATTCATCTTTTTACTATCTTGAGGTTTTCCTTGAATCCTTGTCGGTTTCGCGTTACACGTTATTTTTTAAATGGTCTCTTAAAAAAAAATCAAAATGTCTTTAGAAAAAAAAATCGTA
The DNA here is from genome assembly GCA_963932345.1 of Ophion ventricosus. Classification (NCBI taxonomy): domain Eukaryota; kingdom Metazoa; phylum Arthropoda; class Insecta; order Hymenoptera; family Ichneumonidae; genus Ophion; species Ophion ventricosus. Next base: position 10,357,315 of record OZ010721.1, read on the forward strand.
CGAAGCTTTAAAAAAAAACAAAATTGAAGCTTGAGCTTTCCCCTTTATGGTTCCGGTCAAAGAAATGCATTAAAAAAATGTTTGTCTGTAAACGGGGTCCACCAAAAAAGGAACAAGAAAACGCGAAAAATGGTCGTTTTCGAAAAAGGGCACTAGTCGTAAGAAAAATAGTAAAAAAAATGTAAAAAAACGGAACGAAGGTGAATTCCTCCCCTTCAAAATTCCGTTTATTAAATTCATTTATGTCAAGTATCGGCGAAATGGCATAAAAAATCGTTCCGGAACTTTTTTGAATTTTTGTCCGGAAACTTTGCGCCGTAGTGTATATATATATATATATTTTTTTTCAATATAGATTGTATATTTATTTCAATTTCTGTTTTATATTATCCTTTCGGAAAAAAATTGCGTTTCGATTATCAGAACTTTTGATTATCCGAATTATGTTCAGTCTCAAACGTTTCGGTTAACCGAGGTTCTATTGTATTTATAAAACCGATTTTGAATTACGTGATACATAAAGAAGACAAAAAAAAAAGGATTTTCGTTGCTTTCCAACGACGAAAATTTCAACACCATAGATGTCTCGGGATACCATTGGCAGATCGTTACGCACTTTAGTCCTTTTTAGATCCTTTTATAGAGATATTTGATTCACCGATGATTTTGAGCCGGACGAAAAACTGCTTGGTCGTCGAAAATTCCCAATTTTTGGCGACCAACTCGAAGTCATTCCATTTTTATCACTCCACAGGCGTGTGTAAACAAATGGAGATACGAATCTTTGATACAGAATAAAAAACAGACAGAGAGAGAGAGAGAGAGAGAGAGAGAGAGTGAGAAAGAGAAAGAGAGATGGAGATAGAGAGAAAGAGAAAGGACTTTTCGAAAAAAATTATCAGACGAGACGATAGCGCGGCTTTTGCGGTCACGTGCTTGGAATCGCAGGCCTCTTCATTGTTTTTTCTACTCTTTTTGTTTGCTGTTGATGTTTTGTTGTTGTTGTTTTTTTTTCTCTCGTTTCATCCCGATTGGTCGTTAGTGCTACTTACTAGCTTGCAGGCCGGCGTTAGCAGTAGAAACGGCAGCGGCATTTGTTCGATACGCGTGTCGATTATCAACGAGGGATGATGATTTGGATGGGTGCTTATCGACAACTTCTACAGGTACAGCGAGCGGGCCAGAGCTAGCAGGAGTCTCATCGACGTCGTCGTTGTTTCGCCTGCTCGTCGACGAAGACTCGGACGCGTTCACAACAGGTTCGATACGAGGTACGACGGGGATACCGCTTCTTTCAGTCGCAACAGACGGAGCTTTTATCGTTCCCGTAACTTTATTAACGGGCGACGATTCGAGCTTCGCCGTTGCGCTCTCGCCTCTCATCGTTTTATTTGTTACGGCTTGAACGAGATCGCTCGCGTTCGCACTCGTTGACGCTCCATGAGTTTTCGGCGTTGCGGACGCGGTTGACGCGCTCAAGGAATTCTTTGGCAGCGTGCCTCTAATCGGCTGTAACGTTCCTGTCGTCGTAATCGGTACGGTCGTTGTGTTTGTCGCGCCTAATGCGCTTACACTGGGTTTGGTAGCTTGATGATGAAGTACAGGGCGATGGGGGGGAGCGTTTGTCGCGAGGAAGGCTAGAACACATATCGTACAATTGTCAGAAACTAAATGAAAGAAACAATAATTTTACGCGCTTCGGTGATTTGTTTTTCTACTTTTTCTTTTTGGTCGAGGATTCACCGAGAGAAATTATTTGTTTGACGTTACGAGTCGAGTGAATGCGTGAGATTTGATGTATTTTTTTGTTTTGGTTTTTTTTCTTTGAGTAAAGATTGCTGTATTTACTTCTAGCAAAATATTTATTAGACTTTGAGAAATTGACGTGTGGCATAGACTGATTTTACGAATAAACTCTTCATCGAGTGTTCATTTTAAAATTATTATCTATTCGAGTCTAACAAATCGATCAGTAGAGTATTAATCCATTGAGCGGTTTTTAAGATTCCGATAAACGTTTATTTGCCGAAAACAGGATGTTCAACGTTCTGAGGCTATATTGGAGTTTGCATCGTTGAAACGCAAACGAAAATTCTGTTTTTTTTTTTTGCATTTCGTCATTTTTATGATTATACGAAATCTTTTTCCGCAGATTCGCGTTGCGTTCCGTAAGGAAATTCCGTGGCAAAATCTTGGGCGATTGTCAACAAAAATATTTTCGTTGCACTTCAACGGAGTAAACTTCAACATCATGTGCTGAGGGGGAACATCGTGTTGTGCAGTGCACGTATTACGAATAAGCTCAAAATCTAATATTTGTAATTTGAAAAATAAAAATACGATGTTGAAGTTTGAATCGTTGGAAGACAACAAAAGTTCTCTCGTAATTTTAATTTCTTCATTTTCTTCGTCATCCGAAATCTTGGTCTACGAATTTTGCCTATGGATTTGGCCTAAGGATCCTAAAAAACGTTCGAGTGATCTTCGTAGCCTAAATTTGTAAAAAAAAAAGATTCGGGTTACTAAACTTTCGTTGCCATCCAACGATGCAAACTTCAATATCACATAAAAATTCAATTACACGGAGAGAATTAAATGTTAAAAATTACCGTGCAGTAACGGTAACCAGATGACAACCCTGAAACTTCGCTTATTATTACTGAGTAAAACACAGATTTTCACGAAAATAAAATAAAATTTCTTCTTCAGATAGAAAATTTTACCAGATTTTCTAGTAAATTTTAATGTGTAACAAAATACGCGAAACTTAAATTTAAAAAATATATAATATCAGCGAAATTTTACTGTGCATTTTATTATTTTATGCCTTTCAAAAATATCTATAAAAAAGTATCGTCTTTATAACAGTTATTTTAAGATTTATTATAAAATTTAATGAGTGTTATAGGAAAATGTATTGTGCTCTCGGTAAAAATTATCGTGCGCGCTACCCTTCTTGTAAAGTAAAATTTTACCTACGTATTTGAAATTTTCTGTAACGTGAGTTAAAAAAAAACTAGTCGCATACGAATTATTATGCTTTTCTCACTTGTCACCACATTGAAATATATCACGGTAATTTTTACCGTGAAATTCACGACAAAAATTACTTTTTAATTCTCTCCGTGTACCATTTTGGAATTTAAGTCGCCATGTCGGATCTGCCCCTTCATGGCAAAAGAGTTTGTTTGGGTTCGCTGACGCAATGGAAGATTATCGAACACGAATGAAATACTGTTATAGTCGAATCAATATTTTTCTATAGGAAGCAGTAGGTATCCTTTTTTGGACACATAAAACATCCGTTCAAAATAAATTAATGTAAATTCCATTGCACGAAAAAATCTAACGTGTATAAACTTTACGAAAGTTCCATAATTGTTTTTCTTAGTCATTTGTATTCGATGGATACGTTTAGTCGAAGTAAATATATCTCATTGACTATCGAACAAAAGTCCAGTGGGGTAAGCTTTAAGCCAAAATTTCTTTGATTCGAACAAACCATTTCTCTCGGTGTGATTGAGGCTATGGTCAGTAGTCGCGGGAAAGAAAAAAGTTTTGGGATTTTCCAGCTCTGAGCGATCGCATAAAAATTTGTCAAACGACACGTGTTATCGACGGTGCTACGTGATTGGTGGTTCTCAATCGTGATAACGCTTGTTAATAATGTTAGCCAGTCGTTGATGGATTGACAATAAAAAAATTCACTTGTTTTTCTCATCATTCGAACGTACTTTTTCTCCTCCGGTGTATTCGTTCGTGACAAAAATGCTGTCCTTATTGAACTCCTCGTACGATACATCCGCTATGACACCTGACGAGTGTCATCAATTTCGTACGAAATATATATGTGAGTTCCAAGTGAAGTTTCAAGTATTTTTATTCTTTCCACTTTTTTACGTTTATTTTATCGTGAAAAAAATTAAGTTCCCTGATGATAAGCTGATAGGGCAAGGAACAATTTTTTTTTTGCTACCAAGGCTTTTCCGTATTATTATCATTGTCATTTAGAAAGAATTATTTCAGGATCGTTGTCGGGGTTCATTTCCCTTCAAATTTTTCTCGTATCGCGTAGAACTGAAATCTCGGTCGAATTCAATTTTTGGTGTTCAGGAGCGAACAAGTAAGGCATGAGTAAAAAAAGAAACGTGTCAACGATTGTTGCGGGAACATTGGGAATTTTTTTTTATCTTTTCCATCACGAATTACGTCCTTTTTCAGATCGTTTTTCTTCTTATTGGATGTGCGCGATCGGGTGTGAAGTTTAATTTTTTTTTAGTCGGAGAGTAATCCTGCTTACTTTTATTTCTTCTTTCCTTTATTTGCGATATCGGATTTTTTTCAAATGAATTTGCTTGGCTATATTTGAGGACTGGAATGACTTGCCGACGTTGCGGAATGAGCGGTAACTAATTGTAAGTTCTGCGTTATGAGGGTCTATGACAATAGAGGGAGAGAGCGTTAGAGAGAGTAAAAAAGAGAGTAACTACGAGCGTATGGGGGGGGGGGGGGGGGGGGGGAGCAATGTCTCTCCTGTCGACCAGAATTCGAGTTTTTACCGGCGACAACGATTTAATTTATCAATTAAGTATTTTTTATAGTCTATCATTGGAAGAAAAAATAATGTCTTATTAAATTTTCCAACAAAAAAAAATACGCGTTATCAAAACTTCTTTTTGAATCATTTTGCCAGTTCGTGCGTTTCAACGTGATCGTAAATTTGGAGAAAAATAGCAAATACGTTAGACTTTGAAAAAAAAAAATTGTGCAATTCGCCACGAGGGTCAGGCAGAAAGTTAAAAAAATCCACAAACAAATTGACGGATTATTCGATAAAACTGATATTACGATACTGCCTCGACGAATAAATGACGGAACGAAATTACCGGAGCCTTCTCGCCCATTTTCGCTATTAAGGAGGTACGATTATGGGGACGAATCCAACTTTTGGGCCTAAAATTTTTCTATGATGTTGACGAATACGTTATGCACCCTTTGGAAAAAATTGAGCTATATTGACCGTTCAGTTTTTTCGTAATAAAATTGCAAAGTCGAGCATTTTGAGCTGGTAAAGCGCGTAGTCTTATGGAGACGGTCGACCGGAAGTGCGGTGATCACGGTTTTACTGCTCACGTATCCAACTAAGGTCGTTGGAAAACTAATATTTGATAAATTAGACATAATAGATTTTGTAAAAAATTGAAAATTCGAAATTCACCGTGTAGTTCAAGCACTACATTATAAAACGGTTTCAACTTCCGGTTGAATATTATCATAATGACGAAATAGTACCCATAGACTTGCCAACGTCGGGCGTAACAGCTGATTCGTTTGGCGAGCATAACCAAGCTCTGTAGCGAGATTCTGTAACTCGGTAGCGACAGTTTTCGTTGTCGCTGGCTAGCGACAGCCAATTGCATGCACGATCAGAAGAAAGGTAGCCTCTTATTGGCTGTCGCTAGCTAAGCATAACGAAAAGGGTCGCTACCGCGTTACAGAATCTCGCTACTGCTTGGAAATCGTCGTGAAGACTCCAGAGTCGTTGAGGATCTAATTTTTCAGTTTTTATTAGTAAATATGCAATATATAAAAGATTTACCACAAATTTGGCACTTTGGGAATCGACAATACGAATATTCAACATACACCCTTGGCCAAAAGTTTGGGGCACCCTGCAATTTTTCTTTCCGGACAAAAAATTAAATATCTCGGCCAAAAAAAATCGGAAACCAATTTACCAAACGGGGTTTTGAAGAGAGTAAAGTCAGCTTCAATTTACTTTTTTAATTTAATTTTTTCGATTTTTTTTGTGCCCGGTACGTCATTTTGAAAATGACGGTTTTTCACGATTTTCGCACCTCGCAAAGTCGTGCGCTGGACTTCGGAAAAATAGAAATCTCGCTATTTAGTGAAATGATCGTAGAAAAGGGAAGTGTTAGCTTTAGTTTCGTTTTTTTAAAAAAATGTTGCAATTTTTTTTCGCAGGGAAATTTAGTTTTTCTTGAAAAAATGGCAGGTTTCCGTGAAGCCGGCATCGTGCAGCGTATCGAGAAAACTATGAGGTTGAGAATATTTGTCCTAAGGACTAAAAAGTTTTGTTTTGTTATTTTGGAGTTGTTAAATTTTTTTCAGATTTTTGTTGGCAACATTTTTTTTCATCGGTAGTTTTGGTTGATCGTCGACGATTAATGTAATTAATTTATTGCCATTACATTGAAACGAAGATGTTTTATTGAAAATATCTTTATTTCAAAGTAACTTTTCAAGAAAACGGACATAATTGAATTTGTACGTCGTACGAATCAAATGATGTTCTGAGCTTATACAGAGTGAAACGAATGAGTACTGACTGTCATTCAAATCAAAGATGATCGGGAAAAATAAAGTAATTACACTTGGGCAGATTCGAAAATTAGTTACAAGTGCTCTTAAAAATCAAAAGAAAATGTCGTCTGATCAGTACGACGTACAAATTCAATTACGCCTTGACCAAAAGCATTAAGCATCCTGTGTTTTCCTTCATTTTCTAGTTTAGAGCATACCATTGAACTCTTATTGTTTTTTAAATGTATTTATTAGTCAATTTTTACGATCCAGATGTTTTGCAATTCACTCAAAGCGGTTCTTTATTGTTTAATTTTATATTTGATGATGCAAACTTAGCGTTAGTGCAACACCACTATAATAGCTTTATGTACTTTTGAAAATATCAATATTTTATAGGGGTGTCCAATATTTGTGGCCAAAGATGTCAGTAGCTTTTCTCTTCTTGATATTTCCCTTAAAACATTTTCGTTTCAAAGTAACGGCAATAAATTAGTTAGATTAATCGTCGACGATCAACCAAAACTAGCGATAAAAAAGAATATTGCCAAAAAAATCTGAAAAAAATTTAACAACTCCAAAATAACAAAACAAAATTTTTTAGTCCTTAGGACAAATATTCTCAACCTTATAGTTTTCACGATACGCTGCATGATGCCGGCTTTACGGAAACCTGCCGTTTTTTTAAGAAAAACTAAATTTCTCTGCGAAAAAAAATTGTAAATTTTTTTTTAAAAAACGAAACTAAAGCTAACATTTCCTTTTTCGACAATCATTTCACTAAATAGCGAGATTTCTATTTTTCCGAAGTCCAGCGAACGACTTTGCGAGGTGCGAAAATCGTGAAAAACCGTCATTTTCAAAAAGACGTACCGGGCACAAAAAAAATCGAAAAAATAAAACTAAAAAAGAAAATTGAAGCTGACTTTACTCTCTTCAAAACCCCGTTTGGTAAATTGGTTTCCGATTTTTTTTGGCCGAGATATTCAATTTTTTGTCCGGAAAGAAAAATTGCAGGGTGCCCCAAACTTTTGGCCAAGGGTGTAAGTTAACATAAATCAGAACATCCGTGGTTTAACATGAATTTAGTCTCTTTGTTGACCCTGAGGGAGTAGTCGTACCTCCTTAAAGGTAAAAAGTGACATCAAATATTGGCATTAAAAGTAAAGATTCTTTTTACCCCATAACGTCGAAGGTTCCATTGGAGTGCCATGAAAATGATTTTTATTTTTCTTGAAACAATTAACATTTTTAGGCAGCTGTAGCCTATGAAAATTATCGAAACGTTTTTCAGGCCTCTTATCAGCGATTTGCAAGCAAAGTCTGCGAAAAAAAGATTTCGTATGAGAACGAAAATAAAAAGATAAGAATTTTCGTTGAATTTTAACGACGCGAACTCTGACGTCTTTTATTTGTTTTCCCGTAGCGCGAAGGTCGACACGAAAGTAAAGAAGTAACCGGAAGCGGAAGAGTGTCTCGAGGCGAGAGGTTGAGGTCAGCAATGATTTGCGGCGCAAATGCGTATGATGATCTTTCCACGTGAATGTTCGTCTCATTATTTTTTGTTTTACTTTCCTTCATTTGTTTTAATTTTGTTTGTTTGTTCTTGTGACGGACTAAGAAAACGTACGTTTGCGATGAGCCCGCGGGGAGGGCCTTGTCTTGTGGAGCGGTGTCGGCCCAGGGCCCGAAGGTGGCGGCGGTAATGGCGGTATGGGCGGCTCGCACGTCGACGAAGTCGTGTATTGTATCGAGGAGGGCTCTCTTATGCTCCACCGGACCCCACGGCCACCCGCGGCTGAAACACCCGCTCCCTCTTCTAATCACACTCTAATCTCTCCTATCGGACATTCTTTTTTTTTCCAATCCTTCTCTCCTTTATCTTTTCATTTATTTTCATTATTCCGTTCTTTCCGTTTTCCCAGAGGAATCGCCTACTTTGCGAGCAAATTTTATCCCTAACCATAGGACCGACTTTTTATTTATTTATAATTTTTCACGCGTTCGCAAGACGTCTCGACGACTGGAGGATAAAAAAAAAACAACGACGGCGACGACCTGGCCCTCCTGATCAATTGAAAGAAAAAAATAAAATAAATAAACGGGGAAGAGAAATAAAATTACATGCACGAGTTTGTTAATTTTGTCGAGAATTTTTCACCGACTGATTCTCACGTGATGTCTACACGCTTTCTCCTCCACTAATTTTCAATTCTGACACGTATTCGTCGTATCGCACATATATGCGAGATATTCTCGAACTTTTACTTTTCTCGTTTCTTCGTTTTTTTTGGTCTTTCTCTCCTTTGTCATGTGGGCGCAAATACGATAGACGAATAGATAGACAGATCGAGAGAAACAGATAGGTAGACAATTCTATCATGCATCCTCCCTACGAATAAATAAACACCGATGACAATTTTGCAAATTACGGTCCCTAATACCCACCACCCGTACGACACTCAAGGACAGCTAATATCTAATCGATCCTGATGTCTCGCTTTTTTCTTGTCGTTTTTTTGTTTTTCAAAGTCACTTTTGCCAAGGCTCTATTCTAATAGGTTCGCGTGTGATTTACGCTACGATAGAAGTCGCCACGGGCAGTGAGTATCTCGCATTGTCCAATGTAAACGATATTCAGTTCATTTGATGCCATTAACATACGACCGTATATATACGGTACACGCTGACCACAAAAGTCAAACGAGCACACAGCAATCCATATTCCAATATGTAATATTTATTTTGTCAGAGCTACAATTTAATTCCGGGTTTTTTTTCGGTGAAGTACAGAATGTATTTGTTAAAAAGTATAAAAAAGATTTAAATTCATAAAATAGTCATCATAATTATCAGTGATATTGAAAATAATGGAGGCTATGCTATTGATCGAATTCTTTCTTGTACTTTTGAAAATACATTTTGAACTTCAAGGGAGACTAGCAGTCCAGAGACCGGAGAAAAAGGTGAATTTCGACAATTTTTTATGGATACCCAGTTGATGGAATAAAATCTTCGTTTGATGGATTTTATTATACATATGTTCGAGTATCTTTACAATTTTTTTCACAAGTTTTTGTAAGAAAATTGGGGTGCTGAAGCTGGATGAGCGTCACCTTTGTCTAATAGTTTCCTGCGGCTGGCAACATTACATCGCCAATTCTTCACCGATCAACTTGAGATTATTTTTTTTTTTTGCAACCTTACAACAACATTTTACATCGAAGTACCTAAAAGATTTTTCATACTTTTCAGACTTTCATTTACCGAGAATTTTTTTTCATTCAAACATGCATGATTTTATCAAAAATAAAAAAAAAATCAACTCAAATTTTAATTTCAACGCGACCGTGAAGCTTTGTCTATGGTTGATACATTTGACTAGTACTTTTACGCGGGCTCTAGGTCGATTTTCACCTTAAAGTCAAATAAGGTTTATTTTTTATTTCTGAATTTGTACCTGTGGACAAAAACATAAGTGTACCTGTGGACTGTCCACTGGTATAAAATGTTGTCATTTTGTGTTTGGCTTTGCTCTAATCAGTTGTATCGTTTTATCTTTTTCAATGCCTCGCAGTAAAACTGGTATAAAAAGAAAGGGAATATGTTCTGATACCCTCAAAGCAGCCGTAAAAGAAGCCAAAAGTGGCAATGCGATAAGAAAACTTGCTGAATAGTATCAATTACCAAAATCAACCATTTTAAAATATTTTAAATTACACGAAAACAAAGATTTGAAGAAAGAAAGCATTCAGCTATTGAGAAACGATGTGAGGAAGGTATTTGACTAGCGAAAACATGATTAAAATAATTCAACACTAGACGTTGTTCTTCATAAGATGTTTGAAGTGCAAAACTTATTCCAAAGACAGAAACAAAATGCTCAAATGTAGTTTTTGTGATCATAGCTATCGCATTAGGTGTATTCCGAAGTCACACAGACAACTTCGAGTCTAATGAGGGGAATGGAATCTTGTTTGCGTGGCATGCTTCATATTAGGAAAAGATAGGGATAGCGATGAATCTACTCAAAATGTGTATGAAGAGTGTCGTAATGTACACAAATAAATATAATCGAGTACATTTATGTTTGTTTGAAGTTGATTTTGGAGGTCTATTTTTGTATTTTACTTTCGTATTGTCTAATTAATGCGAACCGTCCCTAGGTACAACACCGCTCATAGGTACATTTTGTCTGTCCATAGGTACAATTGACTGTTGAACCGATACACAAAACTGGTGTTTAAAAAAAATTAATTATCTTCTTAAATTTAAGTGATATCGAGGATGGAATTTTTGTTTAAGAAAGATTGATTACCCCTTAACATATGTGGTATGTTAAAAATAAAAAATAAAATTTACCTATTTAGATATAAAAAATGTTTTCTTCCAAATTCTGGACAGTGTCCACATTCTCCGCACTTGGCCCTACTTTGAAGGCAAACTTATTCGGAACTCGAATTATTATGAATTTTTGTTCGAGGTAAAAAATTGGAGAAGAGCTCTTGCCGGCCGCAAGGACACCGTCAGACAAAGGCGACTGACTTCTCCCAGCTTCAGCGCCGCCATTTTTTCAGAAAATCGTGTGAATAAATTTGTAAAGATATTTGAAGATATGTAGAATAAGAGTCACTAGAAACAACTATCATTCAATTAACCGGTCATCCATTAAAAAAATATCGAAATTCACCTTTTTTCCATAGAGTTGAAGTTTGCATCGTTGACAGGCGACGAAAATGATTTTTCATTCCCTAATTCTATTATTAACCAAAATCATATTTTGCAGATTTGGGTTGTACATTGCTAAATGAGGATACTAAGAAATATTCGCGCGATTTTCGTAGCTCAAATCGGCTAAAGGAAATAAGAAAAATTCACAAACATCAGTTTTCATTGCATTCTGACGATGCAAACTTCAACATCATTTCGTTTCCGAGCTCTAGACTGGTGGTCTCCCTCAAAAAAAAACAAGAAATTCATTTGTACACCTCATATATGTATAAATATCGATATACATAAATATATCCATTTACGCGGACCACGAGATCAAACGAGCAAACAGCAGTCCATATTCCAATAAGTAATGTATATATATATATATATATATATATATACTATAGATATGATGCATAAAGTCTGTTTGACAAGAGCATGTACGGGGAAACTTATAAACTATATGGAAGAAGTCATTGAAAAAAAATACACACACGCTACATGATATAAACCGTGATGCTTTGTTATTAATAAGTGGTCCAGTCGCTTCCACTATTAATGATTGCCTGGCAATCTCCGAGGCATACTTTCCACTAATTTCATGGTATAATCTGGTGACAAAGACCTCCATATGAGTCGAATTTTTCGGGATAATTGTTTGACGTTCCAGATCGTTGATGTCTATTGGCGTGTGTAGACCAGGTATGATTCGTCCGAAAAAATTACGTTGTCCCGATCGCGGTTCAAACTTTCTTTCGCCCAAGTGAGAGTTTTTTCGACATGTTTTTTCCGACAATAGCGGTCCGTCTGTGACCGCGGTCGGACGATAATTGACTATTTCTATACAAAAAGCATCTTGGTGGAAGGGTCTCGCTATCTGTTCGCGTTCGAATCTACCTTCTATTGGCTTCCAGGACGAAATACATAGCCGTACACGCTTTTGTCAAACAGACTGTATATCGACCCCGTTGTATACACCACATGTATACATATGTCGCAAACTGAGAAATTACGATATATACGATATCTATGATAATATTCACGAACTCTATAATAAATCGTATTCTCATTGTGTGCATGAAAGAAATGCATAAGATCGCATCACTGCCTTCAGTCGAGTTGTGATAAAAATTATAGGGTTGAGAGGGTCAGGGGGGAGGGAGGGCTCTCTCATTAACGTGGTGTAAGGAGTCCTGATTTTTTTCTTACGTATGAATCGATGCTTCGATCATTGGCAGGATAAGTAAAACAGTTAAGGGGTTACATCACCTTGGCGCTCGCAAAAATAGGTATAAAAATAAAAGAAAATTTTACGCGACTATGCAAAATATAATTTTTATTTTTTACAAATACATTATAGTTTCATGAAAAAATAATTAAAAAACGAATAAAAAAATTGAAAAATGCCCGAGTTATAAGTTGTCTAGTAGGATTCTCTTTTCAAACTGCTGGACAAAGTATCGCGAGTTCTACTCAACAGATTTTGATGAAGTTTATACCAGATATTCTTAATATCTTAATATTATCTATACCACATAATCATTATATCGTAATACAATATTATCTAGGATGTAGCATAGGACTTCTTTGATTGGATACCGCGTTTATTTTTTATTAATTTTTAAAACTCAACATTTTTGTAAAAATCAGAGATTTTTTTCAAACATCTGTAAGTTTTACAAAAATAAAAAAAAATCCTTGTGCTAAATTTTAGTTATTACCTTTCTTAACAATTTTTTTTTTCACATGATGCCTGACAGAAAAAATGTCCACTATCGGCAAGGATTTTCAAAAGAGGGCCCTACTAGACGATTCATATCTGCGTCATTTAAAAAATTTTTTGATGCGCTTTTTTTTAAATCGTTCATAAAACTTTTATGTATTTCTGGCAAATTAAAAATGATTTTATATATTTAATAGTCGCATCAATTTTTTAATTCATTTTACCGAGCGCCTACGTGTTGTAACGCCTTAAATCGAAATAAAAAAACTTTCGCACTCGACCGAAAACTCGTCAGGGCAGATCGGATATAAATGTTTTTCCACTTACTCGGACGTGGATGCTTTTCCGGCTCGCCGCTCTTGTCCCTCCTCTCCTTGTCCTTTTGCTCTTTCTCCTTTTCCTGCGGAACACACGACAATCAATTTCGTTCCTTCCGCTCGGTCTCTTCTCTTGCCCTTCGAACAATTGACATTTCACATCCGACAAAAATTTGCACGATAACAGACAATTTCTCGTGAACGCTTGAAGCAGAAATGATGAAAAAAAATGGAAAAATATTTTCCTGATGACGAAGTACAGTGGCCTCCTAAGAATTGACGGAAGTCTTGTGAAATTAATTGTGAAAAAACTACTCAAGGGACTTATTTTATTTTTGGTAGACCTGGTTCGTCGAAATATAAAAAAAAAGAGATTTATTCATGGATATCGTTTTGGCTATTGCATGATGGATATTTTTGGTTTTATCTCGACTGACAGATGGAAAAAAATCTTGAATTTATACGATTATTACTAAAAAATCGCATCATTATTATTATTATTAATATTTAGTTAATAAAGAATGTTATTAACAGAAACACCCGTCAGGCAATCGCCAGTGTAATTCGTGAATGAATTTCATTTTTTTTTTTCGTTTCGGACTAAAAAGTTGAACAGAATGTAATGTAAAATTATAAATAACTCTTCTATTTAGTGATAATTTCAAATAAAATTGAAATAAATGGGAAAGTAGAGTTATAAATAACTTCAATAATGAACTAATTTTAAATAACTTTGAAATAAAAGGTAAAGTGAAATTATAATTAACTTTCCCATCTATTAATACTTTTTTTCTTCATATTTCCCAAATATCTAGTTACTATGCATACTATCAGAATGCCAAAAAAAAATCCCGACAAGTAGTTTTATTACAGTGAATTTCCAAAATTTGCGCCGATTTTTGGGGTGTCACTTTAGGAGTTTCACCACCTTGGCGCTCGGAAAAATTGGTATCAAAAATAGAATAAAAATTGACGCGAATATTAAATATATATAACATTTTTTATTTCTTTCTTTTTTTTAAATTCTTTCTCACAATTTTTTATTTCTCACAAACACATTATAGTTTCATGAACAAATAAAAAATAACGAATGAAATAATTTTAAAATGGCGAAGATATAAGTCGTCTCGTAGGACCCGATTTTCGAACTGGTGGACAAAATGTCTCGAGATCTACTCAACCGATGTTGATGAAATTTATATCACATATTTTATATAATATTATATAAGATGTAACATAGGATCTTTTTTCTTAGATATCGCGTTTATGTTTTAGTCATTTTTTTAACTCAAAATTTTAGTAAAAATCAGTTTTTTTTTCAAACAGCTGTCATTTGTATAGAAGTTTTTTTTTTATAACTTTTTCTCTATGCTACAATTTAGCTGTCTTTACAAGAATTTATTTTTTAATTTTTCAGTCGATGCCTGAAAGAAAAAAAAATCCACCATCGGCAAGGATTGTCAAAAGAGGATCCTACTAAATGACTTATATATCCGCCATTCTTTAATTTTGTTATTCGTTTTTTCAAAGATTGTTCATTATAATTTGTTTGTGAAAAATATAATTTATTTTGTATATTTAATAGTCGTGTCAAAAAAATAGTTTATTTTTATTCCTATTTTTCCGAGCGTCAACGTGGTGTAACACCTTGAGTGTGTCACCTTTAACGTATATAGAAAATAAAAAGTTTTCCAGAAAAATCGTGGTAGTAATTGTTTTCCATCCTTTTTTTTTCGAACCGTCCATGGGCCGAAAATTTTACACGTAACGTACAACAAAGCTCCCGTGTTGTGAGGCACAAACGAACAGAAGAGAGTGAAGACACAAGCTTCGTGAAAGAATACACGAAAAAAAAAAAACAGAAATAAAAAAAAAACGAAATGTTCGTTACGTTAATGATTCGCCTAGATTTTCGCTTGATCCGCAATTTATCGGGGCTAGCGCTCTTGCGGGCCGACGATCTCGTCGACGATGATGATGATACCTTGGCGTCCTTGCTGACCGAAGGTGCCCTCGATGGTGGCTGACGCTTCGGTGATCTTCGCTCGCTCGCCATTGGCCCAAGACTCTGCGAACGTCCCGTTCGCGGGCTGTTCTTCGGACTCGATTTGGTCTTTGGTTGAATCTCGTCTCGCATTTCTTTCGAGTCATCGCGACGTCGCGGTACGACCGGCTCCAATTTTTCCCGAGTTGGCGAGGGTAGCAGGGCTCCGTCACCTTCAGCAGAGAGAGGGAGAGAGAGAGAAACGACATATTTTTTTCCAATACAAATTTGGAATAATACATTTTACGTGTACATTTTTCAAAAAGTTTCAAAATGTCGAAGTGTAGCATCGACTTCAGTTCTTGATGCGCAACAATGACTTCATTCCAAAGTGTTCTTTCTACTCTGTTCTCGACTTACCAACTCCTGTAGTACGATCGAGATGGTGGCGAATCAGAAAGTCTTTTCTCGCTCGAGCTATTGCTTTCTCATTGTCCTGGAAAATAATGTACAATTATCAATTTTGTATTTTTTTTTTAACCAGTTTTCGACGAATCGTCAAAGGAGTTCCAAGTAAGTTAGATTTGTATTTATTCGCCGGAGGAAAATTGTCTCTGCTGTATAATTGCTTCACTTCGAGGAGATAATACGTTGAGTATTAAGAAGAACAAAAAACTTTTAGCAAGTTTATCAAGCTCGAAAAATGGAGCTGAATAAAAGACAACGGGTACTGAAGTTTGCACTACTGGAATTGCAGTAAAAATTCTCTTTACTTTTATTATTACGAAAAATCATTTTTTGTTCGCAGATGTAGTTTGTAGACTTCTAATGGGGATCCGGAAAAGAACGTTGAGCTAATTTTCACAACCTAGATCGACCAAAGGAAATATGGGTCACTTGGGAAAATTATTTTTCTTTGCATAGCGATGACGCAAACTATAAGGCAGTATTGTTGTCTAGAGCGCTGCTTCTGAGGTAATTTTTAAGATGAACTATGTGTTAAATTGTTCCGGTTTTCTTTCTGAAATTTTCTGCACGTGTTTATTGATCCTTCAAGAATACGTACAAATTAAAAAAGTCAATGTCATAAACTTTTGTACGTTTGTTTAAAACGATACGCGGATGACGCCTTCAATCGTCGACCAGTGTTATGGTCGTTGTATGAATGTGAAAAAAATCAAATATATTCTTAATCTGTATGAGTGTTGTGATGTTTGATACCAGTTACAGCAACAAAAAAAAATCCAAAATGGTAGCATGCTGAACTTTGATTTATAATTTTTTCCTTTTTTTTACCATTCTACGAGCTGTGTAAAATAAAAAAAATTATTTCGACTCAATTCTGCTACGAACGTTGGAAAACCGTCTACTGAAGGTGTATGTCAAATCTGAGCTCAATCGGCCAATTGGTTGTCGAGATATCGTAGTTGACAATTTAAAAAAACATAGTTTCGAGAAAAATGCGTTTGAGGAGGTTGCTCAGGGACTTTGCGTGGCAAAAATTTTCTCTTTTTATTTCAACAATATCTCGATAACGACGCAGCGAGAACCATTTACTCTTCGTTGAAATTATTTGTTACAATGTACATAATTTTTTTCGTCTATTCGTATTCAATTCTTACCATTTTTATTACGTTGCGACAGTCTTATCAGATTAATCGTACAGGTTTTGCTATGTCGACCGTATATAAGAGCCTTACGTCAATAATTAAATGTCCAACACTCATGCAGACAAATTATTTTAAATTTCGCACAGAGTCGTAAGATTTGTTCACAAATATCCTGAATAAATTTCAGCAAATTCTCAACGATACGCGATAGCTGAGCAACCTCCTTAAAATTTGATGTATCTCGACCGCACTCTCCGAGCGTACTCCTTTAAATTTTTGAAACACAGCTCATTTCATGAGTATCATTAAGGGGTTACGTGGGTTTGAACATATCAAGAAATCCATTTTTTTAAGTTTTATTATCTAATAGTACAATATGTCTAGAATATCCTCCCAAAGTTTTAAGTCAATCGGAGTAAAAGTCTAGGAGAAAGAGCCTTCGGGAATTCCCCTCGTTGGGAAAGACCGGCCGGGAGCGACGCAAGTATACGCATTTTTCTCCAAACACTATTTTTGAAGTCACGAATTTTTGATGGACACGATTTCTCAAAAACTAATGCACCGGTCTTATTGAAATTTTGCAGACTTCTTCAAAATAGCATTGACTAGTGATTGAACGAAGGTTTTTTTTTCGATTACAACTAATTTTACAAGGCTATACGTAGTGTAAATTGTACCAAAAATTGAACTATTTTACATACAACTCTGCCAAAAATTCAAATTTCTTTTTTTCTTAATCCTTCATTCAACCACGAGCTATACTTATCTACTAATAGAAAAAATTTGGTTTTTTAATTTCAGATAAAGCTATCATGTGTTATCCTGACCACCACGAGGACACTTTTTTTTTAGGGGTCTACGGAAACCAGGTGCCACCGGCTGAATTTCCCAAATTTTTTAAAAATATTGTTCAAATGTTGCTCTTTTATGTGCTTAACATTTTTAATAAAATAATTTATATATTATATTTGAAAAATAGAGAGAATATGTTTTTTTTTGCTTCAAAACCTACGTAACCCCTTAAACGGTGTTTACATATGTATTTAGAAAGGTCTGTAGAATAATAAAATAAAATAAACGATTTTTTTAGAATTTATAGACAACAATGCCTTAACATCGTCAGAGAAAATGCTTCGTTTCAATAGCAATAACATCCGTCATAAATTAACATATATAATTTCAGGAAAAAAACAATTTTTTAAGTGAATCCATAAGATTTATAGTAAAATAAAAGAGAATAACGAACGCACAGCTTTGATGTCGTCCTGAAGGATTCCATGAATAGGCCTTGCTTGGACGGACGAAGGTCTGCCCGCGGGTGGCATTGTCATCGATGGTGCTATTTTTCTCGTGTTCTCCTTGTCCTTCTCCTCCTTCGTGACTGACCTGTCGACGAAATTTTTTAAACGTCAAAACAGATGGTTTTCGATCTTTTTTTTTTTGCTATCTTTCCGTTCCTTCGAGCAATGACACACAGGATGTTCATTCAGGATGAAGGTCATACGAACAACGACTACGACAAAATCCCGTTTTACGAACAAAGATTTACTAATTAGTGACGACTCGTTGCAAGGATTGAACGATTACACGACACAGTCTTGTACTAATTTTTTTTTTCTGTCGCTTTTTGTTTTGTTGTTGTTTTTTTTTGTTACTGGCCTGGCTAGAGAAAGAGCGTTGAGCGAGTGATTGTTGGTAACGTGTTTCCACAGAGAGACTTCCTCCTCCGTAGCTAATCCACTGCCCCAGTCTCGAAGCTGATTTAAAAATTAAGAGAAACAAAGAATAAGAATGCAAGATTTATGGTCAATTATTGTTTGGCAATGCTCCAGAATACGAGAATAAAAACTTCTTTAAATCGAGAATTTTAAGCGGAGATTTATTTTGTCTATTTTGTTAGAATAAATTCTTGTAAGGCAATTCACGAAGTTTCACGTTTTCACGAAATTTTGGAAATTACATATGAAATTGATGAAATGTAAAAAAAATGCTTGTTCGAAAATAACTTAAGGGTCAAAACCGTTCTGGAAGGTCGGAAAAAACATTTTTTGGCTTTTAATTATACTGTAGGTTTTCAAAATTTCATTCAACTGGTCTAATAGCGAAAAATTAATATTTTAACTGTTAAATTGAATATAATCTGGCGCGGAACTTTAGACACGTTCTTCAAATTGGCTGGCAATACAACCTGACCTAATTTTATCCAATTCACTTTACATTTTCACAGTATCTTGTTAACTAAATTTTCTACAAAAATACGTAGAGATTTCTCGATTTGTGAGATGTTTCTAATGTAATCAATATTTAATTATTATTTTTATATAAATATTTTTTAAATGCATGCTATATCTACAAAAATAAATATTTTCGAAGACCCCTCTGTACTTTCGTAGCTATTATCATGCAGACGCTGGAAAAATTTGGTTGTTCGTTCAATGTTAAAATGTTCGGCCCTTATGCTGCAAGCCCTGAAGTGCCTCTCACAAAAACGACAGGACAACAACTCTATTCTTCATTTCTCTATTCTCAGATATCTAGAGATGTTTCTGATTAAGCCTTCTCCAGAATAGAAATATTTAAGAAGAGAGATGTCTGAGAATAAAGAGATAAAGAATAGAGTTGTCCTGCCACAAAAACTCTTTCGCTTAGAAGGTTCCTTGCTTACCATCTTGGAAATCTTGTCTGTTTCGTAAACTTTAAGACATGTACAATAAAGTCCTTTAAATAAACAGTCCCTTTACTTTGTTTAAAGCAATTTTTTTTGTCACATTTATTTTCCAACCTCCTGAGCGGTATTACCGTTTAAATATAAAAAAAAATACAAATCTCGTCCCATTATTTATTTACATACTAATTTTTTTTTTTTTCAAAACGTACAATACGTAAATAAAAATAATCACAAATGTACATTATCACAAATGAATCTCGACTTAATGCTCTCGATTTAGGTGCATATTTTAATTTCTCGTTTACGAAGAAATACACGTACACATACTCGTACGAGTCATGCAGACACGTATCATGAAAACGACAGGATTAAGAATGAAAAGATAATGAAGATTACATACACGTACATGTAGGACAAGAAAATGTTATATACAGTCGTAGAAGATAAATATTATGTGACATGCTGAAAAATCTGTTATCGCGACACTTCGAGATTTCGATTTTCTCTCCGTTCGCGCCCTCTCTATCACGAGAGCTCCAGAGTGACGGAGAATTCTCTCGCGCGTTCTCGACCCCACCTGAGAATTTCATCGAGGAAAACTTTGAGTAAACGCCTCGGTAAAACTCGGCAAAGTCCCTCGAGTAAATTCGACGAATACGACAAGTCTGAAGTATCGAAGAGACAAAAAAAAAAGATGATGAAGAAGAAGAAGAAGAAAAACAACACAACAACGATACGAAATATTC
Source organism: Ophion ventricosus (assembly GCA_963932345.1). NCBI lineage: Eukaryota > Metazoa > Arthropoda > Insecta > Hymenoptera > Ichneumonidae > Ophion > Ophion ventricosus. The sequence goes on from OZ010721.1 coordinate 10,377,400, forward strand.
GTCACGGTTTGGTAAATTTTCATTTTACCTTATACTCGTCAGCTAGACGTCTCAGTTCCGCGATCTCGGAAGTGGGAAAACTTTTGCCCAATAATTTTCTACGTATCTTGGCGTTTTCCCCGGTCACCAACGTCACGCCTTTATCCGTCGTTTTTTTCGTTCTGTAAATAGCACAATTGAGCGAGATTGTTCGCTAAATTTAAGGGTGCGCGGGCACAATGTTTTTCTTACTTTTTTTCCTTTCAAAATCGACCGGTATCGAAAATTTGACGCAAACGGGCTTGTCGTAGTCATATGTTCGTATATTTTCTTTTCGTTTTGCATTCTTTTGATTTTCGCGTTTCAATACGATTTTTCGTTTCTTTCTCGTAAATGTGAAAATCTGACCTGAAAGTTATTTTGACCTCGTTGACGTCCTCCTCGCGCTCGTCACCCTCCGGAACTGTCCCGTCCACGGTATCCGTGTGCCCACCGACCAACGGCTCCAGTTCCGATGCTTGGGCACCTATTTTTTTTTTTTTAGAAATTTTTTTTAACGAAGTTGTAACGTACGAGTGGCCAGGGATTGCGAAGCAAAATGGTATCAAAGTTTGCATCGTTGGACCGCAACGATAATCGTTTTATCGATTGATTTCTTTATTGTTGTCGATTCTCATATTTTTTTTTTTTGCGAACTTCGGTTACCAATCTCCACCGATAATCCAAAAAAAAATGTTTGACCGATTTTGCCAGTGTAAAACCGGAGAAAAAAATTTGGCAAGGCGAAAGAATAAATTTGCATTGCCATCGGAGCGATGCAAACTTTACCATCGTGAAGCAAAATTATTGGGGCTACTTTTCTCTTTGTTTTTGCCACTCGTGTCGATTGTGCGAAATAAAAAAAAAAACGCAGATGAGAGTGAGAAAAGCCATGGTGTTTTTCATTCCGATCGACGCAAGGCTAGCATTGATCGAAATTTTTAAAAATAGTTCGCAAAACAAAAAGAACATTGATGAAAAAAAAAAAACGAATCACTAAAGTTCAGTTGGATCGCTTTGATGTAAGATGGATTCTTGAAAATAATTAACAGGCTGTTTTACAATCGTGTTCGTGTGTAACTCATTGACGTAGCCATCATTTAATTCTGAAGGGGAAGGGGGGGGGGCAGGAGGGCCGGCCTTAAAAGAAATAGTTTTTTTACAACCATCTTTTTTGTAAATTAAATTTACATAATAGTTGATAATCATGCAAAACACACTAAATATGAAACTTGCTTTGATCATACGTTCATGTTAACATTCATTTAGTACCTATAAAATTATATTCCAAAACTTTAAATGCGTTTATCTCAAAACTACATTTTTCAAGTCGGCCGGACTCATAACTCAAACAAATTTCAACCGATTCACTTGAAATGTTAACTGTATATTTAGAATTACATTTTCTGAGGCACTAAGTAGGATTTTTTTTAGTATATTGCGTAGTTTCTTTTTTATAAACAATTTTCTGACGATTTTCTCATGGCATTTTATACTTTTTGTTGTAGAAATGCGCCATTTTAACAAAAAAAATATATATCAAAAAAATCCTACGTACTTCTATAGGTTTTCTTATATACAGGGAGAGGCACATAAAGTGTTACAGAGCAATAGCATTCAAACTATTGATCATATCCAAAAATGTTTCAGACAAAAGTTTCAGTGTTCGAGAAGGCTGTCATAGTGGACCACCCTATTTTTTTATCGCTGGAGGCGCTGAAGCTACGTCAAGGTCAACTCCACTTTTTTAAATGGGACCATGTATTTTTTTTCGATGACATTATTACCGATTTTAAGACGAATTCAGCGACCTACAACACAAGGTCATTCTAGTCACGCAAAGTATGAAAATAGTCGAAAAATCGAAAAATATCGGAATAATCACTTTCAAAGGATCCACTAACCTTGGTTTGGGTCTACCTACAGAAGATGCTCGAAGAAAGAATACGCCGAGCATATACCGAAATTACCCCACAAATGTTGGCTGAAGTTAGACGGTCTTTTCATCAGCGTATTAACAAGTGCTTACAAGTCGAGGGTCATCACTTCGAGCATCTTCTGTAGGTAGACCCAAACCAAGGTTAGTGGATCCTTTGAAAGTCATTATTCCGATATTTTTCGATTTTTCTACTATTTTCATACTTTGCGTGACTAGAATGAACTTGTGTTGTAGGTCGCTGAATTCGTCTTAAAATCGGTAATAATGCCATCGAAAAAAAATACATGATTCCATTTAAAAAAGTGAAGTTGACCGTGACGTAGCTTCAGCGCCTCCACCAATAAAAAAATAGGATGGTCCAGTATGACGGCCTTCTCGAACACTGAAACTTTTGTCTGAAACATTTTTGGATATGATCAATAGTTTGAGTGCTATTGCTCTGTAACACTTTATGTGCCTCATCCTGTATAATCGAAAAAACTTAATTGTCTCATCATAACTCAAATATTATAGGAACTGGTGGTCCGGCCGTTGACCTTCCAGAAATAAAGGCGTCATCGGAAAAATGCTGCACCGTCGCCATTGTGACGTGTACCGCTGTGAAAAAATAATTTTGTATAGTCAATTTCGTGTATAATAAAACTCCTATTTTGTAATTCCGATTTATTTTATGGTTTCGCTGAAAAAAAAATCACAAAATATGCCCTTTTTATGGCCTATAGAGTGGCTTAAGTCCTTAAATAAAATTAATCGATTATTTGACTTTAAATATTTCGGATCGATTTTTTTCTGAGGGGACCATGCCCTCCTCCTCCTCCTCCCTCTCCTCGGCTACACCAATGATGCAACTATAGAGACAGCGAAGCGGAGGGGTCTGCCTAATTTTCTCAACGTCTTACATACTCGTCGTTCCTATGCGAAATAAAAATAACGTTAACAAGAGAAAGAAAAACCGTGGCTTACGTTAATCGCCAAATTGATTATTCGATCGTATCGATGAAAACTCCGAAGCAGTTTTTCCTCAAAATTTCGTTCGAAAAATTCGATGTTGTTGGAATTTGCATCGTTGGTATGCAAGGATAATTATTTTTTACTTCCCGGCGTTCCTCTCCATTTTTCATCCTCATCCAAAATGTGGACGATAAAAAAATTAAGTTTCCAAATAGTTTCCAGTTTCCAAAAAAAAATAAAAAAAGGTGGTAAGAAAAATGAATTCGCATTCCGACAATGCAGCAAACCGCAACATCGTAAAAGTCGAGTGACCAAAGTTTTGGTTTTACCGTGTTGTTTCGCGTGAAGAATAGTTTGTCATTTTTGTTTTTTTTTTGCTTTCCATTTAATGTTTTTTCTTTCTTCAAATAATAATAAGCTCGTTTACCATCACGCTTGTGATCGACGTCACCTGGTCTCTTCTTGTGTACCGGTGCGGGCCCGGACGGTGCTATACCCTGCTTCAAGGCTCCCATGCTCAGTGACTTTCTCGGTGGCCCAGCAGTCCCGGCGGCGCCACCGGCAGCGGCGACCGGCGGTACCACTTCACCGTTGGTCAGCTGTGATCGCCTCGGCCACGCGAATTGCAATCGATACTCGGTGCTTATACGCGAAATTGCTTTGCTCAGCTGACTCGGTGGCAGTGCCGCGCTAGCAGCGACCTCCTGAAATTCGCAATAAAAAGAAAATAACCACTTAATCAACAATTTCATCGTTCCGATATCTTTCGTGACACACAAAGAAAAAGAAAACACTGTTCGTTCGATGTACGAAAAAAAAAAAAAAAAACAAATTAGACGTTCGAAAAATATCTGCAAATAAGACAGTTCGATTTCCATTCGTAAAAAACAAAAAGAAAAATAACTAGCAATTTTAATACGTAATCGTTGGGGGCTAAATTATGTCATTTAAAATTTGATTTTATTGTAATTTTTTTCGAACACGAAATGTTGAATTACCCGAACTTTATCGGCGACGACGTTCGTGTCGACGGCGTCGATGCCACCACCGTCGGCTGCAGTGATGAACTCGTGAGTCTTGTAAGCCAGCTCCGGGCATTTCTTCCGTCTCGGAAGTGGTGGCTCGAGCGTAGGTCCTGCAAATTAAACAAAACAAAAAAATACGTATGTCGGTGAAAAAAAATCTATTTTTCAATCCTCGGGTTTGTATATCTGTATATATATATATATATATATATATATATATATATATATATATATATATATATATATATAACATTTGAACAATGCTTCTCTATAGATACGTCTGACATTTACGGGTTGGTGTGTGAGAGAGATTCGTGTAGGCGTTGAATCAATAATTATTAAAATGCAAAACGAGTCCCGAGTTTCGTGGATGAGTAAACACACACACACACATATATATATATATATATATATATATATATATATATATATATATATATATATATAAAGGATGTCTCAAAATGACCTGACATTTTAAATTGCGCGTCGTTCTTTTTGTGGCGAACATAGAGTACTAATCTTTGACAACTGCCATCAGGAAGTATTGAGGTTTAGTCATGGAGAATTACACGATCGAGCAACGCATATAAATTGTGACAATAAAATGTGAAACAATGCAGTTATTGCAGACGAAGTTTCATGGTCGTGTTATCTCGCGCCTCGGCGATGTGAATTGGCCACCAAGATTGTGCGATTTGACGTCATTGGACTTCTTTGTTTGAGGTTTTCCGAAAGAAAAAGTCTATGCCAATGATCCACAGACCATTTCGGAGCTCAAGGAAGCAATTGGAAGCACCATTAATGAAATTAGTCGGTAATTATGCTAAAATGTTATGGAAAATTCGTACTTTTCAAATAAATAATACGTTTTATTAATAAATTAAAATTTCAGGTCATTTTGAGACACCATTTATATATTATATATTTATACACTACCGGCGAAAAGTTTTCGGACAAAAATTCAAAAACGTTCCGGATCGATTTTTTATACCATTTCGCCGATAGTCGACATAAATGAATTTAATAAACGACATTTTGCAGGGGAGGACTTCACCTTCATTCCGTTTTTTATTTGAAAATTTTTTACTATTTTTTTTTCGACTAGTACCCTTTATCGAAAACGACCATTTTTTGCCTTTTTTTTGTTCCTCTTCTGGTGAACCCCGCTTACAGGCAAACATTTTTTTTTATGCATTTCTTTGACCGGAATCATAAAGGGGGAAGCTCAAGCTTTAATTTTGTTTTTTTTAAAGCTTCGTACGATTGTTTTCTAAAGATATTTTGATTAAAAAAAAAGAGACAATGTGAAAAATAACGTGTAACGCGAAAACGACAAGGTTTCAAGAAAATCTCAAGATAGTAAAAAGTTGAATCGGTTTTCGTTGAGTTCGTGAGAATTTTTTCAGATTTTTTTTGTTCACCTATTTTCAGTAAAAAATCAGATTTAATTACCGTAACTCGAGAAAAAAATGTCGAAAAAAAATCTGAAATAATTCTATTGCGTTGAAAATAGAAAAATAAAAGTTTTTCCTCTCTTGAAATTTTACCACAAACCCCTTAGTTCTCGAGTTACGATAATCAAATATTATAATCTGATTTTTTACCGAAAATAAGTGAAAAAATTTTTTTTGAAAAAAAAATCTGAAAAAATTCTCGCGAACTCAACGAAAACCGATTCAACTTTTTACTATCTTGAGGTTTTCCTTGAATCCTTGTCGTTTTCGCGTTACACGTTATTTCTCAAATTGTCTCTATTTTCAAAAATATCAAAATATCTTTAGAAAAAAAATCGTACGAAGCTTTAAGAAAAAACAAAATTGAAGCTTTATGATTTATGATTACCCCCTTTATTATTTCGGTCAAAGAAACGCATTAAAATTTTTTTGTCTCTAAACGGGGTCCACCAGGAAAAGGAAGAAAAAAAGGCGAAAAATGGTCGTCTTCGAAAAAGGGTACTAGTCGTAAAAAAAATAGTAAAAAATTTTCAAAAAAAAAACGGAATGAAGGTGAAGTCCTCCCCTGCAAAATGCCGTTTATTAAATTCATTTATGTCGACTATCGGCGAAATGGCATAAAAAATCGATCCGGAACGTTTTTGAATTTTTGTCCGAAAACTTTTCGCCGGTTGTGTATATATATGTCCGTACTTCCGAATAGCTGTTGACTCCGATTTAGCTAAAATTTCGCACATATCTTCCTTTTGATAATACAAGCCACTGCCTGGGTGTTTAGCGCATCGCAATAGTTTTCGAAATGCCGTATTTTCAAAATTGACGAATTAATGCGCAGGTATATCCGTATCTATTGTGACGTGCTTGCAAGGTTACTTACTTTATCGACACGATCAGACACTTTGGTCGCTCGTGTCGTCTTGATGTTTGCCTGAGTTTGGTTTCGTTTGCTCGAGCTTTGGATACGTTGGGTTTGTTTTCGTTTGCTCAGGCATTGAATTTGTTGCGTTTGGGTTTGTTTCCGTTTGCTCGGGTTTCTTGGTGTGTCGTTGTGTTTGTTTGGGCTTGATTGTTTTTGTTTGGGTTTTGTAGAGTTTGTTTGGGATTGTCTTGGCTTCGTTGTGTTTGTTGGTGTTTTTTAGGGTTTGTTGTGTTTGTTTGGGTTTACTGGGTCTTGGTTGGGCTCTGTTTAGATTTCGTAGAGTTTATTTGGGTCTCGTAGGTCTGTTTGGGTTTGTTTGAGCTTAATTGTGTACTTTAGGTTTGTTTGGGTCTCGTAGGATTGGTTTGGGATTGTTTGTAGGGTTTGTTGTTTCGACCACGTCGCTAAGTTACGGAAAATAGCGCGCTATGATAGATATAAATATACACGCGCGTTAATTTATCAGTTTTCAATATGCGCTCTTTCGAAAACTTTCGCGATGCGCTAAAAATCCTTTAAGGTAGTAGTCTCGCCACAGTCACGTTGAAAAGTTTATTATACGCTCAATCGATGAAAGCTTTGAAATATTGCGAAATATCCTTATAATGTAGGTTATACATTTTATCGGGATGTAAAAACTTATAAAATAATGATGAAAACGCCTAATATAATGTTTACCTAAGCCTCACTTTTGTATCAGACTATCCATTCCGGCTACTAATACTCTGCGTATACGGATATGCGCACACTACTGTAAACTAGTTCCAGTTCCAAATTAAGCAAGATCTAGAGTCGCTAGACGTTGCTTAATTGAAATCGCTATATCTCTGAAACTAGACCGTCAAAATTCATGATTTTTTTTTGACCCACTTCGTCATATGTTCCTCTGTAATTGAGAATGTTAAAAAAAAAAAATCTGTCGAAAAGTTTCGAAGTTATTGCGTGAAATGTGAAATTTTCAACTATTCCCCATAAGAACACGAGTCAAACCGTACAATCTTTGATCGCCAATATCACGAATACACAACGGTGAAACCTTTTGAAATTTTGCAGGTCATCACTTTATAGTGTCTTTAATGGATCCTCAAAATAAATTTAAAAATCTATAGAAAAACGCCTTGGCGAGATTACTACCTTAAGGCAAAGACTTATGTTGCCAAGAAGAAGATCTCTGCAAGATTGCAGCTAAATCAGAGGTAACAGCCATTCGGAAGTTTATTCCATATATATATATATACACACACACACACAAATGTTCATGTATAATAATTACAACGAAAATTGTCGTAATAAGCAAGAAACGAAAAGCTGCATATTATTCAATATTTTTAAACTTATAAACTATAATTATAATTATATTAATAATAATAATAACAACAATATTCATGAATACTAAAAAGCACACAAGAAAATGGTGTAAAGCGTGCGAATGAGGAACATGCATAACTGCACAGCGTTCTTCATTTGTTTTTTTGGCCAATTATTAATTAATATAAAAATAACACAATCAATTGGTAGCATTGCGACCGTCCGATATCACGTCACTCGAACGAGTTTCCTCGTATGCGTGAGGCTCGATACAGTAGTCGTTGTTAAACGATGAAATTGCATTGGAGTATATATTTATATATATTGATCGAATGCAGCGCATGCAGCAAGGAATATCGAGGGCCTGGCTCGTCCGGCTCAGCAGTACTTAACGCTACCAAATCTAAATAGCACGCGCATTATCCCATGTATATATGCATATATATATATATATATATATATATATATATATATATATGTATATATGTATAATAAAAAAAGGATCGATACGACGGATCGATCGGGGGTGCAAGAGGCCTCTTCCACGAAGAACAATTCGCACGCGAGCTGAGTGTGGGAAGTAGAGTAGTAAAAAATGTGGAGAGGATTGAAAGAGAACGGGTCAGCCCTTGGGAACACGAGAATAACAGGGAGCAGACAAGACGAGCCCGAGGACTTTTCTACTTAAATTCCAAGTGAAAACGATGATGGTGTCGGGTGCCGCCGTAGTTCATTAACGTCCTCTTCGACTTACTTCAATTAACATCTCGTCTCTTTTTTTTTTCCACGCTTCTTTACGTAACGATCACACGAAACGAGACACAATGGACTCTTTCTTCGTTAACGTCATACGGTAAACGAGACAAATTTCATCATACTTCTTACGTCGATGAACTTATAGAAATGAACATTTTTTTATTTTACTCTTTAGAGGATGAATTTTGTTGATACGTCTTTTCGACTCAATATTTTGCCTTTAATGTTACCAGCTACGAGGTTTTTGAGATCGATATTTTGCTGACAGCTTATCGCACACCCGCGATCGTCCGAGGCCAATCAACGAAAGGAACAGCGTATGTACATTTTTTTTTCTTCGACAATTTAGACTCGAACCAACGATTATTGATACGCGTTAAAGGAGAAAATTATTTGCTACCGTACGGAAAAGGGAGCAAGGCCCAATCGAGGAAATACACATGTCTGTCCACAATGAAGTGTGGAACTGAGAAAGAATTTTTTTTTTTTCGTTTTGTAGTGGCGAAATTTGCATCCATGGAATGCAACGAAAAATCTGATTCATTTTTTAACCCTTCGTGGTCATCCTGGGTAGAGTCGACCCGTCGATCAATTTCTGGCGTAAATATGTAATAGTTCGTGGCTTCGAATGGGACTGTATTCACCATCATACCTGGAGTTTGAAGTATCCTCATATCATAAAATTTAGCCTTTTCACATGTCGAAATAAATGTCTTTTTTGGAACGCGCACTATGCTACTATTTTTTTTCCCAAAAGTAGCATATCTAAGGAGTATCACGTCCAAATTTTAGGTACAAATGTTAAAAATTCACGGAACTATGATTTTTTGAGCGAAAAAGTGTCTTTTTTGCGTTTTCACTTAAATTTTTTTTTTTTTTAACCTGTCACCATTTTATTTCTTATAAATAAATTTTTCGTACATCATTTAGAAATTTCAAGGCATGTTCCGTAATTTTTTGAACCACTTCGGACGGATAGTTTGGTCACAATACTTTTTTGAAAACTGACTGGATAGAATCGACCCAAGTATGACTACCGCGATTGAATTCGGAAGTGTGACCACGAAGGGTTAATCTTTTATTCTTACGATTTGCTAAAGTGTTCTTTTAAAATGGAATTTGAACTGTACACGGAGAGAATTAAATGTTAAAAATTACCGTCCAGTAACGGTAACCAGATGACAACCCTGAAACTTCGCTTATTATTACTGAGTAAAACACAGATTTTCATGAAAATAAAATAAAATTTCTTCTTCAGATAGAAAATTTTACCAAATTTTCTAGTAAATTTTGATGTGTAACAAAATACGCAAAACTTTAATTTAAAAAATATATAATATCAGCGAAATTTTACTGTGCATTTTATTATTTTATGCCTTTCAAAAATGTCTATAAAAAAGTATCGTCTTTATAACAGTTATTTTAAGATTTATTATAAAATTTAATGAGTGTTATAGGAAAATGTATTGTGCTCTCGGTAAAAATTATCGTGCGCGCTACCCTTCTTGTATAGTAAAATTTTAGCCACGTATTTGAAATTTTCTGTAACTTGAGTTAAAAAAAACTTGTCGCATACGAATTATTATGCTTTTCTCACTTGTCACCACATTGAAATATATCACGGTAATTTTTACCGTGAAATTCACGACAAAAATTACTTTTTAATTCTCTCCGTGTAGATTGCTAATAGCGATTAGAAAAAGAAGTTCGTATGATTGACGTAGACTAAATCTGCCGAAGTACGACAATTAAGATACAATTGCATTTCAACAACGCAAAATTCAATGCTACGACGTTTTGAAAGTTTCGACAAGTGGCAAATATTTCGAAAGCTGGAGAAATGCCTTTCTTTCAATCTGAAAGTCAATTGAATGGAAATATGAAATTACTCGTCTTATCAGAGGCTTGAAACATCTGGAAAAATAATGTTTCCAGTTCCACACTTATCTTACTCGAAATCAAAGATGGGGCATGCGTAAGCATAGCTGAGAAAAGGTAAAAGAAAAGAATTATGAAAAATTCATTGGCCCGGATCTGCTTGACATCGATGACAATTTCCCAATAAAATTAATCATACGACGTTCGTTTTTCGTTTATTCGTAGTTTGCGTACACAGCACGGTCTCTTTTTTTTTTTTTTTTTGGTAAAGTCTCTGCTCTTTCGGTTGCTCTTACCTTCGACGTTCTCATCCTCGAATGACTTGGCCGATTGTAGCTTCGCGATCGCTTGTTTCGCTGCAAACAAAATTCGCAGCTGGCACGTTTCTCTAAGGGCGGATATTTCGAGGTGGCGATTGCGTTTTCGGGCTGTACCGCGCGCGAGACTTGCCAATATCCTATTAATCCGCATGGCCTCTCTCAGCCAATCATGATGTAATACATTTCATTTATAAATGAATAAATATACGTATATTCACACACGCATATATATATATATATATATATATATATATATATATATATACAGGGTGAGTTACGCGGTTGATGCGGGACACATTATTTAGCAACAAATATTATGCGTTTTCGGAAATTTCACATCCTTCACCCGGGATGAGCTAATTCGCGTTTTATTAATTTTTGCGTGATGACAAGGCCATTTCAATGTCACGATAGCTCATTGGTTTTGGCTCAAAGAAATAAATGGAGGTGGGGGTTTAAAAGTAAGGGTAACTTTGAAAATTCCCAAATTCCAATCCCAAAAGTCTTATAAATCCCAAATCCCATAAATCCCAAATTAAAAAGTTCCGAATTCGAAAATTCCAAATTCCAAATTCCAAATTCTAAAATTCAAATTCCAAATACCAAAATACTTAATTCCAAATTTGCAATTTCCAAATTCCAAAAATGCAATTCCCAAATTCAGAATTCTAAAATTGCAATTTCCAAATTCTAAAATTCAAATTCCAAATACCAAAATACCAAATTCCAAAATTGCAATTTCCAAATTCAGAATTCTAAAATTGCAATTTCCAAATTCCAAATTCTAAAATTGCAATTACCAAATTCCAACATTTTAAATTCTGAAATTCTAAAATTCCAAATTCTAAAATACCAAATTTTAAAATTCCAAATTTTAAAATTCCAAATTTTAAAATTCCAAATTTTAAAATTCCAAATTTTAAAATTCCAAATTTTAAAATTCCAAATTTTAAAATTCCAAATTTTAAAATTCCAAACTTTAAAATTCCAAATTTTAAAATTCCAAATTTTAAAATTCCAAACTTTAAAATTCCAAATTTTAAAATTCCACTTCTAAAATTCCAAATTCTAAAATTCCACATTGTAAAAATCCAAATTCAAAGATTCCAAATTCTAAAATTCCAAATTCCAAATTCTAAAAATCCAAATTCTAAAATCTCAAGTTCTAAAATCCTAAATCCTAAAATCCCGGATACTAAACAACCCCAATCCATAATCAAAATCCCAAATCCTAAATCTCAAATCCCAATCTCAAAGTTCCTAATTCCCAATCCCAAAATTCCAAATTCCCAATCTCAAAATTTCAACTTCCTAATCCAAAGAAATTCCAAAGTCTCCCATTTAAAAAATAGGAACACCCGATAAAAAAAACAGTTCGACGTATTCACTTAAAAAAGACCGAATCGACCGAAATGTAGATCTTGACAAGCTCTTAAAATTCTCTCCGTAACTTTTTCATGTACAGTAGAACCTTGTTTATCCGACCTTGGATTAACCGACGTTCCGCATCATCCGAGTCACCCAACTCATCCGAGTCCTCCGCATTAACCGAGGTGTATCCTCGGATAATACGGAAGAATCTGATATGCCTATGCGAGTAGTCCTATATTGCTACTGTGTTTTCCGTATTATTTGAGATTTCACTTATTCCAGGTAAACTCTCCCCATATTACCTCGGATCAACGAGGTTCTACTGTAATATCAATATTCACAGTTTTTTTTCAAGCATCTAATGGCTCACCCGGTATATATGTATGTTTATTTATGTATGTGTATGGCAATTCATTTTTTATTTTGTTAGCATTTCCTAGTTTTCTTCACTTAGGGCACACCCATTTTTCGTCAAATTTAACTTTTCGATTTTTTCACTCTCTCTCTCTCTCTCCCTTAATTACAAACACTTACTACGCTCGATCGTTCGCGTTGCGATTTTTCTTTCTCTTCGACAGATCCCCGTAACGACGTAGTGAAATTCACTCTATCCTATCAGCATTCTCTAAACTAATCATCATTCTTAGCTATGCACATTTGTTTTTTTTTTCGTAAAATTCACTACTAGGCCTTCGTACTTGCGTTTTTTTTCTCTCTTTTTTCACCATGAGCTTCGCAAACGAACAAAATATTACGATGATGAAATGATTTTCAGCGGGGTAAATAATTATATCGAAACACTATCATTTTCTTTCTAAAAAATCTTAAAATCCATATTCTATAAAAATTCGAACGAATGCTCAATCTCATAGTTTTTAATAAATATGCGCACGAATCATTGCGAAATTGTTGTTCTGTGTCATTTTTACGAGAATAATATAGAATCAATTTTGATAAAAAGAAAAATCTTTTCAAATACTAAAAGATATTGGAATTAATTTTACTTTTTTTTTAAAATTATTGTTCACTTTGCAAGAGACGATTGATCGAGCAGAAAATTCGACAAATGTAGAGTACGAAAAAAAGTGTCTACGTGAGAAAGCTTTTTATTTCTGACGACGCAGAGAGACACAGAGAGTTCACAACATTGACAATGAGATAAAAAATGAAATATATATATACATATATATATATATATATGTAGATAGAAAGATATTGAAAAAAAGTAGTGACTCTGTGACGGGAAGGATGAGACTAGAAAACGGTAATGATTTGTAACGAGACGATTATCAACAACACAGTGTGAAACGTGAATTATGTAACATATCGAATATGGTGCGGACGATTATAGGCACGTGTGAGACACGATTAACAATCTGTGTACTTGGGTAATATGGGTTAACGATCAGGAAAAAACTATATATATATATATATATATACGTAGTACGAAATAATAACGAAAACATAAGGGAACAAAAAAAAACATAATCTAGAGATAACTAACAAAAAGTACGAAAGACAAAGAGAAAAATTAATCCACAGGGAAGATCTATGAATGGGGAATGAGAAGAAAAAGAATGCGCGGAGATTATCGACCAACCAAGATGCCATTGTACTCGTGTGAGAGGTTCTTATTTCGAACGCAGAAAAAAAAAGGAACGAGGCAGAAGAAGAAAAAAACGAAATGTTTGAATGGGAGTGAGATAGTTCGAAAAGAATGGAAGAACAATGATGAAAAGTGGGAGAAGGGAACGAAAAAAAAATATATATATGTCATTCCTCCATCGTTTTCTTTTCTATTTCAGACGTCTTCGCTTCCGTCGTTGAATTTTTTCATTCATCTTTCCTTTTTCCCTTCGTACTAATGAGACGTGTGTATGGTGCGAGGGTCTATCGGATTAAATTAAAATAACGTATGATACAGAGATGATGGAAAATATGTTTTTACATCGTGGTGTATACAATCGTTCGAGACGGGGGGGGGGGGGGCGGAATGAAAATGTGCTTTTTCAAAAGTGACGGAAAACTTACTGGAGGTTGGTGGCGCCTGGGGCGCTCGACGTACGATCGTGTGCTCTTGGTGAGGCCCCGTGTACTCGTGCCATGTATAAGTGCTCCTGTATTCTGAATGGAGCTGCTGAAACATACACGTTTGTTCGAACGTTTATCTCGTTGTTTGGAATTTACGTTGAATAGAAAACGATGTGTCACGATGAAAAGAAAAAACTGTCAATGACGAATGAATGAACGCACGATTGAGTGTCTTCACTCAATCGCCGCTCATTTCTCTTTGGTTTTGATTTGAAACTTGGCTTTTTGTGCAATCTCTCTGTAATCGTTTGCTCCAAAAACTGCCGCTTGATTCGTCAAGCTGAGGTCATTGCACGATTTTTGGCGGAATTAAAAATAAATGTTATTGAAATGAAATTGTTTAGAATTTGTAGAAATATTTTGAATCAATGGACATATTTTGAATACAGAAAAAGAAAGAGCTGCGATAAGTAACTTCAAGTGTGGGATGGTTCATCCAAGTTAGAAACGTTTGAGAAATCGCATGTGGCTCACAGTGTGCCCCGTGAGCCATTGTGCCCCACTCTCTCCCATATCTTAGCAAAATATTTTCCCCGTAACTGCTCACGTCCGATGAAAATCATTGTCCTTTCTTCCATTCAACTCGGCGCTACTTTCAGTCTCCTTTCCAATGGCAATTAGCAAATATTCGAAAGAAATATCTCTTCACGGCTGAAATAATCGCGTACGTGTGTCGTGTTTCGTGAACCACATTGTGGTTCACGAAAAAAAAAAAAGAAAAAGGGGCAAAAAGGAACGTCGGTGCCTGAATAAAAAGTGCATTCTCGGTTGCATTGTCGAGGTCCGGGGGTCTATACGGCACATATGAGTGCAAAATCCGTTGTTCCCTCACACGGTATTATCCTCGTTATAGTTTTGCAGTGAGACTATTTCTCTCTCTCTCTCTCTCTCTCTCTCTCTCTCTCTCTCTCTCTCTCTCTCTCTCTCTCTCTCTCTTTATCTCTCTCTCTCTCTCTCTTTCTCTCTCTTTCTCTCTCTCTCTCTAGCTGTGATGCTTTGCGGTTTATATATCGCAACCAACCCGGATTTTCCCACGAACGTTTTGCTTTCTCGAACACGTAGCTGAACACATACGTGCCCGTGAAATCGATTGCCCCGCGGAGGATGAACAAGTGCGCTCGTATGAGCTGTGGGTGTCGCGAGTTTGACAAAGGATCCTGGGAAACGGATGAGCAGCTAGAAAAGAGGGCTCCATTTCAACTGTGTGCTGGAATAATTTTCTCGTAATCCACGGCAATGCCTTTCAGAAAATCCGAAAGAGAGTCGGAGACGAAAATTAGTGAATGAAAACTCTTCACAAACTAATGACTTTTTTCGATAAATAACCAAGTCATCAATATATTATATATATAAACGGACAAGTCCTGACTGAAACATCAACGCACAGCCTAAACCGCTGAAGATAGAAACGTGAAACTTGAACACTAGTTATCTTTTACGATGTAACCTCCCACTAAGCAAGAGTTCTTCGAAAATAAACCCCTAAAAAGGTGAAATGGGGTATTGAAGTTTGGATGGAAAATCTTATTCAGTGAATCGATTGACCCGAAACTTCGTTTATACACTTTTTAAAGTAAATACCTGTTTCGGGGTTTTCCAAAAATCAATCTCTAAGGGGGTGAAATCAATATATATAAAAGGACAAGTCCTGACTGACTGACTGACAGATCAACGCATAGCCTAAACTGCGAAGATAGAAACATGAAATGAAGTAATGTTCCTAAGTAGGTTTACCCCGTGCGGAAATTGAGTTCGGGCTTTGATCGGGCCCATTTTAATTGTCCGTAACCTTATTAAGGCCCTAGTCTAGAAGCCTCACATGTGCCATCAGTGGCCGGTCACACTTTGCTACCGAGGACCATTGAAAGCAAAATAACCAGGGCCTTTAAAATTGCCTCAATGGTGCCTCATAATAAATTATTGCAGCCATATGCGTACGTGTGTATGTGTGTGTACTGTGAAAAAGAAATGTGTTATTTCAATACATTTGAGGCTTAGAATTCTGTCGCATATTTTGACACGTTTGATCCCGCGTTGTTCCAATGAACGCCACTGCATGCGTGTTGGTTCAAAGCATCACAGCTCGTCTACTGAACGCATAGTTTAATTATTATTTTTCATCGATCTCGATAATTATTATACCACAAATTCTTTAATCAAGCAATTTATACTGATTTGCCCCTATAATAGCAACGTCTAGTAGTATTGGAGAAATCGCTACTACGGAATCTACAAATACACCCCTTAAATGCCTTTATTTGGTCTCCGTACTTGGACCATAGTTTTAGTCAACCTACCTACCCTACCATTCCCTAATAGGGGCCCGGTCTGGCTTTTTTAAGGAAATCCCTACTATGGAATCCAAAAATAATCCATTGAAGGCCCCGAATTATATTAGGTTTACCCTGCCAATTTTCCGCACGGGCGTGTATCAACTTGAAACTTCGTATAAATATTCTTCAAAACAAATAATAAAACGAATATTTCAGGATTTTTTTAAACAGGCCCCTAATTAGGGGTGCAACGGCGAGTTGAAGTTTGTATGGGAAAATTGAATTTCCTGCTTTTATCTCAATGAAATTCGGAAGATATGTTCCTTAAAGGGCATAGAGGTGCTCTAAGAGAGGATTAGCTTCTAGCATGGTCTTCTATATGTGGGCTGTTCGAGAGTGTCGAGTGCCCAAAACTTGAATGTGCTTGCCGACGACTATAAATCGTACAATATATTGTCTACAGAACTTGCAAAGCCATATAGCTCTGCAGACAACAATGAAACTGTATGATACTGGAATTGAAAGTTGGCACTTTTATACTACTCGTCCTATTTCATTAATTACCAACTCTTACCTCAGTCAGCCAGTCTACCACCGTGTCTGAGAAATATGACACTCTATCTTTTATCTTTATTTCTTACTGTTTTCTCTTTGTTTATCTGCTGTCTGAATCAAATCCTAAAGTTCACGCGGACGAAGTCGCGTGCAAAATCTATTATAATTTGGAATAATTTACTCGCATTCTGATCTAACGATTCAGCCTTCAGATTGGGAAAATCGAAAGGGAAAGAGGGACAAAAGAAAAGTCGATTTGTTTTAATTTACGGTCTTTTTCGGTCAACGATACAGTTTGGAACAATTATCTTGCAATACGATCAGGTTGATCTTTCCATTTGAAAAAGTCGGAAGCCCGACCAAATGGAAAAGTACAGAACAGTCTTTAAAAAATTACAATTTATTTCTCCCAATTAAGTATAAAAATTGAAATTGAATATTACGATTTTTTTTCCAACCTGTATGACGGTTATCTGGTCACTTTAATCACGCATTGAATTTGATCTTTCAATCCTTCTACAGACATGACGAAAAAAAAATTACTCAAGAAACTAAAAAGGAGCGAGAGTTGAGATTTCTCTATCATAGTTGAAAAATCCATAATTAAAGAAATGATTAAAAGTGAAGCGAAAGCGCCTGGACTACGAATAAAGGAAACATTATAGAAAGAATGGTAATAAAGTCAAAGAAATATTTGCTTAGAAAATTTCTCAACCTATTCGGAAAATGAAAAAACCCGAACGTTTTTTATTTTTTCATAGAAGTCCCATTCATACTATTTTTCACAAAACAATTGGAAGTTATTGAACAATCAACTGGACGATTGCACCCAGAAAAAGAATGGAAGAGACAAGCGAACGAGAGCGAGATGGAAATTATGACGAAAGGGTTTGATGGAATCTTGAGGGAGGGGAGGTAGGAAAATGATCGTAAATTTTCACTTCAGAAGAAGGCTGGGGGCGGAAGGGGGAGGCTAACATAGAACGACAAAATGAGGTTTAACTTTGATCGAAAAGTTTGCTGGGTTTCTGTCGAACTAGAATCGTCAAAGAAGAATTGAAGAAACACAAAGAGAGAGAGAGAGAGAGAGAGAGAGAGAGAGAGAGAGAGAGAGAGAGAGAGGGAGAGAGAGAGAAAGCAGGAAAGAGAGAGAGACCCAAGCATTGAAGAAAGGCCTAGAGCAAGAGGAAGCGATGGAAAGACCAGACAAAATTGTGAAAGCCGAGGCGAGCAAAGCCCTGAAAAGGGAGATCGGAAGTCTCGAGCAGACTGAGCCATCCTCGCAGCCTATATATTATGAGCTACGAGTCTCCCTTCTTTGCCTATCCAATTTTGCCATTTCTCTTGATTCTACGATTTCGCACAACGGAGTGGCATAATCTTCGAACGTGACTTCTTCCTTTTCCTCTTCCACCTAATTCCCGGATTGTTCGATAAATCGACGGATAGTCGTGATGAAAAAAGAAATATAGAAACATGTTTATTACTCATTCCAAACGTGGTTGTACCCATTTCAAATACACATACACGCGTACGTTTGTGTACGTGTACATATTTACTTCTCTAATTGTAAGACGCTGCTCGGTCGATGCTAATTCAATTTTCATAAAAAATGTGTATATATATATATATATATATATATATATACACCACATATATACAGAATTTCATAGGACATACACTACCGGCGAAAAGTTTCCGGACAAAAATTCCAAAAAGTTCCGGAACGATTTTTTATGCCGTTTCGCCGATAGTTGACATAAATGAATTCAATTAACGGCATTTTAAAGGGGAGGAGTTCACCTAGATTGCGTCTTTGTTGAAAAATGTTTACTATTTTTTTTTACGACTAGTACCCTTTTTCGAAAATGACAATTTTTCGCCTTTTTTCGTCCTTTTTCTGGTGGACCCCATTTATAGACAAAATAATTTTAATGCATTTCTTTGACCGGAATCATGAAGGGGGAAGCTCAAGCTTCAATTGCGTTTTTTTTAAAGCTTTGTACGATTATTTTAAAGATTTTTGATTTTTTTTGAAAAAAAGAGACAATTTGAAAAATAATGCGTAACGCGAAAACGACAAGGATTCAAGGAAAACCTCAAGATAATAAAAAGTTGAATCAGTTTTCGTTGAGTTCGCGAGAATATTTTCAGATTTCTTTTTCGAAATTTTTTTTTTCACGTATTTTCGGTAAAAAATTAGATGATTTAATTACCGTAACTCGAGAACTAAAGGATTTGTGGTAAAATGTCTAGCGAGGAAAAATTTTATTTTTCTATTTTCAACGCAATGGAATTATTGCAGATTTTTTTTCGACATTTTTTTCTCAAGTTACGGTAATTAAATCATCTGATTTTTTACCGAAAATAGGTGAAAAAAAAATCGAAAAAATCTGAAAAAATTCTCGCGAACTCAACGAAACCCGTTTCAACTTTTTACTATCTTGAGGTTTTCCTTGAATCCTTGTCGTTTTCGCGTTACACGTTATTTTTCAAATTGTCTCTTTTTATTTTAATAAAAATATCTTTAGAAAAAAAATCGTACGAAGCTTTAAGAAAAAACAAAATTGAAGCTTGAGCTTCCCCCTTTATGATTCCGGTCAAAGGAATGCATAACAAAAATTTTGTCTGTAAACGGGGTCCACCAGAAAAGGAAGAAAAAAAGGCGAAAAATGATCGTTTTGGAAAAAGGGTAATGACGGTAAAAAAAATAGTAAAAAATAAAAATAAAAACGGAATGAAGGTGAATTCCTCCCCTTCAAAATACCGTTTATTAAATTAATTTATTTCAACTATCGGCGAAATGGCATAAAAAATCATTCCGGAGTTTTTTTGAATTTTTGTCCGGAAACTTTTAGCCGGCAGTGTATATACGAATGTAAAGTTTATTAATAGAAAATCTAATCTAAATGCATGCAAAATGCAGAATTTTATCGGAAATTTCTCATATAGGTATGACTTTTATGTGCATAAATATGATGTTGAAGTTCGCCCCCTTGAAATAAGAAGTGGAATGGTTTTTTTGTTTCATTGCCAAATTTTCTCCACCACAATTAGTTTACAATAATGAACCGTTTTTTTTCTCGGATTCTCATCTTTTCCTTTTACTTCTCAATTTTTTCGGATTCTCAGAGATCTCAGCCTAAATCTGCAAAAACATATTTTGTATAATAAAAAAAGTATAGGGATGAGATGAATGAAGAAGTGAGAAAATGAAAAATTGTATAAAAATAAATGAAATCAAGAAATAGATGCAAAGAATACAAATATGAAAGATATTAAAGGATTTTTTCTTCTCACTTGTTCGTATTTTCAAAGATCTCAGCCTAAATCTAAAGACACAGGTATTGTATAATAACAAAGTGTAGAAATAAATGAAGAAAATGAAAAAAATATGGAAAAATTAAGAATTGTCCATAAAACTTCAACAGCATGAAAAAATTCACATACGTAAACTGGATTTAGGTTATGTATGTTCAATGCCGAATTGAATAACGGCTACTCAACGAAGTCCGTGGATAACGCAATATCATGAATTTTCGATTATCACGATTGCAGACTTCGAAGAGACATCGAAGAACGATAACATGAGAAAAATCATTTAAAAAATTCCACTCTGAACATAATTAAACACGTCTATCTCTGATTCAATTTCACCCTCGTTCTTGCCTCTTGCCCCCGGTCTCTTACGAAAATGCGCGTAATACCTAAGTTGTCAGTCCTAATAAATGGCAGGGTAGAAAAAAGCTCGCGCGTGAGAGATGTCGATAAAAAAAAAGAAGCAGAAAAAGATTCTCTCTGCCCACGTCCGAGGGTTTCGATAAATCGACAGCAGGAGGAATATACAGCTAGAGACAAAAGCCGATGCCTTCGGGGGGCTTCCATAATCCATCGGCCCGACAGAAAAGCTCATATACACTATATTCCGTTCTTTTATGTATTAACCGCGTATAATCATTTTTTTTTCTCTCTTTCTTTCTTTCTTGCACCTGCCTATACGTGCTTCTTCATGGAATAAAGCCAATCCAACCACGTGAAAGAATCAAAAAGAAGAAATTGTTGAGGTGTCTGCATAAGCTTGACATTTCAAAAATAAGATTTTTTTAATTGCAAAATCTCATAGCCTAAGGTCTGCACTTCAATTTGCATAAAATACTTCACGAAAATTTCAAAAATTGACAGAGTTACGACGATGGTGAATTTTTGTGATGATGTTGAAATTTGCATCGTTGAGACGCAATGAAAGTTCTTTTTCCTTCTTTCATATCTTCATTTTCATTATCAACGAAAATATCTTTTTGCCAATTTGTGTTATAGATTTTCAATGAGGATCCAGAAAAACATTAGAGTAATTTTTGTAACCCAAATCCTTTTTTTTGTAGCCCAAATTCAAAAGAATATTTTGGCAATCCATAAAAATGAATTTTCATAACGTTCCAACGATGCAAACTTTAACGTCACTTTTTTTGTGAAAGGTCAGATCGCGTACTGCGCTACGGCGAAACGCCCTGCTGCGATTTACCCTTTATGCTTTTGAATTTTTGCGATACTATGTTCTGTAAAACGATGTAAGTCGGATCTCAAAATCTACTCGTCCGATCCACTTCAATTTCGTGAAGGACATACTTTATAATATTTTTTATCGTACGACTTGATGATTTTTTTATATGTTTATCCATTTGTTGATAAAAAATTATTAACCCTTCGTGGTTACACTTCCAAATTCAATCGTGGTGGTCACCCTTGGGTCGATTCAATCCAGTGGGTTTTTAAGAAAAGTATTGTGACCAAACTATCCGTCCGAAGTGGTTCAAAAAATTATGAAACATGCTTTGAACTTTCTAGATGATGTACGAAAAATTTATTTATAAAAAATAAAATGGCGACATGTAGAAAAAAAAATTCATAAAGAGGTGAAAACGCAAAAAAGACACTTTTTCGCTCAAAAAATCATAGTTCAGTGAATTTTCAACATTTTTACCTAAAATTTGAACGTGATACTCCTTAGATATGCTACTTTTGGGAAAAAAATAGTACCACAGTGCGCGTTCCAAAAAAGGTATTTATTCCGACATGTGAAGAGGGTAAATTTTATGAGGATACCTCAAACTCCAGGAAAGATGGTGAATACAGTCCCATTCGAAGCCGGGAACTATTATATTAGATGAAGTAAAAAGTTCTGAGCATTTTTTCGCTTTATTTCGACGATGAAATTAACATAGTTAGGATTATCCGATTTAGATCAAATATGCACCGTTTTGTTCGATAACTTTTATCCATTTTGAAGGCAATTTCATAATTCCGCGATTGAAGAAGTCCTCGTCCCTATTGGTAAAAAACTTGACCAGCTCATTTTCACAAGCCTCGCTTGAGGCCAATTTCGTACCATCAAGAAAATTTTGCAAATGCTTGAAAAGGTGATAATCTCTTGGTGCCAGGTCTGGACTATACGACGGGTGCGATAGAACCTCCCATCAAAGCTCTCGGAGCTTCTGGCGCGTCGTTAAAGATGTGTGCGGCCTGGCGTTGTCTTGATGAACCACAACACCCTTCCTATTGGCCAATTCTGGCCGTTTCTGGTCGATTGCCTGCTTCAATCTGGTCAGTTGTTGACAGTAGAGGTCCGAATTGAGTGTTTGGTCCGATGGGAGCAGTTCATAGTGGATGATTCCCTTCCAATCCCACCAAACACACAGCAAAACCTTCTTGGCCGTTAATCCGGGCTTAGCGATCGTTTGGGCCGGCTCACCGCGATTGGACCACGATCTTTTTCGGCTGTTGTTCTCGTATGTGACCCATTTTTCATCGCTAGTCACCATCCGCTTAAAAAATGGATCGATTTCGTTATGTTTCAGCAAAGAATCGCAGGCATCAATTCGGTCCAAAAGGTTCTTTTGCGTCAATTCGTGTGTCACCCATACATCGAGCTTCTTCTTGAGACCAGCCTCATGCAAATGGTTCCAAACAGTTTTCTGGCTAATCTTCAGTTCCTGGGCAATGGAATAAGTGCTCACATGCTGGTCCGACTCGACGATTTAGATGATGTTATCGACATTTTCGACGATTGGCTTACTAGAGCGTGCCTCATCTTCGACGTCCATATTACCAGAACGGAATCGTTGGAACCACCGCTTTGTTGTTGCATTCGATACTGTATTGGGTCCATAAACAGCACAAATTTTTTTGGCCGCCTGCTCCGCCTTTTCACCATGGTTGTAGTGGTACTCAAGAATGTATCGAATTTTCTCTTTTTTTACCTCCATTTTGGAACGCTGTAACACACAACTGGCTTCACCAAAAACAAAATTGTCGAAGAACTTTTTTTGAAGCGTAATGTCACCTTTAAATCGCCGTATAGTATGACCCGATTCGATGTATACATCGTGAGATATGGCTCACCAAAGACATCTAGCTGAAAACGCTCAGAACTTTTTACTTCCCCCAATATATTTACGACAAAAATTGATCGACGGGTCGATTCTACCCAGGGTGACCACGAATAGTTAAAGTTGTTTTTTCCGTTTGTTAAGCTAACTTTGTTTCTACAGCTTGATATTTTCAAAAATTATAAAATTTCAATAAACCATCCTGCCATAAGAAAGTTTAATTATTATAAGTACATTTTTTAATTTTTTTACTTCAGATCACATTTACACCAGCGTCGGCACTTTGTTTAATTAATAATACCTTCATAGCTTATCGATATTTCCTATTTAAAAAAACACAAACTTAGCAAGACTACATATAAGTTGTGTGTCAAATTCTGACCTCATCGTCCCAACACTCTCCCCAGAAAAAAATATTCAAAACCTTTCTGTAATTTGGGCATTTATACAGATTCGCTAATCGCTGAAAAAAAGTATCCGCGAAGAGTGAAAAGATAATTTTTATTTTATTTTTTTCCCCCCACGTCTAAGATCTTTAGGAGAAATCTTTAAATAAAAAAAAACGTGATTACCGAACGTCACTCTCGCCCGTTCAAAATAATTCGAGCGACTAATTCAAGGAGCGCACGACCCGTGTGAGAGCAGGAATCCGCAGACTCGCAATTAAATGCGCTGTACAACGTGAATGAAAAAAGAAGAAAAAAAATGATTAAAGTTACACGAAGCGTGAGAGCAGTGGGAAAGCGTATCGATGCGAAATGGCTCCTGAAGTGAGAGTACCAGGAAGGAGATATATAACTCACACATATATTCACGATATAACGTGTGCTATCGTTCCTCGTGGTCAAGGCGAAAACATAGAAATTTCGTATACAAGTGTATGTGTGTACACTTTACATACACTCTCTGTGCATGTAAGTGTACCATCCAAACATCACATATTCGAGCTAGATATACATATATATATATATATATTAGATCTCTTGAACGAATGAACGAGGCCAAAGTAGCAAATATTTTCTTGGCTTTCACAAAAGCCCATTTCGAGTGTAGGCGGAAGGCAAACTCAATGTTCCCAGTGCACACACAAATGTACGAAAATATATTAAATCTATGCCAATGTATATTCGTCCCTCCATCACGCCCTCCCCCTTCCCTTTTCCTCGTTCTTGCATTGTGATGAAAGCTTATCGAAGATTACATACCCGTAAAAATCTCTTTCAGGCACTCACACGACTTTTTATCTCGAAATTTCCGATAAATATTATCCACAAATGCCCAAGTTGAATGGCTATGGATCAACGTCTCATTTTATGAATTTTTGTTTAATGTTTGGGACGAATTTCTTTGGAGTCTAGCATTTACTGAGTGGTTTGGTTTTCGTGAAGCTGAGAGCAATCGAGAGATCGCGAAGGCGACGAAACCGCAATTGATTGTGCTTTTTCACGTTTTTCGAACGTGAACTATCGCTTATGATAAGTGGAATAATGAGGGAGGTTGTACTGGGTTGGAGATGGAGGAAACGATCGAGAATCTTTCTAGGGGCGATGATGAACGTTGAAAATGAAAAATATTAAAGATTTAACAGGAATTCGTTCTGCGTTTTGAGAAAATCGATCGATTAACCCTTTGTGGCCACACATCCAAATTCAATCGCGGTGGTCACACTTGGGTCGATTCTACCCAGTTTTCAAAAAAAAAACTATTGTCACCAAACTATCCGTCCGAAGTGGTTCAAACAAATTACGGAACATGCTCTGAATTTTCTAGATGATGTACGAAAAATTTATTTATAAGAAATAAAATGGTGGCATGTTGAAGAAAAATTCATAAAGAGGTGAAAACGCAATAAAGACATTTTTTCGCTCAAAAAAATCATAGTTCCGTGAATTTTCAACATTTTTACCTAAAATTTGGACT
>OZ010721.1:10402763-10432763 GCA_963932345.1 Ophion ventricosus
TTCGACTCAAAATATTGGCGAGCATTAATATGACAAGTTCGATCTCGCTGAAGCCTCAACCATTTTAAACGTAATAATAACATTATAGTGTAAATACTACAATTAATATGAATATTATAATATTATAAAATCATTATTTTATAAATAATACAATTATTTATGAAAACCCGAACAAATTGATTCTTCGCATTTTTTCGTTTTTCTGTCATAAAAAAACAATTAAAAAACATTACGATACTTATTTTAATTGCTTCAATATTATTTCGCTAAGAATATAACTCGAAGTAAGTTTATTCAAGTATAAAAAATATATGAAATGAGTTCAAAATAGTCGTTGTTAATGATATTACAATTAATATGAATATTATAATATTATAAAATCATTATTTTATAAATGATGTAACCAAATTATGTTTATAGATAATGTAATTATTTATGAAAACCCGAACAAATTGATTCTTCGAATTTTTGAGTCTTTCTGTCATAAAAAAAAAATTAAAAAACATTACGATACTTATTTCAATTGCTTCAATATTATTTCGCTAAAAATATAACTCGAAGTAAGTTTATTCAAGTATAAAAATTATATGGAATGAGTTCAAAATGGTCATTGTTAATGATAATTACGTGGAAATATACTTATATTTTATTGTGAATAAAAAATGGTAACTATCGGTTACATGAATGAGAGAGGTTCTATACAGAGTCGGGCCGAGTTCAAAGAGAAGTGTATCTAACAATTCCATTACGTGGCTGTGCGAGAGAAGTTAAATTGAGAAAGCTGAATGAATGCACGTCCTTGCGCATATGGATTATCTATAGGTCAAGGAATATGGATCACGCGAAAATATAGTTAATCGATTATCGGAGTATAAAAGAACATACATATATTTATCAGTATTGAAAATTTGATTGCCGATTGACAAAAAAGGGTCGGAAAATACTAATCAAGTTTTCACCACTGAAACGCAATGAAAGTTCTTTTTCAAATTTACTTTTTCAACTAAATTATTAACGATTTTTTTTTTTGCAGATTCAGGTTGTAGATCTTTCATGAGGGAAGCCAAAAAAAATTTGCACGATTTTTCGTAGCCTATGTATGAAAATTGTATTCCAGTTAAGTGACTACATCGAAATGATCTTCAAGTCCAAATTTTAGTCGTTCCACCCTTGAATTCAATTGCAGATTTCTTACTGTCTTGGCTCAGCAGTCACAAGTGGATCTCGTACAATATCCACAATTAGACAACAACAGCGAAAAACTTTTCGGCCGCAAAAATCAATGAATAATAATTGCCACTCGTAAATTTAGCTCCAAGTGCGTCTATTCTCGATCGACTACGAGTCTCGGGTCTTCAAACGCGGAGATGCCATTTCTTTCGTGTACGATATTCAAGTGTGTGCTTCAACTGTATGGAAAGGGTTGTGTGTGTGTGTGTGTGTGGGGTGGCTTCCGGAGGACCCGATTGTCAATGCTTCCTCCAACGTGAAGGAATATATTCCGGGCACTTAGCTCGAGTGCAAACAGAGACTCGAGTGGAATAATAATGTTGTCTGTCGGAGAAGAGAGAGGATGGTGCAGGAGGAATTGTGCGCATATACGTCTCTGTACAAGTTTACATCATCCTAATGCCGCCTCTATATG
Source organism: Ophion ventricosus (assembly GCA_963932345.1). Classification (NCBI taxonomy): domain Eukaryota; kingdom Metazoa; phylum Arthropoda; class Insecta; order Hymenoptera; family Ichneumonidae; genus Ophion; species Ophion ventricosus. The sequence continues at coordinate 10,404,409 of OZ010721.1, forward strand.
TCTATCGATTCGATACGGAGATATAATGAACAAGGGGCTCCCAGACACAATCGCGAAAGATGGATACGGACTGATGAAACTCGGTTATTGATCGTGGCAACGAGCAGTTGGGCAATTCAATGAAATTTGTCGCGTATGAACTCCTTAATCGATCGATCGATAACTATACTATTTCCTCTCGTGAAAGATATCGTGAAGAAAAATTGGAACATTGAAAGTGAAGCTGAAGAGAGTGAGAAATGTTGAATTGTGCACGACAACGATTAGATTGGGTAGATGTTTTATAGTTTGATGTTTTTTTTGTTTTTTTTTTTATTTTTTTAAATTTTCTGGTTTTCGTAATTTTTATAATTTTCTAATTCTTCTAATTTATTAGTTCTTGTGATTTTTTAGTTTTTAAAATTTTCTAGTTTTCGTGATTTTCTAGTTTTTCTAATTTTTCTAATCTTACAGTTTATCTGATTTCCTAGCTTTTCCTAAATTTTCAATTTTTTTAATTCTTCTAACTTCTAGTTATTCTAATTATTATATTTTTCTAGTTTTTGCAATGTTCTAGTTTTTCTAATTTTTCTCATTTTCTAGTCTTGCTGGTATTCAATCTTCTCCTAAATTTTTTATTTTTCTAATTTCTAGTTATTCTAGTTATTGTAATTTTTCAGGTTTTGCAATTTTTCGATCGGGCATTTTTAGATTAGACAATGATTGGATTAGGTAGACGTTTTATAGTTTGTTGTTTTTCTTGTTTTTTTAATTTTTGTAATTTTTAATTTTTTTTTTGTTATTTTTGGAATTGTCTAGTTTCTATAATATTTGAAATTTTCTCGTTTTCGTAATTTTTATAATTGTCTAATTCTCCTAATTTATTAGTTTTTGTGATTTTTCAGTTTTTCTACTTTCCTAGTTTTTGTAATTGACTAGTTTTTCTAATTTTTCTAATCTTATAGTTTTTCTGATTTTCTAGCTTTGTCTAAATTCCTAATTGTTCTAGTTCTTCTAATTTCTAGTTATTCTAATTATTGTAATTATGTAGTTTTGGCAATGTTTTAGTTTTCGACCTTTTCTCATTTGCTGTTTCTCCTGATTTCCCAGTATTCCTAAATTTCTATTTTTCCCAGTTTCTCCAATCTTCTAGTTTCTCTAATTTTATAGTTTTTATAATTTTATCGCCTTCCAATTTCCCTAATTAACCAGTTTTTCTCATTTCTCTATTTTCAACTTTCCTAACTGCATCAAAAACCCTGTGCCGAGACTCACGCAAAATCCAAAGTTCCCGTGAGCCCCATCACATCCTTCCATTCCTGTTGGGAACATCCGGTCTCCGAATAGCAGTTACGAGAAATGCCATTTCATTTCCAGTACCTCCAACCAGTTTCCAACTAGAACTAGGGCTACATTCTCGGATCACGTACATGGGGTGTTTGGAAGTGAAGAATGGCCAATGCGTTTTTTTTTCGCCCGGCAACTCGTGGCATGAAAAGTTCAGTAATGTGCACTCGTGGCATGAAAAGTTCAGTAATGTGCATGATCAAATTGTGGATGAAATTACGTTGATAGACGGGCAAAAAAAAGAAACGGAGGGTGACCGAGTCCAAGAGCGAGAATGGTTAATGCGATTGTTTTTTTTTTGTTTTTTTTTTTTATATTGATGAATTCTTAAAGACCTGGTAGGATTGTTGGCTTCGTGGCATAGCTGGCTCGTCCGCGGCATGAACGAAGCACAAAATGCAATAGCTGATCGCTCAACCCCCGAGCCAAGCTTAGTCTCCGCTGATAGAGGGCTCGTGTGGTTCTGCAGGATTACAATCACGCATACACATCGGTACATATATGTACACAATATGTATACTAGGATGACGATGATTCGCTGCCGTTAGGCACCTTGAGAAGGCTCTCCACAATTTTGCTATCGAATTTTCGTCGCTTGGCTTCACGAAATTCCCGTTTCACGCTCGATTAAGCGACCACCTTCCCCCACTCGATGTATCACGAAATTTCCGAGCGAAATTTGACTTTCGACGTTCAAATTCGCGACTCAACGGGCACACGTTGAGGGGGGAAAAAAATGGCAATTGAAAGGCGAAAAAGTTACCACTCGCGCGTACGACGCTTCGAAGACTACTACCTCTACGTTGACGTAGAGCCAACGCTGCTTATTCGATCTTCGTAGACTTACGGACCGAGCGATGCTCGTATATACGTGTATATAGTGACAGGAAAGCCTGTGCGAGGCGCAGAGGGGATTGGGTATTATCATTTACGAGCTGTACAGCATATACACGGTGTCCAGGCTCTTAGTGCGATAGCTTGACCGCTGGTGGACTGAACATAAAGACTGTTGTATCGTTAAAGGGAATGTCAAGGCTTGGTCTTCTTTCCAGTCGTCTTTGTACAACTTTGCATCCATTTCCGAGTTTTTTTTTTCCTCTTGGACTCGACTGTAGACCATTTTGCGATGTTTAAGTCAATGTAATGCTACGATTTGTTTTTAGAATCAACCAAATGTTTTTTTTTCCTTAGACTACACCGTGGAGTCGATTGACTGTTACCAACTGTTAGTTATAAAATAATCGTAATGTTTAACGTACGTTTACGAACAATTTTTTTTCACCTGTTTATAAGGATATTTTTGAATAGTCGACGATTACATGCAATATTCTCATTACTTTGTGTCTCAAAATCACCTGACGTTTTAAATTGCGTGCCATTCTTTTTGTGGCGAACATAGAGTACTAATCTTTGACAACTTGCATTAGGAAGTACTGGACTTAGTCATGGAGAATTACACGATCGAGTAACGTATAGAAATTGGGAAAATACAATGTGAATTGTATTTTCCCATACAATTGACGCCATTGGACGTCTTTCTTTGGGGTTTGCTGAAAGGAAAAGTCTATGCCAATGATCCACAGACCATTACGGAGCTCAAGGAAGCAATTGGACGCACCATTAATGAAATTAGTATGCAATTATGCCAAAATGTTATTGAAAATTTCGTCAAAAGAGTGAACGTTTGCAAACAGGGACGGTGCGGCCATTTATCGGATATTGTGTTCCCCCACATAACCTCATTCTTTGTACTTTTAAACGAATAATACGTTTTATTAATGAATAAAAATGTTCGGTCATTTTGAGACGCCCTGTATATATATTTTCTATAATTTTTTTCACTCAATTAACGCGAGCCGAATTGGCAACATCGTAAATCGTGGCATATGATAATACTCGAGTTGGCAGCATTGTCGCGAAGTTAGAGACGTACAAGCCCCGTTCATCACCTCAAAATTGGCTTCAGAAGCTGTCAACAATGAATATCGATTCGAATAAGAAATTATTTCGTTGGAGAGGAACAGTGTACTGAAGCTGTCTGTAATCTAAAAAAAAAAAAAACTTTTATAATTATCAGGAATTCTAAAGAAAATGCTTTTATGTTCGAAAAAATTCCACTGTATTTTGTCTTTTTTAGCTATTTCTACAAATTTATCATTTCTGAAGATAGATCTCAAATTAATACTAAATAATTATGACTGATTCACCCTAGGAGTACACTCATTGGTCTCCAGACCAGAACAAGATTTTTAAGGGTCTGGCATCGCATCTTGACATTATAGATATAGGGCTATGTCACGTGAATCCACTTGGTCCCTCCCCTACTATTTGCCGCTGGGCAGACCCTCGGTTATCGTTTAGCTTCTGTATTATGAAGATCGAAAATTAATCACGAGTTTCCCAGACCCATGTGTGTACAAATTGGTCAAAATTATAATGTAAGTGCATTGTTTTTTCACTAATTCGATTTTACATAACTTATATTGAATAAATATGAACGACTTTATTATGGTCTTTCGATATCAACCATTTTTTAAATTTGTAAGTGTGATCTTGCTATGAATGTATTATTGAATATGTGTACTCGCTGTCAGTTGTCCGTACAGAAATATTGTCATGGATACAATCAGAATCCAAATAGAAACTTTGAATAGGATTCAGGCTAGAATCCCGAACTTCGAGAACAAGATCTAGTTCGATATCGAATCGAATAAATACGTATTAAATCCATTTTTATTAATAAATTAAATTCGTATTTTCTTAGTTCGAACGATCTCCATTTAATTTAAATATAATTACTTAGAATAAATAATCTATATCAGTTTTCTCCAGGAAATATAAGTCTTTCGAGGTCTATATATTGTTTTTTCGAAAATTTTTATAAAATGTAAAGAACTTTGTTCGAAATTCTGTTATTAAAATATATAAGTTTTGACAATTATTCTGTAGCACTAATTTTTAACTAATCGTTTTTCAGATCCTTGAATAAATGATTTCAGAAAACGTCCAGCGTCTCCAGCTGATACGGATCCGTATCTCCTGGTGATTTTTACATTAATCGGTGGGATCCGATTCGATATTGAACTAGATCTTGTTCTAGAAGTTCCGGATTCTAGCCTGGATCCTTTGCAAAGTTTCTATTTGGATTCTGACTAGAGTCCTTAATAGTTCCGGATCAGGATCCCGGCTGGAATTCGATTTGCGAGCGTTACATTGCCATCTCGGATCCGATCCGATATCCGATTGGATTCCAATTGAGAAACCAGGACCCTAATCCGAATCGGACTGTATCCATGACAATATTTCTGCACGGGACGTATTTCAAATTCTTGCCACCACGTTTCCGTCTTGTGCTACGTAGTGGGCGCCATCTGGATTTCGATGAGGATATCCCTTCTGGAGAATTCGTATCATATCCCGATCGGGACCTGATCGGAACTTAGGTATCCCAAAGAAATTTCTGCCCGGAAATGGGTTTTTCCCGCATCGCAATAGTTTTCGAAATGTCGAATTTTGAAAACTGATAAATTGATGAGCGTATCAATGTTATATCGATCATGGGGTGCTACTGCGATCGTCTACTTTATTGATACGATCTGCAAATGATTGACCTCTTCGCTATAAGTAAAGATTGCCATAATTTTTTTCGTATAGTCACTTTTCGTAAGATCTTGTAACACATTATCCTCGACAAATGTTAATGTTAACCATATGAATAATACAAACTCGAGTAGAACAGTAGAAGTTTAACGGGAACAAAACTTACCGTACGGTATATAGGATTAGTATTTGTGTGCCTAATTTGTGATAGCACTGATTTAATGGTAAAATGAATTATGGTAGTAGTCTCGCCTAGGCGTTTTTCTATAGATTTTTTTATAATTTTAAGGACTCATTCAGGACACTATTAAATGATTACCTGTAAAATTTCAAGAGGATTCACCGTTCCGTTTCCGAGATATTGTTAATCAAATATTTCACGGTTTTACACGTGTTCTTATGGGGAGCAGTGGACAATTTCACATTTCACGCAATAACTTCGAAACTTTGTTATGGATTAAAAAAATAATGCATATCCGTACACCAGGTGTACAAGTATGAAATGCGGATTTCAGACAACAGATGGTGCACCAGTGCAGTTTGTGCTACAAAGATTTGACACTGCGCCATCTTGTTGTGTCATCAACAAGTGTCAGACGCGCACGAATGATAAATTGGAAAAGTGTGTGCATGGTGTGGTGTTGTTGTGTTCAATATGTCGAAATTTATACCGAACAAAGAGCATTCGCGGACAGTATTATTTTTTTGTTTTCATTTGAAGCAAACTGCTGCTGAATCATACCGATTACTTCGAGAAGCTTATGGTGAACATGCTCCATCGCAAGATACGTGTGAACGATGGTTTCGGCGATTCAAAAGTGGGGACTTCGATGTTGCAGACAAGGAACATGGAAAACCGCCAAAAAAATACGAAGATGTGGAATTGCAAGCATTGTTGGACGAAGATGATTCGCAAACACAAAAACAACTCGCCGAGCAATTGGGCGTTAGTCAACAAGCTGTTTCCAATCGGCTACGAGAGATGGGAAAGATTCAGAAGACCGGTAGATGGGTACCACATGAGTTGAACGACAGGCAAATGGAAAAGCGCAAAAACACATGTGACATTTTGCTCGCTCGGTACAAAAGGAAGCCGTTTTTGCATCGTATAGTTACAGGGGATGAAAAGTGGATTTATTTTGAGAATCCCAAGCGCAAAAAATTATGGGTAGACCCAGGCGCACCATCCACATCGACCGCAAGACCGAATCGCTTTGGCAGAAAGACGATGCTCTGTGTTTGGTGGGACCAGAGGGGCGTGGTCTATTATAAGCTGTTAAAACCTGGGGAAACGGTTAATACTAAACGTTACCAACAACAATTGACCGATTCGAACCGTTCGCTGCTTGAAAAAAGGCCAGAATACCGAAAGAGGCAACACAAAGTCATTTTTCTTCATGACATTGCTCCATCACATACGGCAAAATCGGTTCGCGACACGTTGGAAGCACTCAGCTGGGAAGTTCTACCCCATGCGGCTTACTCACCAGACTTGGCTCCTTCCGATTACCACTTGTTTGCATCGATAGGTCACGCACTTGCTGAGCAGCGCTTTGGTTAGTACGAAGATATGTGAAAAAAGGGCTCGATGAATGGTTCGCAGCAAAAGGGGAAGATTTTTACTGGCGTGGTATTCACAAATTGCCCGAAAGATGGGAAAAATGTATAACAAGCGATGGAGCATACTTTGAATAAAGCACTTTTTATCATTCTTCCGAATTTAACGTGTTTTTTTTTTAGAAAAAAAAATCCGCATTTCATACTTGTACACTTGGCACGCAGAGTATTTACGTACTAATAGCCGGAATGGATAGTCTGATGCAAAAGTGAGGATTATGTAAACATTATATTAGGCGTTTTCATCGTTACTTTATAAGTTTTTACATCCCGATAAGATGTACAACCTACATTATTAGATTATTTCGCAATATTTCGAAGCTTTCGTCGATTGAGCGGAGAATAAACTTTTCAACGTGACTGTGGCGAGACTACTACCTTAATTGTAATAGCATTGAATAGTTAATGGTTATTTCGGGTCTACTAGGATAGTCAAACACGCCATCAAAATCCCATCTTAATATATACTTTTCTCTTATAGTTGTATTAACCAAATGGTGATTGTGGTGTCAACAAGCAATAGGGAATTTGACCATACCCTCTTTTACCATGGACATTTTGTGTAAATACCATACAAACTTCTCTCAGTGTGCGCACTTAGCACGGAGACACCGTGTACATGCTGTACGGTACTGGAACAATAATTTTCGTATATAGCTATATAATACGCCGTAGTGATACTATTAGTGCGATGAGAGAGCGAGAGGACGATGATGCTCGTGCCAATGAACCAGACGCTCGGCTGAGCGAAACGGATATTTCCACTTCCCAACCGCGGTAGCACCGGTACACGAGGAATCGAGAGAACCGGCGGCGTCGTCGTCACGTTCCACTTGCGAGCTCCTCGGTACTTCGGGCCTTACTTTTTACACACATATATATATATATTTATATACAGTGTGACAATGATGAGGTAGGTATGTATTTTTTAAAGATCTTGTGGGAAGATTTTGTGACCGAGAAAAATATGATTTCCAATTATTTAAAGTCCTCTTAAAAAAAAAAAGTATAACATATTCCTGTGATGGGTAGGGGAAACAGGGGCATTACGGGCTCCCGGGGCAATCCCCTCTCCCTTGCCGAATTATGTCCCGACACGTTCGGCACTAGTTGTATCGTGTGTGAACTGGTCCCGCGCAAGCAAGACGGTGGTTGAGTGTGAAGTAGCTCCGCGTTTCTCGCCGACAAACAAAAAATACGTAAGTTATTGCATTTGATATTATTTTTCAATGTTTAGTTTGCGTTTTGTTTAATTCGTGATTGTGTTAAATGCTGAATTATTCAACTGCTCACTACGACCAATTATGTAACTAAACACCTAACAATAGAGTTTGATTAATTACCAAATATTCTTTCCATTTAGTTTACGTTTTCTTTTTTACGACCTCCGGGGGCATTATGGGCGGGGTAAAATGGCCATTGCAGGTACAATTATGGTTCGGCACAACAAACGAAAGACAGATCGTGGCAAATGGGATACGGAGAAGATGGTAGCAGCCGTGAGGGATGTAACAAGCGGAAAAATTAAGCTGTAAACGAGCCTCTGTGGAGTATAATGTACCACGCTCAACATTGCAACGAAAAGTGGCGGAATACAAAGAGAAAGAAAGGTTAACACCGAAAGGATCAGGTAACTTCAAACCAGAGTTCACAGTTGCTCAAGAAGAAGAGTTTGTTTGAGTTTGGGCACATATGACCATTATGCCCCATACCCGGGGCATAACGAGCCCCGTCATTAGCGTGGCAATTAACGCGTTAATTATTCCCGGATTTGGTAGCAGTACACCGTACGGTGGGGAACGTTCATATTTGATCAACGGGACGAAGGAGGTTGAGAAAACCCGCGCACATATACATACATACAGGGTGACAGTTATAAGTTAGCCATGTGTTTTTAAGGAGATACGATCATTAAGACGAATCCAACTTTCGGGCTTGAAATTTGTATATGATGTTGACAAATACGTTATGCACTCTTTGGAAAAATTTGAGCTATAATGACCGTTCAGTTTTTACGTAATAAAATTGCAAAGTCGAGCATTTTGAGCTAGTAAAGCACGTCGTCTTATGGAGACGGTCGACCGGAAGTGCGGTGATCACGGTTTGCCTGCTCACGTATCCAACTATGGTCGTTGGAAAACTAAAATTTGATAAATTAGACATACTACAGGGTGTCCAATAGGAAGTTGCTAAAACTAAATAAGTGTCTCTTCCCTCCATGAATTCAATAGGGGTCCCTTTTTCTAAGGCGCATACCTGAGGCCCCGCAGTTTTATTCTAGCCGTGGTTGAAGCAAGTACGCGCGGGTCAAAATGAGTGAGCTCACCACGGAAGAAAAAGTATATCTTATTGAGTGCTTCTTCTCGAGGGGAAAAATTTATAGTAATGCGGATGGAGGGTTTCGTACTAAGCTTGGAACTCATAGAGTTGCCAGCGAAAACACTCTGAAAAGGTAAGAATTTAATATTTATTCATATTCATCTATCACACAACTTGTGTTTCAATTCAATTAAACTGCGTTGAAGTAACTTTACGTTAATTTTTGTAGGATAATCGATAACTTCGTGGAGTATGGTACACTCCAGGACCGTAAACACGAGTTGCCAGGTCCATCTGTTACGGTGACTACACCAGAGACGGCATGGGCAGCGATTTCAGTAAAAGGAATTTATTTGCAATTCTTGGAATCTACGGTAACAGGAGAGAGTTACAAACAGCTTTTGGAAACGAAATTCTTCCCTTATGCAAAAAAGAGGGGACTGGTTAAAAATGTTTACTTCATGCAAGATGGAGCGACGCCGCACCGGGCTCATGAGGTGTTTGAAGCTATTCATCGCGTATATGGGACTCGAGTAATCGGTCTGGGGTACCCTAAATTTGCTCAAGGCGGACTAGAATGGCCTCCGTACTCACCGGACCTGAACCCTTGTGATTTTTTCTTGTGGGGTTACATTAAAGATCATTGTTACGCTAAAAACCCCAGCACAGTAGAAGAACTGATCGCGGCCATCCAGGAAGTGGTTCGCGGCATTACGAACGATATGTTGGACACAGTTTTTCACAGTTTTAAAAAGAGAATTGATTTTTGTGCACAATCTAACGGTTCGTACTTCGAAAATATCTATCATTAATCACTGTACTTTTTCGTTATTTTTATAAGATGTAATAAATTGACATAAAAAATATTTGACTGGGTTTTATTTATGTGCGTTTAAAACTGCAGAGTTTCCTCTATTTAAAGCAATTTGGCTTTTCTGATTCTGTGCACGTGTTTTGAAATGACAGCCGATTAGTTTCAGCAACTTCCTATTGGACACCCTGTAGATATAGTAAAAAATCGAAAATTCGAACTTCACCGTGCTGTTCAAGCACTACATTATAAAACGGTTTCAACTTCCGGTTGAATATTATCATAATGACGAAATAGCACCTTGCCATCGTCGGGCGTAACAGCTGATTCGTTTGGCGAGCACAACCTAGCTCTGTAGCGAGTTTCTGTAACTCGGTAGCGACAGTTTTCGTTGTTGCTAGCTAGTGACAGCCAATCGCATGCACGCTCACAGAAGAAAGGGCTGTCGCTAGCTGACGATAACGAAAACGGTCGCTAGAGTTACAGAATCTTGCTATTGCGTGGAAATCGTCGTGAAGACTCCAGAGTCATTGAGAATCGAATTTTTCACTTTTTATTAGTAAATATGCAATAAATAAAATATTGACAACAAATCTGGCACTTTGGAATCGACAGTACGTATATTCAACATAAGTTAACATAAGTCAGAACACCCGTGGGGTAACATAAATTTAGTCTCTTTGTTGACCCTGAGGGAATAGTCGTACCTCCTTTTTTTTTAACTCAATGATTTAGCCTGCACATTTTTCCTCGCGTTTATCGACGTGAATTCTCTAGACAGATATAGAGCAGTAACCGTAGCGCATATTAGGGTCGAAAATATTTCGAGATCCCGTGTAAATAAAAGACGAAGGCCGACCACGGGCAAAGTTTTATACGACGATCCAGTGTAATCTTGGATCGTATGGACGCGCGTTCCAAACGACCTAATGAGGCCCCGCTGTTTGCACGCTATGTACCCACTAGCGTAACTACGTGGCCTATACGTGAACGTGCACCTGGGCCACGCGATGAAGGTGACCAATTTTGCTACAATTCTCTTAGGGAAAAGCGATGTCGGAGGTCGCGCCAAAGCGGTCAGCTACATCGCGTTTAGTCTACGCCATTGCTATCGCCGCGTTGTGTTGGCTGATCGCAAAGGAAATTTCAGTAGCCGAATAGTACAGGGTAGTTGTTCCCGGAGTCAATGCACCTAGTGAACCCTTTCGCGCTGTACTTTGCTTCGAGTCACGAGGAACGAACAATCGGCACAGCCACTGGCCGGTTAAGAAAGGGATATAAAAATAATGACGAGGTAAAAATGTGGGAAACTAGTGAATGGTTGATGAGCATGGTGTTGAAAGTTTTTTTTTTCTGCTTATTGGCTGAAACTTTTTTTTTGCATATTAAGGCTTGATGAGGAACTTCAAATGAGGAACTTTAAAAAGGAATTATCTTTGGGGCCTGAATCGGCTAAAAAATTGGGCGTTTTCATTGAATTGATTTTCATTCGAACCCAATGATTTCAAGTTGAAGATTTGTAATCGCGGATATTTTATTTTTTAACTTTTTTTTCTTTCGAATTAATTATTTATTGTTCTAATTAGGTTATATATACATAGTTCGAGATCATTGCCCCTAGGGTCTCTATACACTTATAGGATAGAAATTGTTTGTTTATATTCATTTATTTTTATTTTAATTTTTGCCTTCCGACTGCGGTGCTAATTTTTGTTTATTCTTTAACAAAAAATTTTGTAATTGCGATTATTTCATTTTTTTTTTTGAATGAATGGAGAATAAATTATGGAAATAAATTTGGTTAATGAGATTCGGTTTATTGATTGTTATACAGAGCGGCCCGAAACGTGACGTCCAAAAGGAAAAACTATTGGGAGTACAAATTAATTCGGTCCGTTTTTTTGTGGTAAAAAATCCATTTATTTCAAAATAAAAGGTATGAATAGATTAATCAAAGTATTGTCCATCGCTGGCTACTACTTTTTCCCACCGCTCAGGCAATTTTCGAATTCCATCTCGAAAAAAAGTCTCGTCTTTTGAGGCGATCCAAGTTGTGAGCCAATTTTCGATTTCTGCGAAAGAAGTGAACCAGTGATCTGCTAAATCCTGCTGCATCTGTCGGAACAACCAGTAATCAGAAGGAGCAATGCCCGGAGAATACGGCGGGTGCGGCAAAAAATTCCATTTGAGCGTTTCCAAATATTTTTTTACGACTTTTGCGACATGAGGCCGAGCGTTGTCATGCAGAAGAATAATTTTGTCATGTCTTTGCTCGTATTCCGGCCGTTTTTCTCGTAATGCACGGCTCAAAGGAATCAATTTTATTGTAATCAATCGTAATCAATTGTAATGAAATCACCAGGTTGTAGCAGCTCATTGGCTCATTTGGCTGTCCAGGTCGCCCTGGGCAGCCAAATGGGCCAATAAGCTGCTACAACCTGGTGATTCATAGTGACAGCTGTTCAGGTCGTCCTGGACAGCCAAATGAGCCAATGAGCTGCTACAACCTGGTGATTCCATTACGAGGCTTGTCTTCAACTCTGAAATCACCGTTCTTAAAGCGTCGAAACCGTTCCCTACATGATTTATCAGTTGGAGCATCATCGCCATAAACTTCAACAAGCATTCGATGCGCTTCAGCTGCACTTTTCTTCCAATTAAAGCAGAAAAGTAAAACTTCCCGCAAATGCTGCTTAGTTACCACAAAATTTGACATATTCAATACAGTAAAAAAACAAGGTTTTTAATGGAACTCAAAGCGATATAAACTGAATGTTGTTGACAGATGTCTAACCTCTCTGAAACAACCGAAATCAGCTGTCACTATGAAACATTCATAACAGCCAGAGCCATCTCTTGAAAACGGTCCGAATTAATTTCTACTCCCAATAGTTGCCTTATATCATCACCTATCCGAATGACCCCCCTGTATGTTCTCGAACTAACGGATTTCCTAAAATAATAAAATATTCTCGTGTTCAATCTCAATATTTTGTCAACCACCTGTAAATCAACAACATGGTGTCAAAGTTCGCTCTGTTGGAATGCAACAGAAATTCTTCTTGTTTTTTTTTTATTTCTCTATTTTTATTATTATCTAAAATCTTTATCCGCAGGTTTTGATTTGGTTTTTTTTTATTTGCATGATTTTGAATCATTTCTTTATTTGGATTTTGGCAGGTTATAGATTATCGCTAAGAATGCTAAAAAATATTTCATTCATTTCCGCAGTCTAAATGTGCAAAAAAAACGGCAATAGGAAAAAAATATATATTCGTTGGAGTTCAACGATGTAAACTTCAATACCATATGAACAACTTGATCCAAGTCATTTTTCTTCTATCCGTAAGAAAAATCAATTTTTCGGCGAACCTGACTAAGAAAATGTCTTTGAGAAAGGAGGTGGCCAACAATTGTGCGGTTGAGTCGTCACGATGATTGCGCAGTGCCTGCAGTACCGAGTTTTACTGCTGTGTGCGATATGCAGCCTATCAGCACGCGGGTACGGGTCTGCCCGCAAGTTGGTCGAGGCAAAGGGGGTGGAATGGCGAAAATATTGCACGCCAGGCAGCGCAGGGGCGGGGGTGTGTGCAAAGGGGACGAATCTCGGCGAGTTCCAGTGGCCTACGTAAGAGTTCTCGTCCTGTGTGTATTTCCCTATACATATTTACACCCAGGATCTATAACGCAACTCGGTGGAGTTATATGGGATAGCGAGTACCGGGATTTGCGGTGGCGAAGCGGGTAAAGAAGGGAAGAGGGTTAATGGACGTAGTGTGAGGTCGTGCACGATTCTCCTGCGGAGAAAGAGATGGAAATACACGGATAACGAAGAGGGATCTTCGCGGCACGAGACTCCCACACCCATAGAGACGGAAGGACGAGAAAAGGGGTTGTTCACCGTCCTGCCAATTTCTCCATCCGACTCTCACCTCTTCACCCCCGCTGTAACTCGTAAATTTACGAGCCGTGTCAAAAATTAACCGCAGTCGTATAAAGCATCGAGCCTGTCATTCTTTCGCCCTCCGCAGCTCTATCCTGCTATTTAACTATTCGGCTCTCGTTTTTTTTGTCTCCACTCGCGCGGTGACGGATTTTCCGGCCGCCAGACTCATTGTTCTCTCATTCCTCGGGAAAAATTTTCCTGCCGTGCACCCTGAAAGAATATGTAATTTCAGATTGCGTTGGAGTTTGCATCGTTCGAATGCAGAATACTTTCTTTTTTGTTCATTTTCGTTGTTGTGTAAAATATATTTCTTTTTTCGGCAGATTTATTTCGAGGATCTCGCATAGCAGTAGGGGAAGGTGGGGCACGGTGTGTCAATTTTTTTCTATCGAATTTTTACACTTGCCAAAGTAGTCTGATTAGAAAAAAAAAGTTCATAACCGATTTTATAGACCTTTGGGCGTACAATGAAGCTACATTGTGATACATTGTGCTTCACACAATGTATCACAATTGCCCCACAATATTCGACGTTTTCCCGGCAAAAGAATTTTTTTTTTTCGAGGCTCAAATTAATTTTGTATTTTTAATAATTCTTCGTGAGCTGCTATTGACTTTCTTTTAGGCCAGCCGAAACTTAATATAAATCACGGACCGACACAAAAAATTTCGGATTTTACAAGCTACAAAACTCCGAGAAATCGCATGTGGTTGACAGTTGCCCGTGACATATTGCGCTTCTTCGGAGCGTCGTCACTTCTTTGTTTCCTCATTGGGAGTCGACTCATTTTGCCCCATCACTCGGTGACACATTGTACCCCACTAGTAAAAGTGGGTTATTGATTATTATTATTGATGAAAATATTATTGATGAAAATATTATGAAAAGATTATTGATGAAAATAACTATTAATTAAACTACGAATGGAAAAACACAAGTCACTGAGTGCATCATAAATAGTAAAACTATCGATTAGGACCGAAAACCGGAGCCGCTACAGTAAGTGTCGTTATATTTTGCGTTTTCCCGGCGAGCGAAATTGTTTTTCCAAGCTTCAAATCAATTTTTAATTTTCAATAATCCTTTGTGAGCTGCTATCAACTTTCTTTTTGGCTTGACGAAACCTAATATAAATCGCGGTTCAACACACAAAATTTCGGAATTTACGAGCTACAAACCTCCGAGAAAACGTATGTGGCTCACTGTGCCCCTTGACACATTATGCCCCACTCTCCCCTACTAAAAAACTTTTGAGTGATATCCGTGTCCGGAGTTCGCTGAAAAACGATTGGGGATTTAAAAAAAAATGAATTTTCATTGCAATGCTAATTTTGAAATCATAATTTCAGGTACAACGATACTCTTGGAATTTTGGAGAAACGTAAATAAATTATTAAAATAGTTATAGAATATGGGATCTTTTTTTCATACAGTCGAAGGGATTCAAAGGTCTGCGTTAACTTCAAATTTTGGAAATACGTTTTTTCTTGTATAGTTTCATGCCATGAGGTTGAACTTTGCTTCGTTGGAATGCAATGAAAATTAATACTTCCGAATCCCTTTGATTTATTTTGGCATAGTTCGCCTACAAAA
This sequence comes from Ophion ventricosus, assembly GCA_963932345.1. Lineage (NCBI taxonomy): Eukaryota > Metazoa > Arthropoda > Insecta > Hymenoptera > Ichneumonidae > Ophion > Ophion ventricosus. The sequence goes on from OZ010721.1 coordinate 10,419,622, forward strand.
AATCCGAAATAATTTTTTTAGATACTTATTTAGAGAACCCCTAATATAAATCTATAAAAAAATGATCTCGGATAATAATTAAAAAATAAGGAAATTAAAATGCCAAAAAGCACTTTCGTTGCGTTTCAGCGACGCAAACTCCAACACCATTTTATAGCGCCTTAACTTTAATTTGCAACGTAGATTTGGTAAACACTGCAGAAGTTGACCGATTTATGAGGATTTTTGTAAAGGGTCAGATTGCCCACTACGCTGCAACGAACCGTTCCGCTGCGATTGACCCTTTCTTTCGTTTTTCTCAAAACTGCGTTTTATGAAATTATTACATTTACGTTATACATTATCATCTTATGCCCCTTTTCACTTCTTGTTTTGTCTAGTCTGCACCTTTTGCTCGAACATTCTCACATATTCACATACCACGGGGTTAACTTCTTCATTTAGCAGCTCATTCCATCCTATCTGCTTCTTCATTTCATTCAAGAGTTCATCCACTTTCTTCCTCATATATCTACTTATAATTATCCTACATTTTTCACATTGCCTTATATGCTCTAAATTCTCTCTTTCTTTCCCGCCCAGTCTGCACGACTCTTCTTTAAACCCTTTATTTCCCTGCCACCCCACGTTGCTATGCCTCACTCTCGCCCATTGTTCTTTATCCTCTCCTTTTATTCTTTTCTGTTCTCAATATTTTTGTATCGATACGTTGTTAATACGATATTTATATTCTATACAGTATTTCGAGGCTTCTATTCTGTACCAGTCTCCCTGAATCCTTTGATGTAATATTTCACATCCTATACTGTGATGCAGGGTAGGGAGTGGCATGTTGAGCAAGTTTGGAATTATCGCCCTGTAATTGGGTCATTAAATTATTTCCTTTTTTTTCATTGTAAAGGTCATGCGCGGTTTTTAAAGCAAAGTATTTTTCTTCTTTTTTTTAACAATTAACAAAGATATAGCACTTTGTAATTGTTGTTCTGTTCGGCTCGGCAAAAAGGCGCCGAGAGCATCCGAAGTTACCAGAGCGCTCTGTGACGTCACCGTTCGAAAGCCGATATACGAACTACACGTGTAAAATGAGTATTCTGTCAATTATGGCAACGACAAAATCCTATAAGCCTTGTTTCGTTCCTCTTTGTATAAATACGACGAAAAGTGCCCCTAATAGATATTTCTGAATGTGCCACAAGACATAAAACGTCGTAATCTGTGGTTCGATGCACCACGACGTGTCAACCCGAAATCATCGTCCACTTATTTTTGCTGTGAATACCACTTTGATGTCAGTGTAAACGTGTTATAACATAAACTGTATTGAAATCTTTTTTTTTAATAGGTTTTTTTCAAAATGCTTACGATACGTAGCGGCCATAAATGACACAATTTATCAAGCCTCTCCTAACCTAAAAATGTTCAGTTATCAACGATCGGTAAATTACTCAAATTTGCTTTCACAAATCCACTTTCACACATCGTCGCATGAAAATTAAACTAGTTTTCGACTTTTTCGGAATGCTCGAGTTGTTTTCAGATGTAAAATGACATCAAATTTCACATTTTTGTACACTTGCGTATAAGCCGTATACATATCCTATTCGGTCGCGTTCGAACGATGACGTCACAAGCGCCAGCCCTGATAGCGTGGCATTTCGCGCCAACATCTACAATTTGAATTATCGAGACATAAAAACAGTAAATAATTATCTTTAGAATTATTTCAAAGAAAAACCCTTTTGACAATCGCTTTAATTATCACAAAAGATCAATTCTAAATAAAAAAAATCGAAAATTTTGTTTTTTAACAACTCAATTCCTTAACAGTCTGCCGTATAAAAATGAAACCAACTTTGGTCAATAGGAAATTTATCTGGGGAAAAAAGTCTGTGGACGAAATTCTTGTTATCCGTATTGTTTCACAGATAATCGCTCACGAATGACTAAGGCCATATTTGCTCAACCTGCCTCAATAGTGGGGTAAGTTGAGCATGAGTATGAGGTAAGTTGGGCAAAGTAAGAATTGCATAAAAAAATCAGACGTATGCACCATGATTTGGTACAATGCAGTAATAAACCAACAGTTGCTTGTTAATTAGTTAGGTTTTAAAACATTAACATTAATTGCAATGAATTTTGAAACATTTTTTCTCATATAATGGTAGAAGAAAATCTTTCAATCACGTTTTTTTTTTACTTTTGGGTGCAAAAATAATGAAACGTCCCGTGTTACCATCTCGTGCGCCGCATGGCAACGGGCGATGGCCTGATGTGTTTCCCATCTCCCATATCTCTCTTTCCGCCATTCGATATACCCGCGTGCGGTGCTTAGTTTTCCAGATATTTCGATTGCCGAACTTACCCGACTGCTCAACATGCCCCTCCCTACCCTACACGGAGAGAATTAAAAAGTAATTTTTGTCGTGAATTTCACGGTAAAAATTACCGTGATATATTTCAATGTGGTGACAAGTGAGGAAAGCATAATAATTCGTGTGCGACAAGTTTTTTTTAACTCACGTTACAGAAAATTTCAAATACGTATCTAAAATTTTACTATACAAGAAGGGTAGCGCGCACGATAATTTTTACCGAGAGCACAATACATTTTCCTATAACACTCATTAAATTTTATAATAAATATTAAAATAACTGTTATAAAGACGATACTTTTTTATAGACATTTTTGAAAGGCATAAAATAATCAAATGCACAGTAAAATTTCGCTGATATTATATATTTTTTAAATTAAAGTTTTGCGCATTTTGTTACACATCAAAATTTACTAGAAAATCTGGTAAAATTTTCTATCTGAAGAAGAAATTTTATTTTATTTTCATGAAAATCTGTGTTTTACTCAATAATAATAAGCGAAGTTTCAGGGTTGTCATCTGGTTACCGTTACTGCACGGTAATTTTTAACATTTAATTCTCTCCGTGTATCTTTACTTAATTGCAGACGAAAATCAGTTAATCGTTAAATATTCGGATTCGTGAAAGGAATATCTTAAAGTTGTTTTGTTTGTTTGTTTATGATCGAACTTTTATCTACATCTTGCCATATTCGCAATTTCCAAAAATTTCATACAAATATCTGGTCGTACGAAAGTTTAATTATTATATCAAAAGTACATTTTTTTTATTTATTTTCCACTTACAGTTCATCCTAGTTGCAAGAACCACCCACACACCGGTCGGCCATGCAACAACGGTGGCACTTCGTTTAAATAATAACAACTCCATTGTTTATGAATATTTTTCAATAAAAGAAAAACTCGAACTCGGAAAGGCTATGTATTAATTGTGTGTAAAATCACGACCTCGTCATCCCAATACTCTCATCGGAAAAATATATTGAAAACCGACTTGTTTTTTGGGCCTTTTATGCTTATGCAGCTTATGCAGACCCGTTGAAGGGAGGCGTCGGTGCGAGAAGTGAATCCCGATTGAGAGTACTCGGAGGCGGAAAGGCCACGGGTGTGAAATCATTCGATATATATATATATATATATATATATATATATATATATATATATATATATATATATATATATACACATATACATATATCCCGAGTATTATACACCTAAGAAGTAATAGTCGGCTTTTGAGCTATCAAAGCGGAACTTTCCCGCGGAGTCAGGTAGACCGAAAAACCGGGGAGGAAAAAGTCGTTTGATCTTCGATTCCTCCCGTTGGGATTCGTTCGCTTTTTCGCGTCCTCCGCGATGACCCGTTAGCCCCGCGAGGCTCGGAAGGGGATTCGTGGCGGGGTTTGCGGGGTGCCCCGGGAAACTAATATAAGTAGGGGGGGAATCCCGCGAAATTGCCCAATTCCCCAGCGCCATTACGATCGCAAAGAGGGTCGGAGATGAATCAATGCCGATGACGCAATACGACTAACAACATCGAGCTATCCATACGGAAATTTGTTGGGGGGTCTTCAAATGTCCAGATGTTACTAACCATGTCCCGACACTGCCAAAAGAAAAATATTTAATTTAAATAGGATCTATTTAAATCAAATATGTTTTTTCCCTGTCTCACAGCCTACTACGATCCTGTTTGTTTCAATTTTTTTTTAAATTTGTTCAAGCTATTCTTTTTAAATATTGAATATATTCAAATTAAATAAATAAAGATAAAACGAGACGTATCGCATGAATACGAGGAATATAGGTTCATGACATAAAAGTGCGGTGAAAAAAAAAGTTAAATTATTTTTCTTTTTTTTTCACCAACAAGACTGTTATTTTGCGGAAAACAAAGGTACCGTCATGCCTTTTATTAACATACGCGACTATTTATGTATAGAAAGAATTTTTCCCAACTGCAGAATGTTACAACAGTCTTCTAATGAAAACAAAGCCATTAGATTTTTGAGAGACCGAATCGCGTACCATTTTTCCGTCTATGTCTCTTTTATCTTATAATACCAGATGAAATCAAATCACAGATTTATTAGGAATAAATAAAATATTTAGTTATTAGACGATATTAAATATTAGATGAAGTAAAAAGTTCTGAGCGTTTTTTCGCTTTATTTCGACGATGAAATTAACATAGTTAGGATTATCCGATTTGGATCAAATATGCGCCATTTTGTTCGATAACTTTTGTCCATTTTGAAGGCAATTTCATATTTCCGCGATTGAAGAAGTCCTCGTCCCTATTGGTAAAAAACTTGACCAGCTCATTTTCATAAGCCTCTCTTGAGGCCAGTTTTGTACAATCAAGAAAATTTTGCAAATGCTTGAAAAGGTGATAATCGCTTGGTGCCAGGTCTGGACTATACGGCGGGTGCGATAGAACCTCTCATCCAAGCTCTCGGAGCTTCTGGCGCGTCGTTAAAGATGTGTGCGGCCTGGCGTTGGCATGATGGAACACAACACCCTACCTATTGGCCAATTCTGGCCGCTTCTGGTCGATCGCCTGCTTTAATCTGGTCAGTTGTTGACAGTAGAGGTCCGAATTGAGTGTTTGGCCCGATGGAAGCAGCTCATAGTGGATGATTCCCTTCCAATCCTACCAAACACACAGCAAAACCTTCTTGGCCGTTAATGCGGGCTTGGCGATCGTTTGGGCCGGCTCACCGCGATTGGACCACGATCTTTTTCGGCTGTTGTTCTCGTATGTGACCCATTTATCATCGCCTGTCACCATTGGCTTAAAAAATGGGACGATTTCGTTACGTTTCAGCAAAGAATCGCAGGCATTAATTCGATCCCAAAGGTTCTTTTGCGTCAATTCGTGTGGCACCCATACATCGAGCTTCTTCTTGAGATCAGCCTTATGCAAATGGTTCCAAACGTTTTTCTGGCTAATCTTCAGTTCCTGGGCAGTGGAATAAGTGCTCACATGCCGGTCCGACTCGACGATTTCCATGATTTTATCGACATTTTCGACGATTGGCCTACCAGAGCGTGCCTCATCTTCGACGTCCATATTACCAGAACGGAATCGTTGGAACCACCGCTTTGCTGTTGCATTCGATACTGTATTGGGTCCATAAACAGCACAAATTTTTTTGGCTGCCTGCTTCGCCTTTTCACCTTGGTCGTAGTGGTACTGAAGAATGTATCGAATTTTCTCTGTTTTTACCTCCATTTTGGAACGCTGTACCACACACCTGGCTTCACCAAACACAAAACTGTCAAAGAACTTTTTTTGAAGCGTAATTTCACCTTTAAATCGCCGTATAGTATGACCCGATGCGATGTATACATCGTGAGATATGGCTCACTAAAGACATCTAGCGGAAAACGCTCAGAACTTTTTACTTCACCCAATAGATCTTGATTTGAATAAATAAATATATTAACCCTCAATCCGTGAACATGGGTCGTTTTCGTCCTGTCCAAATCATTTTCTTCGCAGGTTGCGATTTAATTTAAAAAATATTAAAAATAAGAAAGAAAAAAACCCTATTTTCCCTTGAGAAGTACGGCCTAAAGATAGACCATGAATTTTTTCAGATTTTTTTCATTGACAATTGTTGGTTTGGTAATGACCCAGGTTCACGGGATTAAGGTGCCTCAAATACCTTGACAAATTGAGGGTTAAAAATAAATCATTTTAATAACGGCAGACGGTCAGACAGGCTGAGAGTTGCGTAAGCGATAGAGAAGAGCGGGTTGGCTGTATGGAATAGAAGCGTGGGGCTGGAGAAGAAGGGCGAAAATAGAGAGAGCGCTGGCCAGGTATACGAAGATGACGATGGGTTTAAGGAGAAATACGCCAGAGTATATTTGGAAAATGGAGGCAGGGTGCAAAGAAATATACATATTGTGATGATAAAACGAGCAGGAGACTATATAGGCAAAATCTTACCAATGGAAGAAGAAAAATGGCCAAGAACATGCCTAATGGAGGAGGCGAGAGGACTGATGAACAATTATGGAAGCAAATGGGGAAAATAAATTGAGGCAGCAATGAAAGCAAGCAGGAGAGGGGCAGACAGGAGAGGCGATAAGAAGAGGAAACAAGGAGGAATGGCAAATGAAGGCCGGGAGAGCGGTGCAGAAGATGTCTGACCAAGAAACACAAAGGATGTGGGCAAAAATCTCTAGGTCCAACTTCTGCAAAGAGTACATTCGAGGAAAAAAGACGTGGGAATGAAGAACGTTTGGGACAAAGAAACAAAGGGAGAAATGAGGGAATTTTGGGCAAAAATGAGGTGTGGAAGTGTGGGGAGAGAAGGCGGAGAAAGAGTTTAAAGAGACAAGGTGCAGAGTGTGCGAACGCGGAGGAAACACTGGCACACATCTGGGAATGTAAGGAGACTAAGAAATTTATGGAGGAGCAGGCCCTTAAAAATTTTGAGGAGTGGAAGAAGCAGCAAAGAACGGAACCAGATGGGAGGGTGGAGGAAAGCGTTAAAGCGGAAGGAGATAGTGGTAGAAATGTGCGAAGTAGTGAGACAATTTTAAAACATTGCGAAGAAAAAAGAGATAGAGAAGGAGGCCGGGGAAAACGAGGTAACAAGGAAGGGAGAAGACGGCAAGTAAATGTTAAAAAGAAAAAAAGGTTTATAGAAATGTAAATAGAGCTTCAGAAATAGAAATCTAAAGAGCGTATGTAAAGAATGTCAAAATTTCGGAATATGTGAAAATGTAAAGGAAGGAGGTGTTGTAAAAAGCCCGCAAGGGAATAAAGATTACTACTACTAATTTTAACAATGGAATGCAATAGGATTTCACAAAAAATGATTTTACGAAAAATCTAATTCAAATTTAAAAAAATCAAATAGACGCATCTGGTTAATATCAAAAGAATTTTTCTGTCAGTGTAGGATTGAAATTGGATTCGTACATTCTAATGGGGAATCTCGATGAGAATCCAATGTACGAGCGTGACGTTTTAGCACAGGGATCCAATGATCGCATTGGGTCCCCATCAAGAAGTAGGGACAATTATGAGAATCCAATTTGGATCCTTAAGGAAATTTCTGCACGGATAGACATCCAACCTTTCACCCTGCTTTCCTTTCTCCTACATTTTATTTTCTCCCTCCTTATCGTTTCTCAATTCGAACCACACAAATCGGGAACGAGTTTTTCGATCGAGAGAATAACAGAACATCGGGCGTTGATGGAACAGCAATGCGGAAAGAGACGGGGAAAGGAGAAAAAAAAAACGAGTGAGAGGAGAGGAAACAAAAAATAACCGATCGAAGAGCAGCCACACAGGGAGTGGATGCGTAGAAACGTAGTTGCGGGGAGAATAGTTCGCCCTCTCGACAACCCTCTGAAGTTCAGTAAAGACGTGTGCAAGAGAGAGAGAGAGAAAGAGAGAAAGGGAGAAAGAAAATGGTTGCCCTGAGATACCTCGAACCCGGTACACCGCGCCCAACAAGGATCCTCGCAGGTTACGTACCAGTGAGGGAAAAAGAAATGGCCGGAAGGGCGGTAAGGGCGGGTTCGTAGGACGCAAAGAAAACTCCGTCGGCGAACGCAACGATTCAATCGTGTCGGAAAAGAATTACATCTGACTTTCTGAAATTGGAATATCGAAGGGAATGACGAAAGGCGAAATTTTATGATCCTTTATAATCTCATCGAGGTTTGTAAGGATTTATATATGTATATAAAGGACTACGGGTCGCGGTCCCGTGAAAGCGTTGAAGACAATATTTTCCGCTATAAAATAATCCAGTAAAGCTCTATGCAAAAGTGAACCATTTTCAAGATATTATTATGTCTATTTTTTTAAGAGGTTACGTGGGTTTGAAAATTTCTAGAATTCCATTTTTTTATTTCATTATCTAATAGTACAATATGTCTAGAATATTCTATCAAAGTTTTAAGTCAATCGGAGTAAAAGTTTAGAAGACGGAGCCTTTGGGAATTCCCCCCCCGTTGGGAAAGACCGTTCGGAAGCGGAGCAGGTATACGCATTTTTCTCAAAACACTATTTTTGAAATCGGTGGACACGATTTCTCAAAAACTAATGCACCGATCTTATTGAAATTTTGCACACTTCTTTAAAATAGCTTTGACTAGTAATTGAACGAAGTTTTTTTTTTTCGATTACAACTAATTTTACAAGGCTATACGTAGTGTAAATTGTACCAAAAATTGAACTATTTTGCATACAACTCTGCAAAAAATTCAAATATCAATTTTTTTTAAAATTCTTCGTTCAATCACGAGCTATACTTATCTACTAGCAGAAAAAAATTGGTTTTTTAATTTCAGATGAAGCTATCATGAGTTACCCTGACCACCACGAGGACACTTTTTTTGCAGGGTCTTCGGTAACCAGGTCTCACCGGCTGAATTTGCCGAATTTTTGGATGAATTTTTTAAAAAATATTGTTGAAGTGTTGTTCTTTTATGTGCTTAACATTTTCAATAAAATAATTTATATATTATATTTTTAAAAAGTAGAGAAAATATGCTTTATTGGCTTCGAAACCCACGTAACCCTTAATTTAGGGGTAGACAATTTTTAAACTTAATTAAAAAAAACTGTTGTATCGAATGCTCTTTACACCTAATAATGTGTAGTTCTTTTTTTATGATCCGCAGGCTAAGTGACTTAGTGATTTTTTAAATAAAATCTATATTTTAGTATAAAAAAATTACGAAAATTATTAGACTTGCTGAATTTTGAATCCCTGATTCAAAAACGTTGGCAGATTATTCTTATTTTATTGTTGCTAATTCTTTGTTACTGAAATCAAACTACAAATAATAAAAAAAGTTTTATTCCATAAAACAGTTTTTTAAATTTATCTTTTCAAATTTTCTGCCCCTAACTTTGAAAAGAAATAATAAAAAAAATATCTCGAAAATGTTGCACTTTTGCATAAAGCATTATTGGGTTATTTGATAGTGGAAACCATGTCCATCAACCCTTTCACGGGATCGTAACCAATAACCAGTGGCCCTGTATACATATAGATGGGAAAAAGTAATTTTAACGACCTTCGACGTCAAAATCACCGTCGGATAAATATTAGCATATTTATAGAAAGTCTTTTTCAAGGACCATCCTGTCCTGAAAATCAACGGAAGGTTTAAGGCAGTAGTCTGCTTTACAGGCTTCAAAAAATCGATTTTTCGTTTTTGTCTTAAATCTATTCCAAAACTATCCAAGAATATGTGTTCAAAATTTTAGAGGCCAATTCGACATATTTTCGAAGCTAGATCAGTTTTAGTGGCCGAGCGTCGAGCAGGTGCGAATGCTCGGGCAGAACTTTACAGCCCGTTTTCTCGAGTTTTCATTTTCACAAGTTTTGGAAAACGGTGCCGGCGATAGTAAAAACAATATATGTCCGATCGAAAAAAACCAAAGTGATCTAGCTTCAGTATTGAATTATCTTCTATTTGAACTAAAAAAGTTGGACAAAAGTACTATTTAAATTACTTGTTTTGCAACTTAAAGTGAATTTTTTTTTTCAAAAAAGTGAATTTTTTTTTCAAACTTCGAAAAAATTTGGAATTTCGTCATTTCTTCGGTATTTTTTTAGTTCATATAGAAAAGGAACTTATAAAAACTAAAAAAAAATTTGGTTCCACTGTTTCAGATGCATCGCACGACCTCCATCACCGGCACCGATTTACGAGTGCACACTCCAGGCGCCCCAGAAAAATCGTTACAACTTTGGCAAATTTCAATAATTTGTAATAATAAAAATTGTTTTTTAAAGCTTGAATATAATATACTATCGTCTCAAAATTTCGTTTACCGCAATCATTTCCTTCCCTTTCAAAAAAATTGTTGAAAAAACGCTTTTTTTCGGCTCCTAAAGCAGACTACTGCCTTAAGAGAATGTTGAAGATTGTCTTCAAGATAATTGACAGCCAACCATCCATAGATGTATAATGTTTTAAAGGGTTTACGTAGCGGATGACATTTTTGAGAATATAGATTTTTGGTTCTCAAAGGATTCCCAAATAATAACATTTAAAAAATATTCTTTGAAAATTTCAAGTCGGTCCCTTCAAAATTGAGAAAGTTATGAGCATTTATTGGTAGATTCTGCGAACCGGCGAACTTTAACGGATCCTCACAGTCACTGTTAGAATCCGTTAACGTTCACATAAAAACACAAGTCACTGAGTGCATCATAAATAATAAAACTATCGATTAGGACCGAAAACCGGACCCGCTACAGAAAGTGTCGTGATATTTTACGACACGGCGAACGAAATATTTTTTTTCCAAAGCCTCAAATCAATTATTAATTTTCAATAATCCTTTGTGAGCTGCTGTCGACTTTCTTTTAGGCTTGACGAAACCTAATATAAATCGTGGTCCAACACATAAAACTTCGTAATTTACGAGCTACAAACCTCTGAGAACCCGCATGCGGCTCACTGTGCCCCGTGACATATTGTTCCCCACTCTTCCCTAACTGCATTGTTTCACACTGCATTTCCACAATTTCTATGCGTTGCTCGATCGTGTAATTCTCCATGACTAAACCTCAATACCTCCTGATGCCAGTTGTCAAAGATTAGTACTCTATGTTCGCCACAAAAAAACATTGGGCGCAATTAAAGAATGTCGGGTCATCTTGAGACACCCTTTATATACATACATACATGGGAAAAAAAGCATTGTCTCAACTACATCGTTGGATCTTCCAATTGAAAAAAATAACCGCAGAATACAGATAATCTTGAAAAGAAAGAGAGAAAGTGGGAGGGCACGAGGAAGAGAATATGATAATCCAATAGAGCTTTAATCCGGCCACCATTAACCCAGTTGTAAAAGTTTCTCGATAAATGCCATCCAAGATGATTTCTATGTATATGTGTGTACAAATATACATTACGTATGCACAGAAATCCATACAATGCACTATAATTCCGTGAAATAGCTATTCCCCTCGCCTTCGTCCATTTCGTATCGATAGAACGTAATATGGTATTCGCCCAAAGGATAATAACATTACGAGGATTATTCCATAAATTGTCCTTTGGCGATAACGTCCTGGACAATTTCGTTATGCAGTAGCAATCGAGTGGATAATTTCGTTACGTTCCGTTTCTCACGAACGCTCCTACTGATCTCTCCATCGAGAGCCAAATGATTAAAATCTCGAAAAATTCAAGTGCCACGATTTTATAAAATTTCATTGTCGATTTTATCGAAATTACGAACTCATCGAGGCGGCAACTAATGTATTGCGACCAATGAATTACAGCCTCGTTTAATTAATCGTTTGATTGTACAATTTTTATTAAATCGAATCACGACCCAATGAATAAATTGTCCAGTTTATATTAATTTAATTGTATTAATGCAATTATATTCATTAAGAGTTAATTGAATTTATTAATTAAATTACATCCATTAAGAGTAATTAAATTAATTAATTCAACCCAGTGATTGAGCAAACTCACTTCTCAATTTGAAAACAAAAAAAAAAGAAATAGAAAACCATTCTCACTCGATTCCCTCCATGCGAATAATTGCTCTTAGGCTTGTGAAAAAATAAAAGTTTTCTTACCTACAGTGATTAAAAAAAAAATCACGGTAACGTGCCTGCATAAATGTCGAATATTTTCGGAGTCTTTGACACCCCGATAAAATTAACGCCAGTTCTCAAACATACGGCCCAATTACGGCTGTTGGCGAAAAAAAAAGAAAGAAAAAACACCCTCGATTAACACCCTTCCGAAGGACTTGACTAGTTTTCGCCCCCTTTATTCGTTTCTCGGTCAGTTCTCTTGGTTGGGTCGTAACGTGTAGACCGGCCGGCCGGCACACATCATGGTTGTGCTTCCCGGACAACGACGACGACGACGACGACGTCGACGAGGACGGTCATGCGTACGCAACGGGGCTAATCGGGCGTCGACAAGGGAATTTCTCTGCTGTTGCTGCGGAACACACATTTCTCTTTTATATATATATATATATATTATAATTTTCTGTTGGTCTTCTTCCACACACGTTGGTCTATGAACATAGAAACCGTACGTGTGTGTACGTTCATATGTCCATGTGTGTCTACATATATATACACATATAAATCCGCATATATTTATATATAGACATACCCATTTTAGTGGAGGGTTCGTGCAGGGGTGCGCGACGATCTGTCCAACGACCTTTCGCACTTGCCCCCTTCTCTCTCCCTCCGACCCATCAGCTTGCGCTCGTTTCACGAGCGCAAAAAAAAATCCCCCAATTTTTCGAGAATTTTTTTTTTTTTTTGCGAAGAAAAAACCGTCTAACCGACGGAAAATAATTTTCAGGTCCATCGTGTACGAAAAAAAACCGCACTTTCGAAAATTCTCCACACCGTTTTCGAGGAAAACTCATATTCGTGACATGCGGACGTTACGAAGACACGAAAAGTGACGTTTTTTTTTTCTCTCGAGTGCAACGAATAATCGAGATTTCGAATTTCTCGTATAACAACGCAACTAACGCTGTACATTTCTTACGTAATCGACCAATATTGCAATTTCTTACGTAATTATCGAATATTTTAATTCGTTATGTAATTGACAATTCGTCAAAATGTATTCCAATTCGTTATGTTATTGAGAAATATTTTTTTTACATAATTGACATATATTTCAATTTATTACGTAATTCGCTAAATATCTCAATTTCATTACGTAATTGACGAATATTTTTATTTCTTGCGTAATTGACATATAATTTATTTCATGAAGTAA
>OZ010721.1:10437763-10600381 GCA_963932345.1 Ophion ventricosus
ATATTGGAAGTGCCATTTTTATTGTTCAATTTTGAACTGAGATTCGAATTCAACGGCTCAAAAAACCCCTGCATATGGAGTTTCATCTTCATCAAGCTACTTTGAGCATTTTGGTCCGTCATATTGGATCCGCCATCTTGAGTTTCCAAATTTTGAGTGCAGATTTGTAATCAGCGACCCCGAAAACCCCCCGAGTACCAACTTTTGCTTTCATGAAACAATTTTTGTATTTGTGGTCCGCCATATTGGATCCGCCATCTTGAATTGTCAAATTTTGAGTGCAGATTTGTAATCAGCGACCCCGAAAACCCCCGAGTACAAAGTTTTGAGCTGATTGCACGTAAGGAAAAATGTATGCTTCAAAGGGTTAAGTCATTTTTTTTTTTCATTTTCTGAAAGATACATTTATTAAGAATGCTCTCACCAAATTTTTTAAAGAAATTTGTTAAATTGGCGGAGATACAGCATTTTATGTGAAACCCTGAAACCGTCTGCGTGCAAAACATGAAAACAATGATGAGTCTCTGGATGCTGAGGAGCTGTTGTATGGTCCAGGAATAGCTGACTAACGGTGAGAAACAAAAAAAAAAGAGACAAATAAAAAATTTAGTTTGTATGTTGAATTATCCTTCAGCAAAACTTTGAACGCGTTTTTCTCGAAACTACGTTTTTCAACCTGGTTGACAACATATTAAAAAAAACTATTCATCCGATTTGCATGCGCCAAGTCTTAAACTGTTCGAAAATCCAGTCTCTATGGCACCACGTAGGGATTTTTTAATAAAGAGCCGCCTTCTATTTTTTTTTTATGAACGATGAAAATTTTCCATGAAAATCGGAAATAAAATTGGCTGGTCCGCCATTTTTTTTTTAGATATCGAAATTCCCCTACGTGATGCTGTAAACCTATATGTTTAGTTTCTAAATATATTTTTATTTTATTTTTCAGATGAACCGTATGGGTTCATCGCTGTCAACCGCCGAGCAGCAATTTCGTCGGAGTGTCCTCTTGGAAGCGGCGTACACCGCAAACTATACATTAGATTCGAGTACAAAAATTTGTATACAGTCTTCTATATGTATATATTGACTATGAGTATTAATAAAAAAAATTCCATTCATCGTTTGCTTGAAAATAATTACGAAAAATACACCCTCGTACCGCGCACGAACCGTGGTGTGGGGCCTTAAAAAATAATCAACATTCGTACATCATTGAGTTCTTATCTATTTATTTTTGAAAAAGTCGACGATTTTCTTCTGCTTCACAACGGAAGCTCGTTTCTTTGCTGCCAAATCTCGCAATCGTTTTAGAAGATGAAGTTGCATTGAACAACATTCAGACTGCGTTTTGTACCATTCCATTGCCGTAATATATAGGGCGTAATCGTTCGAATGAATAAAATGATTATTCAGATAATTGATATTTTGGATAACCCAAATCGCCATTCGAATAATTGACGTTTCGGATAACTGACGTTTGGATAATCGACGCTCTACTGTAATCTAAATCTAAATTTAAAACTAAATGTAATCGAAATGCGTTAGCTTTTGATAAAAAGTTAAAAACAGTCTTGAGAGTATCAGTCACTAAAGTTCAGATGATTAAAAAAAACGTACTTACACTAGACTGAATGGTTCCTAATTGCTATGAAAAACTAATAAGAAGAAAGTGCATACACAAAAGAGAAAAAAATGGAAAACTTAGGTCACAGGAAAACTGGAAAAAACAAATGTTAAATGCTTTTTTCTCGAAAAGTCAAAAAGATTGTAGAACATATATGGGGGTGATTCCGATAGGTACACGGAGAGAATTAAAAAGTAATTTTTGTCGTGAATTTCACGGTAAAAATTACCGTGATATATTTCAATGTGGTGACAAGTGAGAAAAGCATAATAATTCGTACGCGACAAGTTTTTTTTAACTCACGTTACAGAAAAATTCAAATACGTAGCTAAATTTTACTATACAAGAAGGGTGGCGCGCACGATAATTTTTACTGAGAGCACAATACATTTTCCTATAACACTCATTAAATTTTATAATAAATCTTAAAATAACTGTTATAAAGGCGATACTTTTTTATAGACATTTTTGAAAGGCATAAAATAATAAAATGCACAGTAAAATTTCGCTGATATTATATATTTTTTAAATTTAAGTTTTGCGTATTTTGTTACACATAAAAATTTACTAAAAAATCTGGTAAAATTTTCTATCTGAAGAAGAAATGTTATTTTATTTTCGTGAAAATCTGTATTTTACTCAGTAATAATAAGCGAAGTTTCAGGGTTGTCATCTGGTTACCGTTACTGCACGGTAATTTTTAACATTTAATTCTCTCCGTGTATTGATACGAAGCATATAGATTTTTCTTTTGGACCCAAGCTCAAACAACGACGAATCGGTTATAACGTCGATACTGCACGGTGCCTTTAATGTCGTTATAACCGGTTTTGGCTGTATACAGGGTGGATCAATAACTATTGGCACCTTGGATATCTTCGAAACTATAAGGTTCACAGAAATATTTGCTGAAATGAAATTGCACAGTACGAAAGGGGCCATCCCATAGCGATAATAGTTTTTTTTGCAGGTGGAGGTACTTCGGACATTTGAAGGTCAACTCCATTTTTTAAAATGGATCGGTATGTTTTTTTTTCTGTATCATGAAAGAGGAGCTTAAAACGAGTTCAATGACCTATAACATTAGGTCATTGAAGGTCATAGAAAGTACAGAATGGCGATAATACTTACAGTTTCGGTAGTCAATAAAATTACTACGTTTATAGTAAGATAAACCCCTTTCTGTACTTTCTATGACCTTCAATGACCTCATGTTATAGGTCGTTGAACTCGTTTTAAGCTCCTCTATCATGATACGGAAAAAAAACATACCGATCCATTTAAAAAAATGGAGTTGACCTTCAAATGTCCGAAGTACCTCCACCTGCAAAAAAACCTATTATCGCTATCGGATGGCCCCTTTCGTACTGTGCAATTTCATTTCAGCAAATATTTCTGTGAACCTTATAGTTTCGAAGATATCCAAGGTGCTAATAGTTATTGATTCACCCTGTACATATAGGCTAACTGTGCCCGCAACGTCGTACGTGCAGACTTTTGGAAACATTAGATATTAGCATATGTTTTAATTGAGTAAGCCAATTGCGATGAAATAAAAACTAGAAGTTACTCCAAGTTAAGCCCTATATTTTTCTGAAAACTCCATCCAGATTGGGTCGGTAGTTTTTACGTGATGCGTGCACAAACAAACAAACAAAAAGACACGCAACCTTGTGTGATATGTATATCGATATATATACGCGTATTTTTTTCGAGGGGAATTACATAAATGAAAAAGCAACCAGTATATTTCGCCATATTCATAAATAAATGAATCAATATGTATATCTATTTATTTATTTATAATAAATATATATATTATATTCATATATATTTTTTTCATAATTTATAATATAATTTATAAATATATATATATATTTTTGATATATGGGGAAAGGCAATTTTCAAGTTATCCGACTTCGAGGACAATAGGCTATTAGGGGTAGTCCATTAGGGGTAGCCCATTGTCCTCAACATTACCTAAACCCCGATATCTCCAAAAATTACCTTTAAATTTAATCTTCTACTTTTCATTTCTATTTAAAACAAAATCGAGAACCGTCCAGTTCCCGAAATGAACAATTTGTTTCGAAAAAAATGTAAGGATCGTCCTTTACATACACTGACAGAAAAATTGTTGTGATATTAACTAGATCCGTTTATTTGATTTTTAAAATTTTGATTTGACTAGATTTTTCGTGTAATCAAAATTTTCCTATTGCATTTCATTATTAAAATTATTGATTTTAAATATATTTATTTATTAATATCAGGATCTATTTAATATCGTCTAATAACTAAATATTTTATTTATTCCTAATAAATCTGTGATTTGGTTTCATCTGGATAAGACAAAAGAGACAGACGGAAAAATGGTACACGATTTAGTCTCTCAAAAATCTCATGGCTTTTCCTTAGATGACTGTTGTAACATTCTGCAATTGCGGAAAAGGGTTAGTCTTTCCATACATAAGTAGTCGCGCCTATTAATAAAAGGCACCACGATATCTTTCTTTTTTTTTTCCAAATAACAGCCTTGTTAGTGAAAAAAAGAAAAATAATTTAACTTTTTTTTACAGCACTACTTTTATTTCATGAACTTATATTTCTTTCTCGTATTTATGCGATATATGGTGTTTTATATGTATTAATTGAATTTGAATATATTTAATACTTAAAAAGAATAGTTTTAACAAAAA
Organism: Ophion ventricosus; assembly: GCA_963932345.1. Lineage (NCBI taxonomy): Eukaryota > Metazoa > Arthropoda > Insecta > Hymenoptera > Ichneumonidae > Ophion > Ophion ventricosus. Next base: position 10,442,090 of record OZ010721.1, read on the forward strand.
AAAAAAATATTTGAAACAAATAGGGTCGTAGTAGGCCGTGAAACAAGGAAAAAACCTATTTGATTTAAATATTTTTTTTGGGCAGTGTATGTAACGGGTATATGATAAATATAATAATATAATATCGATATAACGGGTTGACAATATTCCTATCCCATATATATATATAGATAGACATTTGCACATGGTGTAAGCCCCAAGAAGTGGGAGTGGGAAGAATGCGGCGAGGGCGAGACGCTCGACCGCGACAAAAGTGGGGGCGGGAGGGTACGAGAAAAAGCTGGGTTGCTTACGGCTCTCTCTCTCTCTCTCTCTCTCTCTCTCTCTCTCTCTCTTCTCTTCTCTCTCTCTCTCGTTCCATCTCTCTCTCACATTTTGCGCCTGGCATACACACCCAGGCGCCGCGACGTCGGGCCAGACTCGCGTAACCTTTCCTCCTCACCCTTGTCCCTCTGCCCTCTTCGTATCCTGGTTCCCCACTACGTTCGCTTCCCCCGTCCTCAACATCGCGACGAGACTACGAAAAGTCCTCACATTTGTCGGAAAACTACTTTTCCTCGGTGTTACCCTGTGTAACCGTTGGACGAATAAAGTGAACTCCAAAGGAGATGCCCTGTACGAAACTACCCTTACTTCTTCTTCCTTCTCGCTACAGGGACATAGGAGACCTGTCCCCTAAGGCGAGAACCGTACCCGGTGATCTCTCTATTTCGATCTCTCCTCTCCGCTCTCTCTCTCTCCCTCTCTCTCTCTCTCTCTCTCTCTCTCTCTCTCTCTCTCTCTCCCTCTCCCTCCCTCTCTCTCACCCTCTCTCTCTGTCTCCCTCCCTCTCTCTCATCCTCTCTCTCTCTCTCTACCCTTGGCCCAGCCTGCACGCGTTAAATAATCATGCCGCCCAATTTTTTCCATTTTTTTTCAACTTTACGACAAGCACCGCTCGGACGAGAGGACAAAAGGGGTGGCACAAGAGCCCTTCGGGGTTGATGACGAAGGGCGAGAAAGAGCAGAGCGCTCTTGAGAAATACTGCCGGCGCATAAATTTCGTCCGCCGTGCGATTCTATATTTTTTTCATCGTCTTTTTCATTATTTCAGCATTTTTTTTTTTCAATTGTTTCCTCAGGTTTTGCCGATGTTTTTTTTTTTATTATTTATTTCAACCAAGGGTTTTTAAATTTTAATATAAAAGGCACGATTCTGTTGATAATTTTACTTCTTTTTGAGATTTTTTTATATTCCATTTGAGAAAGCTCGATTTTTTTTAAACTCTCGTTTCATTTTCGGACCTTTTTACATCTGACTTGAAAAAGCACGCTTCTTTTGAAAGTTTTATTTCATTTTAGGATTTTTCCATTCGATTTGGGGCGAGTTTTTGAAAAACTTCTCTTTCGGTTTTTTCAATTCGATCTAAAAAAATATGATATTTTGAAGAAATTTGTTTCACTTTAATGTTTTTTTTTTAATTCAATTTGAGAATGCAAGATTTTTCATGACGTTGCATCGTTGCATCGTTCGAATGCAAAGTTATTTTTTTTATTTCTTCATTTTTATTATCAACCAAAAGGTTTTACTTTGCAAATTGAGGTCGTAAATCTCTAACGAGAATACGGAAACACGTAGGAGTGATTTTCGCAGCCTGAATTAGTAAAAACAATCTTGTGTGAATTAACAAGAATTAATTTCCGTTGCGTTACAACGATGCAAATTTCAGAAACATGATTTTTTTTTTATTTAATTTTACTTTCGGTTTTTTTCAATTTGATTTCAAAAGGCACGATACTTCAAAAAAATTTATTGCGTTTTAGGTTTTTTTCCAAACTTGGTTTAAAAATGCACGATACTTTATTTTTTAATTTATTTATTTCAGCGTAAGACATTATTTGCCTTCAACATATTCTTCATGTTCAACATAATTGTTTGCTTTCATACGATTAAAATACTTAATTTTTACCTTACTCTACTTTTACATAGTTTTTATTTTCACTTTCTCCTCTTCCATTCGTTCAATTCTATCCCGACCATCTTGTAATTTCGCTTCAATCCTTTCTTCACCCTTCGTGGTCACCTTGGGTAGAATCGACTTGTCGATCAATTTTTGGCGTAAATATATAATAGTTCCCGGCTTCGAATGGGACTGTATTTACCATTTTACCTGGAGTTTGAAGTATCCTCATACCATAAAATTTACCCTCTTCACATGTCGGAATAAATACCTTTTTCGAAACGCGCACTATGCTGCTATTTTTTTTTTCAAAAGTAACGTATCTAAGGTGTATCACGTCCAAATTTTAGGTAAAAATGTTGAAAATTTACGGAACTATGATTTTTTTAGCAAAAAAGTGTCTTTTTGCGGTTTTCATCTCTTTATGAATTTTTTTTAACATGTCGCCATTTTATTTCTTATAAGTAAATTTTTCCTACATCATGTAGAAAGTTCAAAGCATGTTCCGTAATTTTTTGAACCACTTCGGACGGATAGTTTGGTCACACGGAGAGAATTAAATGTTAAAAATTACCGTGCAATAACGGTAACCAGATGACAACTCTAAAACTTCGCGTATTATTACTGAGTAAAACACAGATTTTCACGAAAATAAAATAAAATTTCTTCTTCAGACGGAAAATTTTACCAGATTTTCTAGTAAATTTTCATGTGTAACAAAATACGCAAAACTTAAATTTAAAAAATATATAATATCAGCGAAATTTTACTGTGCATTTTATTATTTGATGCCTTTCAAAAATGTCTATAAAAAAGTATCGTCTTTATAACAGTTATTTTAAGATTTATTATAAAATTTAATGAGTGTTATAGGAAAATGTATTGTGCTCTCGGTAAAAATTATCGTGCGCGCTACCCTTCTTGTATAGTAAAATTTTAGCTACGTATTTGAAATTTTCTGTAACGTGAGTTAAAAAAAAACTTGTCGCATACGAATTATTATGCTTTTCTCACTTGTCACCACATTGAAATATATCACGGTAATTTTTACCGTGAAATTCACGACAAAAATTACTTTTTAATTCTCTCCGTGGCACAATACTTTTTTGAAAACTGACTGGGTAGAATTGGTCCAAGTGTGACCACGAAGAGTTAAAAGCACGATACCTTTAAAAATCCTACTTAATTTTAGGATTTTTCAAAATTTCATAACAAAAGGCACGATTCTTTTTTCAAATTTTTCATTTAATTATCCGATTCTTATCAAGTTTCGTTTAAAAAAAAACCACGACTCTTCGTAAATCTTTATTATTTTTGAGTCTCATTTGAGAAAGCACAAGTTTTTTATTAAACCATAATTTTCTTTTAGGACAATAGGCGCCTCGTTGAGTTTGTAGTTCGAACAAGAAATGCTCAGATTGTATGGGAGTACATTATATTTTTTATTTTCATTTTGTTCTTGCAGTGCACACGCTACCGAAGTTTCGTACGGCAAAACGTACGAGCAAGTGTCGAGCCCGAATTCCCAAGTATTTCATCTCCATGCAAATGTGCCTCTCGCAAGATACGGTTACTCGACTTCCGGTCCTTCGTCCCATAGAGAGATACACACGATTATTAGGTTCTTGAAAATTCTACGTAACGCGAAAAAATGAAAAAACATGTAACTTTACGGAAAAAACAAAAACAACTTTTTGTTTACAAGGCCTCGTTTATTTCCCGTTTACTCCGTACCTTGTACATCCACGAGATGCATGAATTATTCTTAAGAAATGTTATTTCCGTTATGCCTACGAATTCACGACGGATTTATCGATCTAGTGACTTTCTAGTTTTTTTTTTACGTTGCAAAGTTCTCGTTCATATGCTGGCAAAGGAGACTTCACGATGACAGGACGAAATTGTAATATCAAATTGGAGCTTGTTTTTTTTTTCATAGGTCTGAAAAAAATTCGAATATTGCCAAAACTCGTTTGTTTTTAAATTTTTTTTTTGACGTCTATAAGAAAATAATTACAATCTATTATGAAAGTCATGATAAATCATTTCCATGGTCCAAACATTTGACAAACGGAATTTAGTAAAATTAAAAAGAATTTAACTTTTTTTCCACTATTCATTATTTCTCATAAGTTCCTATAGTGAGGATGCGCAGGGCTGAAAATTTGTTTTTCGATCGTTATCGTTTTACCACGTTTTTATTAGCTCGCTTTCTTGCCTGTCCGTTTGATTGTCTGTTTAAGCGTGAAACTTCATACATCGCTCAGAACTGGATGACAAACAAACAAACTGACAGACAAGATAAATATAAATATAAAAAAAAGTGTAAGAGAGAGAGAGAGAGAGAGAGAGAGAGAGAGAGAGAGAGAGAGAGAGAGAGAGAGAGAGAGAGAGAGAGAGAAAGATGAAAAAAATTGTGAAAAAAAAAGAAATAAATATAGTTTAGTGAAAGAAAAAAATTAAAAATAATAGTGAATAGTGCATTAGTGACAATTTCTACGATGGTCAAGGAGACAACCACCCAACTTAAGCTATTTCTATTTCAGTTATGATCAGGTAAAGAAAAACTGAAGTAAACCTGAAATTTGCCACATGTCTCTGTCATAATCTCATCAAGGTGTTTAAAATAGATTGCAAAATTTCACAAACACAAGACTAAAGAGCAGAAAATAATTAATTAAATAAAAGACTTATTTTTTTAAAAAAACCACGTTTTTTAAACGGTCGAAAAAGTATAAAATAATTTGTCGCAGCCCCAATACAGATTCCTAACCCAATACAGATTGTCCTGAAAATTTGTGATTGTGAATTTTTAATAGCTATGAAAATAATTGTAAGATTTAAAACGAAAAACGTAGGGCGCATGCAAAATATAATTGATGCATGAATAGTTCATCTAACAATTTTATTGCACTGCCAATGATATGAACTGTTGTGTGAGTTTTCTCAACGACAGCTACGCCCTACACTCCTCACTATTATCTAATGCATGCGCCCCATGTTTTTCAGTTTAAATCTTACAATTATTTTCATAGCTATTAAAAATTCGCAATCACAAATTTTCAGGAAAATCTGTATTGGGTTAGGAATCTGTATTTGTTTATAAATCTGTATAGGGCTGCGGGAAATTATTTTATACTTTTTAGTCCGTTTTAAAAACGTGTTTTTTTTTTTAATAAAGTTTTTATTTAATTTTTCGTATTATAATTTCTCCTGTCATAATTCTCCGTGGTACGCAAGGACACGAAAGGCGATTGCGTAATATCAAACGAGGGGTGTTAAGCCAAGAAACACTCGAATTCTACGCTGAGAAGCTTGCACGACGAAATTTCAGTTTGAACAACCTCCTTTCCTTCTGTACCTCGTTTCCTTTTTGCCCTCCGGCGTGTGGAGATTTTGATAAATTCGAATGATAAGAATCGCGACGGGATAATTCCATTAGCCGTATAGTGGTGAATCATAATTTGCCCTGCTACTTCCGGCGGAATTAATATTTGATTCATTCATTTGGAGTAAAAGTCGAACAATGTTGTCAGGTCGAAAAACTCGAAATGCTGTGGAATATCGTTGAAAAAAAATGAATTGAAATTTCGACCGTGTGGATAGAATTCATAGAAAAGGAAAATGCAAAGCCCAACGAAGAGAAAACTTGATTGACAAAATAAAAAAAAACTTGGGTCGGAAGATAATTTAAAGTATCGGACGAAATAACGTTTATAACATTTACACGAGTTGTCTGATTTTTATAAATTTTAGAAAATATATTTAAGATGGTATTAAAATTTAACACTAACTTCAGCAAGATCTATAAATTTATAAAAATAAACGTTACGTCATAGATACAAATTGCTTAATAACTTTTATCACATTTTTTTAAGTTATCCAATTTTTAACAATTCTTTGAAAGTTACTTGATCATGTTTATAACATTGATTTGCAAAGTAGCAGGGTTTGCAACAATTATAAAAATCACTGAATTTTTATAAATGTTATTTTTTAAATTTTATTATTTTATAAATCTTCCAAGCAGTTATATTTCTACCGGTTATAACATTTTCCCGAATCATTCAACGATATGTATTTTGTCTAGGACGTTATTCGCAAATTGTAAGCCGATGATTAATAATTCACAATAATTACCAACTAAATTTGAGAAAAATTAATTAAGGCCTTAGGCCACTCTAGAGGCCAAAAAAGGGCATATTTTGTGATTTTTTTTCAGCGAAACCATAAAATAAATCGGAATTACAAAATAGGAGTTTTATTATACACGTAATTGACTGTATAAAATTATTTTTTCATAGCGATACATGTCAAAATGGCGACTGTGCAGCATTTTTCCGATGACGCCTTTATTTCTGGAAGGTCAACGGCCGGACCAACAGCTCCTATCATTTTTGAGTTATGATGAGACACTGAAGTTTTTTCGATTATATATAAGAATAGCTATAGAAGTACGTAAGATTTTTTTGATATATTGTTTTTGTCAAAATGGCGCATTTCTAAAACAAAAAGTATAAAATGCCATGAGAAAATCGTCAGAAAATTGTTTATAAAAAAGGAACTATGCAATATAATTCAAAAAATCCTACGTAGTGCCTCAGAAAATGGAATTCTATATATACAGTTAAAATTTCAAGTGAATCGGTTGAAATTTGTTTGACAATGAGTTATGAGTCCGGGCGACTTGAAAAATGTAGTTTTGAGATAAACGCGTTTAAAGTTAGTAGAAAGTCACGACACGAAAGAGGGGTTGCCTAGAATTCGAAAATCGAGTACTTAGAGATTTCCCACACTCATAATCTTTTGGAATATAATTTTACAAGTACTAAGGTACATTTTTAACAGACAAAAAAATCGATTTTTGGAAAATCCTAGAGTGGCGTAAGGCCTTAATGAAATAAGAAAATGTTAATAAGATCTTTATATTTCCGAAGATTCTCGTTTTATCCTCGCAATAAATTACCAAAAAAAGCGAAACGCAACGGAAAGGAAAAACTTGTACTCGAAATTGTCCGGATTTGCATGAAATGGCCATTTAAAGTTAGACGAAACTAAAGCAGGATCAAAATCAGTCTGCGAGGCGGGCACCTCAATGAAATCAGCAATTTTAGAAATAAAAAAAAAAGACGAAAAAATCCAAACTAATGACAAATTAGTTGTCGATAGTCCACCGCATTTCTCTGCGGTTGAAGTTTGCAGCAAAAATCATCCAACGATCATTTTTTTTTTAAACTTCGCCTATACTTCTCAAAGTCCGAATTCCATTTTGTAAATTTAGTTTGAAGATTTCCAATAATGTTTCTAAAAAAATATTCGCGTGACTTTCGTACGCTCAAGCTGGCGGAAAAAAAATGCGAGCGATGAAAAAAAAAAGAAAATCCGCACGCCGCAAATTTCAAGAAAATTAATTGCCAATATTTGATATGGCGAAGAATTCGATGCGTCATTGAACGAAGTTTCAGAGGCCAAGAAAGTCGAAGAAAAAGTTGGGCATAATGGAGTTAAAGAGGGCGTGAGCCTGATATATATGTGACGTTTATGTACATTATGTGGTACACGAAACGTTTTATATAGCTCACGTATCAAATCTGAAGAGATAGCGCCCGAGCGACCACCAGAGAGATGACTCTCTATAGTCATCGGACTATCGTCCACTTTCCTAACGCCCCCGCCTCCTCCACCCGTCCCACGGCACCCGCACATACGTATTGCATAATCGCTTGGTCGCTTTTCACGCTCGCGGTCAGCCGGTTGCACCATACTTCCGCTTCCGGTCAAACTCCCTATCGTTTTTTTTTTCCTCAATTGTTTTACGCTTTGAAAAAAAATCTGTCGAAATATCGACCATCGGGTGACACAGCTGGTGATGACTATTCTGTGACGATTCGAAATAAATCTATCTCAAAAGATAGGAAAACGTGGGAGGTTTTTGACGTTTTTGACGTTTTAAATTGCCGAACATTTTGAGGGGCGAGCAACACCGGAAAAAAAAAAGAATTGGGGGAATTAAAAAAAGATGTAGGGGAGAGTGGGGCACAAGGTGTCACGGGGCACAGTGAGTCACATGCGGTTTCTCGGAGGTTTGTGGCTCGTAAATTCCGAAATTTTATGTGTTGGACCGCGATTTATATTAGGTTTTGTCAAGCCTAAAAGAAAGTCGATAGCAACTCACAAAGGACTATTGAAAATTGAAAATTGATTTGAGGCTTGGAAAAAAAATATTTCGCTCGCCGGGAAAACATAAAATATGACGACACTTTCCGTAGCGGCTCCGGTTTTCGGTCCTAATCGATAGTTTTATTATTTATGATGCACTCAGTGACTTGTGTTTTTCCATTCGTTGTTCAATGAATAGTTATTTTCATCAAGAATCAAATATTTTACTAGCGGGGTACGATGTGTCAGCGAGTGGTGGGGCAAAATGAGTCGACTCTCAATGAGTAAACAAAGAAGTGACGACCCTCCGAAGAAGCGCAATCTGTCACGGGCAACTGTCAACCACATGCGATTTCTCGGAGTTTTGTAGCTTGTAAAATCCGAAATTTTTTGTGTTGGTCCGTGATTTATATTAAGTTTTGGCTGGCCTAAAAGAAAGTCAATTGCAACTCAAGAAGAATGATTAAAAGTACTAAATTAACTTGAGGCTCGAAAAAAAAATTTCGCTTGCCGGGAAAACGTCAAATATTGTGGGCCAATTGTGTGGAGCACAATGTGTCATCGAGTTTTTGAGCACAATGAGTCGACTTCCAATGCTGTTGGCAAATAATACCCGTTGTGACATTATCGGTATGTATGAAAATCTGTTATCTATGTTAGGAAAATATAAGAATTTCAACCGACTCGTTGTACCCTACGTTTCGCAGCACTTGACACACTGTACCCACCTATCTGACACATTGTACCCCATCCGTGGGGCACAATGAGCCAATCCGCAAATTTTTTTCGAACCCATTGTTTTAGGATTTTTAATCTTTTTGCAGAAAATATGGTACCTTTATTGTACGCCCAAAGGTCTATAAAATCGGTTATGACCATCTTTTTTTCACAGCAAATATCAAATAGCAAATATCAATATCAAAATGGCGACTGTGCGCAGCATTTTTCCGATGACGCATTTATTTCTGGAAGGTCAACAGCCGGACCAACAGCTCCTATACTTTTTGAGTTATGATGAGACACTAAATTTTTTTCGATTATATTGGGTGAAGTACAAAGTTCTAAGCGTTTTCCGCTAGATGTCTTCAGTGAGCCATATCTCACGATGAATACATCGCATCGGGTCATGCTATACGGCGATTTAAAGGTGACATTACGCTGCAAAAAAATTCTTCGACAGTTTTGTGTTTGGTGAAGCCAGTTGTTTGTTACAGCGTTCCAAAATGGCGGTAAAAAAAGATAAAATTCGATACATTCTTCAGTACCACTACGACCAAGGTGAAAAGGCGGAGCAGGCGGCCAAAAAAATTTGTGCTGTTTCTGGACCCAATACAGTATCAAATGCAACAGCAAAGCGGTGGTTCCAACGATTCCGTTCTGGTAATATGGACGGCGAAGATGAGGGACGCTCTGGTAGGCCAATCGTCAAAAATGTCGATAAAATCATGGAAATCGTCGAGTTCCATTGCCCAGAAACTGAAGATTAGCCAGAAAACCGTTTGGAACGATTTGCATAAGGCTGGTCTCAAGAAGAAGCTCGATGTATGGGTGCCACACGAATTGACGCAAAATAATCTTTTGGGCCGAATTGATGCCTGCGATTCTTTGCTGAAACGTAACGAAATCGACCCATTTTTAAAGCGGATGGTGACTGGCTATGAAAAATGGGTTACATACGAGAACAACAGCCAAAAAAGATCGTGGTCCAATCGCGGTGAGCCGGCCCAAACGATCGCCAAGCCCGGATTAACGGCCAAGAAGGTTTTGCTGTGTGTTTGGTGGGATTGGAAGGGAATCATCCACTATGAGCTGCTCCCATCGGGCCAAACACTCAATTCGGACCTCTACTGTCAACAACTGACCAGATTGAAGCAGGCAATCGAACAAAAGCGGCCAGAATTGGCCAATAGGAAGGGTGTTGTGTTCCATCAAGACAACGCCAGGCCGCACACATCTTCAACGACGCGCCTGAAGCTCCGAGAGCTTGGATGGGAGGTTCTATCGCACCCGCTGTATAGTCCAGACCTGGCACTAAGCGATTATCACCTTTTCAAGCATTTGCAAAATTTTCTTGATGGTACAAAACTGGCCTCAAGAGTGGCTTGTGAAAATGACCTGGTCAAGTTTTTTACCAACAGGGACGAGGACTTCTTCAATCGCAGAATTATGAAATTGCCTTCAAAATGGACAAAAGTTATCGAACAAAACGGCGCATATTTTATCTAAATCGGATAATCCTAACTGTGTTAATTTCATCTTCGAAATAAAGCGAAAAAACGCTCAGAACTTTTTACTTCCTCTAATATATAAGAATAGCTATAGAATTACGTAAAATTTTTTTGATATATTGGTTTTTGTCAAAATGGCGCATCTCTAAAACAAAAAGTATGAAATGCCATGAGAAAATCGTCAGAAAATTGTTTATAAAAAAGGAACTATGCAATATAATTTTAAAAATCCTAAGTAGTGCCTCAGAAAATGTAATTCTAAATATACAGTTAACATTTCAAGTGGATCGGTTGAAATTGTTTTGAGTTATTTGAAAGTCACGCCATGAATCAAGAGGGGTTGCGCTAGAATTCGAAAATCGAGTACTTAGAGATTTTTCACACCCATAATCTTTTGGAATATTATTTTATAGGTACTAAAGTACATTTTTAACAATAAAAATTTGATTTTTGGAAAATCCTAGAGTGGCCTAAGGCCTTAACGTCATAAAACACGTAAGTCACTGGAGTGAAGCTCATTTAAATTTCACCCAAGTGACCTACGAGCTGAATCTACAAAAAAAAAAATGTTAAATAATTATAATATGAAAATTCAAAAGAATTTTCGTCGCATTCGAGTGAAATGTCCACGCGATGAAATAAAAGGTGTTCGTTCGTAAATACTTCATTCTCCCCTGACAATAAATACTTCAGTCGTATCGATTTTTTTTTCTTCGTCCCAGTCTAGTGAAATACCACGACAAAATATACTACGTTTATTTTTTTGGCAAGCGATGTCGTTGGCCTGTCAAAACTTCCGAAAATTCACCAACCGGGAGAATTGTACGTCGCGCGCCGCCTAACGTGATTCGAATGCGAGGGTGTATACGCGGTGAAGAAAAAAAAAAAAAGTAGCTGCATTCGCAGAAACGCGGAGATTGAGCCGGGGGTAGTGACGAGTCAGAAATTTTGGACTCTCGCCAGACTGGCGAGAAAGTCATTATCGGCTCAGGCGAATCGTGGGGCTGGCTGGTTCCGTATGTCTCCGACAGACGGTGCCTTGTTTCGCTCGGAAAAAAAACAGGGGAAAAGTACAACTCGCGAAGTGCCAATCGAGCGATGCCAAACACGAGAACTTAACGAAACTTTTGCAACACAAGACGACGTGTCAGCTGTGTAAAGATTTTCACGGCTTGACCTTTTTTTATCTACTGTTGGTAAGGCGGTTCTCGCGACTCTGTCGGTAACGACCCCAACGGTCGGTAAAGCTGTCGGGTATCAGACGAAAATCGACAAGCAAAAAAAAGTGCAATTTGTAGCACGTGCTGTCGTTTAGGAAGAAAGTGGTCAGGGAACTCGTGAATTATGTTCGCCTCGGTGGAGAGAGAGACTTAGTCTCGAAAACTGTTCACCCAGCGGGACATTCGCCGATCTGCTTTATCGATATGCACTCTTGCAGAATTTGGAGTGTTCTTCAAGAATCTTCGATCGAGAGTTTTCTTCTCTGAGAAAATAACTTTTCTCAGTACCCTCGAACGCGTCTCATATCCCGATAGAAGTGTTTTTTTTTAGTATTTAGTGTTTTTTTAGTATTGTTTGTTTGGGTTTGTTGAGGTTTGTTGGGGTTTGTTGAGGCTTGGTTTGGATTCTTGAGGTTGGTTAGGGTTTGTTGAGGTTTGTTGAGGTTTGGTTTGGTTTGGTTTGGATGGAGGGATGGATGGATGTGAGATTGTTTGGGTTTGGGGTTGGGTTTGTGTTTTGGTTTGTTTGGATTTGTTTGGGTTTGTTGAGGTTTGGTTTCTTGAGGTTGGTTGAGGTTTGTTGGCGATTGTTGGGGTTTGTTTGGGTTTTTTTAGGTTTGTTGTTGGGTTTGTTTGTTTTGGTTTGTTTGGGTTTGGGTTTGTTGGGGTTTGTTGAGTTTTCGTTTGATTTCTTGAGGTTGGTTCAGATTGTTCGGCGTTTGTAGGCTTTTGTTGGGGTTTCTTGAGGTTTGGTTTGGTTTGGCTTGGTTTGGATGGAGGGATGAATGGATGGATAGATGTGAGATGTGAGATAATGGTGAGAATGTGAGAATTTGAGAATGCGAGTGAGAGAGTGAGCGAGTTAGAGAGTGGCAGAGAGAGAGAGAGAGAGAGAGTGGCAGAAAAGCTACAGACATTATACAAAGTGCAACTATTTTATGGCATTGAAAATGTAATCAGACTTTTCGGGTGATAAAAAAAGTACTTGCAAATAATATGAGTTGCTACTCATATTATTTGCAAGTACTTTTTTTTTATCACCCGAACAGTCTGATTACATTTTCAATGCCATAAAATACTTGCACTTTGTGTAATATATGTAGATTTTTTTCTTCGTATACTTGAAAGATAGTACGACATTACGGAACTGATTGTCGCTTTTCATCATCTTCGCCAAAGCCTCCAGCAATCTCTCCCTCTCTAGCTTCTCGTCACGATTTTCTAATGGCAAAGTGGTTCACGAGGACTTGCAATAAGTGGAATCGGCGTAGGCTTTTGTTCATCGCCGAATCAGCACCAACCTCGTTTCTTTTTTCGTACTACAGCTCTTTTCTCTCTCTCTCTCTCTCTCTCTCTCTCTCTCTCTCTCTATCTTTTCTTTTCGTTCTTCGTTATTTTTTTACTCTTTCTCGTCCTCACATTCGTGAAAATCAATATGATGAAGGGCTTGATAGTGACCCTACGAAAACAACGATGTGTTTCGAGGCTGGTTCTGTATCGTCGTCGTCGTCGTCGTCGTTGACCTCTCGTCGTCCTCGTTTAATTGCGACAGCGAAAAACCACGAAACGCGCAAGGCGAGGAAAAAAATTGTGCTATTCAATGAATTTATATATGTTAAAGTTATAACCCGTTTTCAGTTTAAACGCGTTTTACTCAATAAAAATTAGTTTTTACTGAACACTTCCGTTACAACTAGGTTTTTCCTAGTGAAAACTACAGTTTACTGATAGATAAATTTGAATTCTGGTTTAAGGCCTTAGGCCACTCTAGGATTTTCCAAGAATCGATTTTTTTTTTTGTTAAAAATGTACCTTAGTACCTACAAAATTATATTCCAAGAGATTATGGGTGTGAAAAATCTCTAAGTACTCGATTTTCGAATTCTAGGGCAACCTTTCTTGACTCATGTCATGACTTTCTACTAACTTCAAACGCGTTTATCGCAAAACTACATTTTTCAAGTCGGCCAGACTCATAACTCAAATTTCAACCGATTCACTTGAAATGTTAACTGTATATTCAGAATTACATTTTCTGAGGCACTACGTAGGATTTTTTAAAATTATATTGCATAGTTCCTTTTTTATAAACAAATTTCTGACGATTTTCTCATGGCATTTTATACTTTTTGTTTTAGAAATGCGCCATTTTCACAAAAAACAATATGTCAAAAAAATCTTACGTACTTCTATAGCTATTCTTATATATAATCGAAAAAAATTTAGTGTCTCATCATAACTCGAAAATTATAGGAGATGTTGGTCCGGCCGTTGACCTTCCAGAAAGAAAGCCTTCAGCGGAAAAATGCTACACAGTCGCCATTTTGCCATGTATCGCTGTGAAAAAATAACTTTGTATAGTCAATTACGTGTATAATAAAACCCCTATTTAGTATTTCCGATTTATTTTATGATTTCGCTGAAAAAAAAAATCACAAAATATGCCCTTTTTTTAATCTAGAGTGGCCTAAGGCCTTAAACTATTTTTGACAAGAAAAAAACTAGTTCTAACGAAATTAATTTGTAAAAACTCTTTGACAGCGCCGTGCCTAACCCTTTGGGCAAGCTGAGAGAACCCCCTTTTTCCGATACAAATATTTTAATACAAAAATAAACACAAATGAAGAAATAATTTTCCACAAACGAAAATAAGTACACAACAGAACTCGCACTATATACATTTATCATTTATTAAAGAAAACCGAATAAAAAATAAACGAAATTTATCCGTGTTTAACAAACGTTATAAAAGTTACTTGAAAATTATTATGTGGTTTCAAAATTTCATTCTCCAGCCGAACAACAATGAAAACAACAATAAAAATAAAAAAGGAAATGTATCTTCACGTAATAGCAATGGTTGCTTCAACAATAATAATGATAAAAATTTTGATTTATTATTCTTTACCGAATAAAAAATAAAATTAACTCATTTAGTTTTAAATAATGAACAATCTTGTTTAAAAAATATTACAGAATTGAAGAGTTTATCTTTCAATCGGTTTCTTTTTTTGGTCGTAAAATCGCCTCCCTTGGACAATTTGCGTTCATATGGAATGGAGGTTGCTAGAACGCAAAGCTGTATGTCATTTCACGTAAGTTGCTACTGGATACTGGATGTGCTCCAATACGCCAAGGAACAAGCATGTTTGTCGATTGTTGGTTTTTTAATATACTGCCGTATATTAATACTGGTTTGTTGAGGTTTCATCAAGCCAGTATTGAGGTCACCTCAAATGGCTGAAGGGGTTGTAATTTTTCATACATTGGGTTGTGTTGGCTTAGTGGTTTAGTGCTAAGTGCTTAGTGTGTGTTGTGTTAGATTGAGGGTTTGGTTGTGTTGAGTTGTTTTTTCGCTGAATTCACTTGGCAAATAATTATTCAATTGACGAAGTGTAATTCAATTAATTGTTTTTTTTTTTAATTACTTGTTTACCACAAACATTCGACGAATTCTCAGTCGTTCCAACGAAATTAATTAAAACTATTTGGATTTGGGTTTGTTTGGGTTACTAGCCTTTACTACATGTAAATTTATTTATCAGTAAGTTCTAGTTTGTACTAGGAAAAACTACTTATACCGAAGGCGTTCAGTAAGAATTAGTTTTTACTAAAGGAAATGCGTTTTGACGGACATCTAGTTTTAACTCGGAAAAATTAGCTTTAACGAAAGAAAATCAGTTAAAACTATTTGGGTTTGTTTGGGTCATTAGCTTTTTTAGTTAAGACGACTTTAAATTCAAATATATTTATCAGTAATTTTTAACTTTTACTTCTGTATGTATGCCATTAAAGTTTTTATTGTCGGAATTGAGCCTGGCTTTCAAATTCTGGATGACCATGAGATTATATCTTTAGTGCAAGGGATTCAAGAGGATGACAATAACTATGATGATGATGATCACGATTTATCTGACTCGGAAGCGCATAATAAACCGACTCACAGCGAAGCATTCAGCGCTTTAGAAAGCGCCCTGAAATGGTTTGAAACCCACCCAGAAAATAGTCTCACACAACTGATGTTCTTGAAACAAATTCGAGACTTAGCGGCCAAGAAACGCGCAACTACTATCAGTAAGCCAAAAATTGATCATTATTTCAAGCCGCAATTGTGATTTAACTGCACTAGTAGTGGTGGTATAAAAATTGAAACTTTATTCATTGTTAATTGCTATAAAATAAAGAATTTCGTGTCGTTGGATTGATAAAGAGAATTTTCGTTACTATTAATATTATATGAGTTGATTTTCCTGGAAATCCGAAATCTATTTTCGATTATCCTAATTTTTGATTATTCGAACGATGTCCGGTCCCAATTAGTTCGGATAATCGAGGTTCTACTGTATATATGTTTATTTTAGTGTCGAAGGATCGCGCAGGGTGTGTCAGTGCAGGAACTACAGCAGAAATAAAACAATCGCAATATCTATAATATTCGATTTTCCATTCACTTTATATCGAGACAACAACAATAATAATAATACTGATGATAAGAGTAAGGTAATAAATACTGCTACGGACGGGACACTCGGAGAATCTTAAATCTACGATAGTAATCGTGGAAAGTGTAGGGTCGTAGGGTTTAACCTTCATCAACATGGCGTTGAAGTTTGTGTCGTTGGGACGCAACGTAAAATTCTTCATTTTTTTTTATTGTTATGCGAAATCGTTTTTGTAGATTTCACTTGTAGATCTCTAATGAGGATGCGAAAAAAATCCTAGAGGGATGCCGTGGCTAAACGTGCGCAGAAAGATTATTTCGATTGGTTGTAAAGACGCAAAATTTAACGTTTTTCCGTAGTCAGAAATTAGTCAGACCTTGAAAATTAAATTCATTTTAACTCTCAACTGTTTTTACAAATTTTTTGTTTTTTTTTTCGTAATTAACACTAATTTGCTACGTAGCGAGTATTCATCTCAATATTACGAACTTCCTCAGTGTTGTACTTCCTGTCGAGTTCGCTCTATTCAATCTCATTGTCAGCACTTTCTGTACAAGCTCGACAAGCGTTCCATTCTATCGAACGCAATCAATTTTGGTAGTCTCATCGAAACGTTATAATCGTTATGAGCTTCTCTGAGGTGTCTGCATAAGCTTGAAATTTCGAAAATAGGATTTTTTCACTCCATAGTTTTCCAAGGTAAGGTCTTCAATTTGCAATAAAGATTCTGTAAAAGTTAAAAAAATCGACCGAGTTATGACGATTTTTGCAAACGGCCATGTCGATGCGAATCGCTTTTCTTTCTTTCGTATTTTTCTCGTAACTATGCTTTATAAAAGGATGCAAGTCGTACCTCAAAATCTATTCATCCGATTCACTTCAACCTCGGAGAGAGCCATTTCATTTCTATCGTATGATCGAATGATTTTTCAAATCCATCTTTATCCATTTGTTGATAACAAATTTTTAAGGTTTTTTATTTTGTCGTAAATCAAACTTTCTGCTACAGCTTGCTATTTTCGTACTTTGCAAAATTAACAACAACGGTTCATACGTAAATTTTATTATTATACTAAAAGTACATTCTTTTATTTTTTATTTCCGATGACCTTAGTTGCCAGAACCGGACGCACCGATTAGCCATGCAGCAACGACGGCCCCTTCGTTTAAACAATAATAACTTCATTGTTTACCAATATTTCCAATAAGAAAAAAGACTCATATTTGTCAAACCTATGTATCAATTGTGTATGAAATCCCAAACTCGTCTTCCCAATAATCTCAACAGAAAAAAGATCTTTAAAATCGACCTTTTTTTTCCGTCCCAAGCTTAAATAATTCCAGCGAGGGGGGATAGTACGACTTCCGAGGTGTCAAGTTTTGACCGTTGATTCGTGATATTTGAACCAAAATAATGAGAATTTCAGGAATAAAAAATCTGCCGCTTCATGTACCGGCAAAGTACGAATTCAGGGTTTGTCTCAAGAGTGGCAATAATATCTGGCCTAAAACTGGGCACTTGTTCTGAGCCAATACCCGTATACAATGTCGAGCTGATTCACGGCACCATGACTTGGACAGGTGTTAACAAACCGAAGTTGTCTCAATACTGATTTTGACTTGGGCAAGGCTTGGCCCTTGGTAGCCTGCCAGTATTGGCAGCTCTGGCATCAGTACTGAGCCAAGACTAAGCCAAGTTTCTGGTCTATACATGGACATGTACCGACAAAGTACTGATTCAGGGTTTGTCTCAAGACTGGCAATAATATCTGGCCCAAAACTGGGCACTTGTTCTGAGTCAATACCCGTAAACAATGTCGAGCCGATTCATGGCACCATGACTTGGACAGGTGTTAACAAACCGAAGTTGTCTCAATACTGATTTTGACTTGGGCAAGGCTTGGCCCTTGGTAGCCTGCTAGTATTGGCAGCTCTGGCATCAGTACTGAGCCAAGACTAAGCCAAGTTTCTGGTCTATACATGGACATGTACCGACAAAGTACTGATTCGGGGTTTGTCTCAAGACTGGCAATAATATCTGGCCCAAAACTGGGCACTTGTTCTGAGTCAATACCCGTAAACAATGTCGAGCCGATTCATGGCACCATGACTTGGACAGGTGTTAACAAACCGAAGTTGTCTCAATACTGATTTTGACTTTGGCAAGGCTTGGCCCTTGGTATCCTGCCAGTATTGGCAGCTCTGGCATCAGTACAGTGCCAGTACTAAGCCCGTTTGCAGTTCGTACATGGGTCGGCTTCCAAGGACTTATGAGCGCTTTTCGCGGTAATTGGAAAAACACAAAAATTCAACGATAGTTGTTGGCTCATGAGTACAATATCTTTATTTTATCACAAATCATGGAAATTGACCGGGCGACTTTCAAAAAGTATTTGTTTAGTATTGCCTGAAGGGCAAAACGTTTTTCTCTTATTTGGCCGAGACCCAAGAACTTATACTTTAATATAGTACACCATTTTTTCTGAGCTTCTCTATTGGGAAGATGCTATGTACATAGAAGGTGTGTCGCACGCGAAAGGTGTTTGGCACTGGAGCGCGCGGGGCCGGGGGGTGCAAACCCCTGGTGGGGTCAAGTGGCTGGGCCCCTTGCGGGGGCGGATGGGGCGGAGTCCACCCCAAGGACACTAAACGCAGTATTTATATGATTTTCAACATAAATTCCGAAATTATAATGCTTTATTGATTTATATTCTTCGTTTATTTATAAGATTAAGAATTGTTACGTATAATTACTACACCAAATTACTAAACGATATATTTTACATAAACTTGGAGCCTTACAAGTCCGAAGAGGGATGAACCGTACACGGAGAGAATTAAAAAGTAATTTTTGTCGTGAATTTCACGGTAAAAATTACCGTGATATATTTCAATGCGGTGACAAGTGAGAAAAGCATAATAATTCGTATGCGACAAGTTTTTTTTTCAGCTCACGTTACAGAAAATTTCAAATACGTAGGTAAAATTTTACTATACAAGAAGGGTAGCGCGCACGATAATTTTTACCGAGAGCACAATACATTTTCCTATAACACTCATTAAATTTTATAATAAATCTTAAAATAACTGTTATAAAGACGATACTTTTTTATAGACATTTTTGAAAGGCATAAAATAATAAAATGCATAGTAAAATTTCGCTGATATTATATATTTTTTAAATTTAAGTTTTGCGTATTTTTTTACACATCAAAATTTACTAGAAAATCTGGTAAAATTTTCTATCTGAAGAAGAAATTTTATTTTATTTTCATGAAAATCTGTGTTTTATTCAGTAATAATAAGCGAAGTTTCAGGGTTGTCATCTGGTTACCGTTACTGCACGGTAATTTTTAACATTTAATTCTCTCCGTGTATACTTTTAAACCCTCTACGGACATCTAGCGATTAAAAGTGCTACTTTACTCTCTGTCTAGTCGCACCTATAAGGGAGGAAAACATGGTAACGGTATTTAAAATACATTTTTGGCTTCTGACACACTGTTGAAACTATATATTTCCAAGTTACCTTGTCTGATGTTTCTTGAAATTTTCAAATACTAAAAAATGTCATTTTCGATAACTAACGAAAAATTCTAATTCTAACGCAAAATAAGCGAAACATTAACTTTTACCATTCTTCATATTTTATTTATTTTGACTCGATAATCCTAAATTCACCGTCAAATCTTGGCGCCTCGGATATCGTACTCTCGCCTAGTCTGGAATTTCGCAAGGTAAAGTCTGTATGGGGGGGGTAAACGACTTTGTATAGGCTTTCTATGTGGTTCTTCAGAGTTTACTAATGGATGTTGGCAATTAAACATGCTGTATACTTCATCGATCGAACGTCTACGTACTCGGCATTATGTATAGATATATATGGGGCGTTTCTTAACAAATCGACAGCCTTACGAATTTGGCTCTCGACAATTCGTTCTGCACTTTTCTACATCGTTGTCAAAATCCTTAAATGTGTGCAATTCATTCAACAACATTTTCTCAATTGCATTAAGGCAATAATTTTTTTTTCAATTCACTTGCACACGACTATAAATGACTTTGAAAATTGGAGAAAAATAAGACAAAAATTGGGTTTCCGAACATCAACATTTTTAAGCTGTTTAGCATTTTTAAGCTGTAATGTAAATATCTGTATGGGGCGTTTCATGAGAAATCGAGAGTCCTACAAATTTCACTCTCTATAATTAGTTTTTTTTTTCACGCTGTTCTTAATCGTAAAAATCTTCGAACTTTTGAAATATTTTCTGCAGCCTTCTACCAATTATTTTGTAGTAATAATTTTTCGAAAAGATCGAATCTCGATATGCGCTTGAATAATTTAAAAAAATGTCCAAAGAAAATCGCAAGGATTGTGTTTCGAGCAACGAACCTTTAAGTTATTATAAGTCTTCTCAACTCTTCGTGCTTCGGAATTTCTAAAAACATTCCATATTTAAGATTTATTCAGAAATATCTTTTTTTATTCATTGAGACTCCGAGAGGAGGCGAATTATTGACATTTAACGGAAAATTATAGCAAACATTGTTTTTTTGTTTCTAAAAGATCCATTACTTCTCAAGAGTTTCTTGGTGAGTGTAGAAATTTTAATAAAACCGAGAAGAGATTCCTACTTATTTTGGTGTGGATTTTTATTCTTTTTTTTTGTTTGTCTCCAAGTCTCGAATTATTTTTTTTTAAATCGCACTTTCGACCGAGCTGAGTTTTC
This sequence comes from Ophion ventricosus, assembly GCA_963932345.1. NCBI lineage: Eukaryota > Metazoa > Arthropoda > Insecta > Hymenoptera > Ichneumonidae > Ophion > Ophion ventricosus. The sequence continues at coordinate 10,462,809 of OZ010721.1, forward strand.
AAATACTGTAATAGAAAAAGTGAACTTGGAATTTCGAATTCCAGTGGAGCAGCAAAAAAAATCGTGCTTCAAATTCAACTTTTTCACGTTTATTTCCGATGCGCGATTTTTATTCTTTTTTTTTTTTATGACGTTGAATTTTGCATCGTCGCAAGGCAACGATATTTTTTTCGTTTCATTGATAATTATGCATAAGTGGGACACCACCCCCAATTTTGATGTTACATTTTTTTTTAGCATAAACCGCTTCAATTGGTCACCACTAATGATTTTCCAGCGGGGGAGGCTGACACTTTTCATTAATTCCATAAGTTATGGGGTTTTGAAGTTTCCAGAAACACGTGATAAAATAGGGCATTATCGAAAATTTCGACGCTTATATTGGGGGTGGGCGGGGAGGGGGATTAATGGGGAGATTCAATAATGAAAAAAATTGCAGTAGTCACTCCCCCACTCCTTCTGCTCCAGTTGAAAATTCGTAAAAATTCACGATTTCAAAGACGAATCGATCAAAATTCGTCTACATTTTTTCTAGCCATTGTTATGAATAAAAGTGCACGCGCGCGCGCGCGTGTATGCATATGTGTATGTGTGCATATATGTGATAAAAAAAAATCCATACTGAGACATTCATATTCTCACAAGATCACCTGTAACAGATAGATACCCGACTAGAAATTTTGCTACGGGACTGACTAGGGCCGGATCCGGCACACGGAGAGAATTAAATGTTAAAAATTACCGTGCAGTAACGGTAACCAGATGACAATCCTGAAACTTCGCTTATTATTACTGAGTAAAACACAGATTTTCACGAAAATAAAATAAAATTTCTTCTTCAGATAGAAAATTTTACCAGATTTTCTAGTCAATTTTAATGTTTAACAAAATACGCGAAACTTAAATTTAAAAAATATATAATATCAGCGAAATTTTACTGTGCATTTTATTATTTTATGCCTTTCAAAAATATCTATAAAAAAGTATCGTCTTTATAACAGTTATTTTAAGATTTATTATAAAATTTAATGAGCGTTATAGGAAAATGTATTGTGCTCTCGGTAAAAATTATCGTGCGCGCTACCCTTCTTGTAAATAAAAATTTTACCTACGTATTTGAAATTTTCTGTAACGTGAGTTAAAAAAAAACTAGTCGCATACGAATTATTATGCTTTTCTCACTTGTCACCACATTGAAATATATCACGGTAATTTTTACCGTGAAATTCACGACAAAAATTACTTTTTAATTCTCTCCGTGCATCCGTATCCCTTACTACGGCACTGAACAGGCGGCCGGATCAGGGCTTTATCAGGCGTGTAACGCTTTTTGGCATCCGACCCGGATCCGGCTGCCGTTTACGGCCCTGATCCGGCTGCCGTAAAGGCGTCCATGGACGCCGTGTTACGGCGCCGCACAGGCTACCTTACTACGGGGCCTGATCAGAGCGCCTTTTTACGGCCGTACTACGGTTCCACTGATCCAGTGGACATACGGCCCTGATCAGGCGTGCCGTACTACGGCATTCCGGACTGCAGCCTGATCGGGGCCTGATCAGTCTTCAGGCTGCCGGATCAAAATTTATAGTCGGGTGCCTGGACACGCGGACACAACAATGCTTGTGTTTACGTGCTGTATAATCGTACCAATGTAATTTTGTTTTGAATTTGAGATCAAAGCAGAAACTGTTGGTTGGTTTTATCATTTACAAAGTCATGCGAAGTTTTTCTACGATTTAAGGTAAATACTTAAATCAGTGGTAAAGCGAGCATGGCTTTTTTTTTTTGTATAAATTAAGTGATTTTCCACACCATAAATTTTCATTTTCATTTCATATGGTGACAATTTTTTTCTATTGACATGCCCTATATTTTATCACGTATTTTCGGGAACTTCAAAAGCCCATAATTTTTTATGGGGGGGATGACCGCCGCGATTTCTCTTTGGCATTGTATTCGGGGAAGCTTTTTCTATGAATTTATCCAAACAAACCCCCCACCCCCAATATAGGGGTTGAAATATTGAAAAATGCCCTATCACGTGTTTCCGGGAATTTCAAAATCCCATAACTTATGGAATTAATAGAAAATGTGAACCTCCCCCCGACGTAATATCACTTACTATAATGAAATCAACAATTTCATGGCGAAAAAAAAAAATTCCCATCGAAATTGGGGATAACCCCAATTTCGATGGGAATTTTTTATGCATAATTATCCCCCACTTATGCATAATTATCATAATTTCTTTTCGTTGCATTTCAACGATGCAAACTTCGAACGTCATCTCTTTTTCCACATTTGGCCAATTTATTTCACCTTGTGTTATTTATAAGTATTTTTTACGAAAAAAAAAAATGTATAATCTCATGGCAGTGCCAACGAACGAAAAAGCAGAGAAAAAAGAAATCCGCACGTACGTGTCGGAAAATCGAGAGAAATCGAAAAAAAAAAAATATATTTCATGGACCGAATTACAAGAAATAGTAAATTCGAAGGAACGCCCCATACACATTCGCCACACGCACGCCCTTGTATGTTTCTCCGAGGGCATAGGCACGTCGTGAAAGGGTTATCAAACCCATCTTTCAATTCGGCCTGTTCGAGCCATCGTAACACGTCTTATTACTACTCGAACCACAAAAATATGTTCGCTGAGCCTCTGAAAACATTGTCAAGCCTCGAAGAATCTCAATTCCCATTGGTCGCGATCTCGCGATAAACGAGTCTTCTTCATTGGCTGAAACATTTACGTGTGGCTTACTTCACGCGTCCACGAGAGAACTTTATCAATTCTCTATATTTTCTTCTTTTGCAAACGACTTGTCAATTCATACAGTATATCCGTTAATATTCGTTTCAACATCCCGAGAAAAGCAATTTTTCGATTGCTCATTTGTTTTTTCGTATCGATACGCAGAATTTTTGCAAAGCGTTGAAAAAAAAAATCTAAAATAAAAAATTTGTAGAGTGTTACAAAGACAGGGTTCGTCAATCCCGAGCGCAAATTCACTACTCACTGAATTTTTTCGCAGTAAGGATTGGCCTCGCTGATAACGGCGTTCGTTATTTACATCGCGAGAAAACGTCAACTAAATAACACGCACGCTATATATATAGCGTGCGTATAGCTATATATATACAACCGTTCGCTCTTAGTCTTCATCCCTCGCGTTCATCCCTCACCGTTTTCTCAAATAAACTCACCAGATATTGCTTGCAATGTTTTTTACTTTTAACACAGGAGCGTTTCTTCTTTTTCGACGTGACAGCCGCGAAACCGTTGCCCGATTTTTCCTTGCAGGGTGCGGACGTCAGATTTCCCTTGTTAGCTGGCATTATTTTTTTTCACCAGAAAAAAAGCGTTCTTTTTTTGTTGCTGCTTCCTCCGGTGTCAACAGTTTTCGAAAATTAAGCTCGAGATAATGCGGGATAACAATTAGCGTGGTTCTTTGGGGGTTTTTTTTTTTTTTGTATCACAGGTGCGATAAGATTTAACAAAATGAAAGACACTTTTGGGGACGAAAGATTCAATGTTATATTTCGTGTTTGACGGCGCTCACACGTTGACGAGCGAAACTTTTTGCATGCGAGCGGCGGCAGCCGAGCACAGGCTGGACAAAACTCTCCCCTTATCGAGTCTTACGATCCGCGAGTGTACGCGCACGAGTGCGACAGAGCGCGAGCGACGAAGGAGTGGAAGTGGGAAGCGGACGAGCGCGCGCGAGAAAGAGAAAGAGAAAGAGAGGGGGAGCGAACGCGAGAGGGCAGGAGGGTGCGAGGGAGAAGCGTCAGATGGGGCTGCGGTAACCGCGCGCACGCGGCCAGTGCACCTGTCGCTCAGCCCTCTCGCTCTTTCTCACCGCGGCGCTCGTATGCCCCCCCCCCCCCCCCGGCCCTGGTCGAGAGACAAACCAATCATCGTTCACTCGCTACCCCCAAGTCGCGAGGGATAAACCCCACCGGGGCGGCCACCGTCGCGCTCTCTCGGACAGGGTCGAAAGCCTCGGGTAAATAGACCAGTCATTAAGCACGAAAGTAAAAACTTTTAGGTGCAAATACGCAACATTGATATAAGGGTAATTGAATGACGCTAGAATCGAATGGCGATAATAATTTTGCAATCAATCGCCGAGAAATTCTTCAAAAACGTTAAAAAATGTTTAAAACCCGTTTAATTCGGGAACTAATAATTTTATCGTAAATCATGTCAAACAAAAGTTGTTCGGAACATAAAAATACGTAAAAAAGTATCGAACGTACATCTTTGTATCTTCAACAATAAGCGAGAAAAAAAATGAAAAACCATTTTATTTGGAGGCGAGAAGCTCGAAGTTTCAAAAAAAATATCAAATTATATATCTCGGGGTTTTTTTTTGTTACATATTGCTTTAGTAAGAGTTAATCTAACTTTCTAGAGATTTTTTTATATTTTTATTTATTGTATAAATATTGAAAAATGACGACTGAATATTGACAAATTACTGGTTGAGGATGACTGTCAGAAAGAGACGCAGTACATGGCTATGCCGTTCGCACTCATAAGCGAGGATTCTTTCTATCGTTTCCCGTGCATGCGTCGTAATAGACATATCTCTTGCGTCCCTTACATTCCCAGCGGTGTTTCGGCTGCAAAGCGATTTTGTCTTGCAAATCAATTTTCATTCGTCTTTTTCTCCCTTATTTTTGAAGATACGAAGATGAACGTTCAATACTTTTTTACGTACTTTTATGTCCAAAACAACTTTTGTTTGACATATTTTACGATAAAATTGTTATGTTCCGAATTAAACGGGTTTTAAACATTTTTTAAACGTTTTTAAACGATTTCTCGGGGGTTGATTGCCAAATTATTATCGCCATTCGATTCAGCATCATCCAATTACCCTTATATCAATTTTGCGTATTTGCAACTAAAAAGTTCTTACTTTCGAAATTTTTCCTGGCCTATAAAGCGCCCTCCGCACTTTCATATTACCCGCGTTATACGTTTCGCCGTTCTCGCGAGTACGCGACGCCAACCCCCTCAGTTAGAATAGAAAAAAAAACCGATAATCATCCACTCGCCAACAGCGATCTAAAATTACCGTGTGGAGTTCGTCAAACTACCGCACGCTCCCTCGTCAAACGTGCACGGAAAGCTAACCCTGCGAAAGACCTTGAAAAACCTCGTAATTCAGCATTTCGATTGATTTTACCATTTTGGAATCTTTGCAGCTACGAAAAGAAATTTTTAACGTTTTTTTTTTATAGGAGTACATCGACCAATGAGTGGACGGCGACCAGTTAGGGGACGAAAGCTAATTTATATTTAAAATAAATAAAGGATATAAATTTTACAAAATCTACAGATATTACAAAAAGTGCACGTATTTCATGGCATTGGAAATGTAATCAGACTTTTCGGGTGATGAAAAAGGTACATGCAAATAATTTGAGTTGCTCTCACTCTCTTACTCTCTAACTCGCTCACTCTCTCACTCTCGCACTCTCTCACTCTCTTACTATCCATCCATCCATCCATCAAACCCAAACCAAAACAAACCCAAACTTAGACTCAAACCCAAACAAACCTAAACTTTAATTTAAACCCAAACAAACCCAAATTTTAACCAAACTTAAACCCAAACAAACCCAAATTTTAACCAAACTTAAACCCAAACTTAAACCCAAACTTCAACTCAAACCCAAACAAACCTAAACTTTAACTTAAACCCAAACAAACCCAAACTTCAACTCAAATCCAAACAAACCTGAACTTTAACTTAAACCCAAACAAACCCAAACTTCAACTCAAATCCAAACAAACCTAAACTTTAACGTAAACCCAAACAAACCCAAACTTAAACTTAAACCCAAACAAACCCAAACTTCAACTCAAATCCAAACAAACCTAAACTTTAACTTAAACCCAAACAAACTTAAACCCAAACAAACCCAAACTTAAACTTAAACCCAAACTTCAACCAAACTTAAATCCAAACAAACAAAAACCAAACAAACCCAAACATACTTAGAGCCAAAAAAACCCAAACTTTGACCCAAAGAAACCCAAACCAACCCCAATTCAAAGCCAAACAACTTAGGCCCAAACCCTTATCTAACCCTCACTTTTGTATCAGACTATCCATTCCAGCTACTAATACATAGATACTCTGCGTATACGGACATTCGCCTCCGCGTTTTCGCGTAATGTCGATTATAAGTTAAAAAGTCGTGTGTTAAAGCCCATCTTGGTGTATAAAGAGTGCGCGGCGGATCGTGTCGTGACAGTCGTTTTTTTTTTATTACTTCGCGTCGAAACGCTGCCGCGTCTCTCGATGCACAGATTACCGTAATCTAGTTCTAGTATGCTTCAGTCGCTTTGTGGCGCTAGCGTCGCTAGACATTGCTTTATTTAAATCGCTATATCTCTTAAGGCATTAAGCCACTCTAGGATTTTCCAAAAATCGATTTTTTTTTTTTTGTTAAAAATGTACCTAAGTACCTATAAAATTATATTCCAAAAGATTATGGGTGTGAAAAATCTCTAAGTACTCGATTTTCGAATTATAGCGCAACCCCTCTTTCGTGTCGTGACTTTCTACTAAATTCAAACGCGTTTATCTCAAAATTACATTATTCAAGTCGGCCGGACTCATAACTCAAACAAATTTCAATCGATTCACTTGAAATTTTAACTGTATATTTAGAATTACATTTTCTGAGGTACTACGTAGAATTTTTTTTATTATATCGCATAGTTCCTTTTTTTATAAACAATTTTCTGACGATTTTCTTATGGCATTTTATACTTTTTGCTTTAGAAATGCGCCATTTTTACAGAAAAACAATGTATCAAAAAAATCCTACGTGCTTCTATAACTATTCTTATATACAGTCGAAAAACCCGGTGTATTGGTCTAGTGGTTAGCGTGCTGGCCAGCAGATCGGGAGGTCGCAGGTTCAAATCCCAATCGCGTCGCTTTCGTCGTGAAATACTTTTCTTCGATATTTCTCGGCGAAAGACGACTAGTTCCGTGACTGGGAGGGCGAACTTTGGGACCGGCTGTATTATTATTATCGGTATAGGTTTTCCGCAGTTTCCCTATGTCTATGGCAGACATGTCATCCTGGTGAATACGATACAGAGGGGGAGGTCGGCTGCGGCCGCAAGGGGCGAGGGGAATCGGAGGTAGACGGGGGGAGAATTGTGGAATGGGCGATAAGAGCCGGGGGGGGGGGGGGTGGAATGAGAGACAAAACGAAGTTGAGGTGGGTTGGAGCTAAGTAAAAAAGGGGAAGACCCTGTAGGGCTGGAACAAAAACACCCAATATTATAATCGAAAAAACTTTAGTGTCTCTCATCATAACTTAAAAATGATATAGGATCTGTTGGTCCGGCCGTTGACCTTCCAAAAATAAGGCGTCATCGGAAAAACGCTGCACAGTCGCCATTTTGACATCGCTGTAAAAAAATAATTTTTCATAGTCAATTACGTATACAACAAAACTCCTATTTTGTAATTCCGATTTATTTTATGGTTTCGCTGGAAAAAAAAATCACAAAATATGCCCGTTTTTTTTTGCCTCTTGAGTGGCCTAAGGCTTTAAGACATTGAACTATCGATTTATGGGGGAAAAAAAATCGATTTTTTTTTCAAATTTGTAAATATTCTTCTCCCCTTAAGGCCAAGTGTCACACCGACCGAGCGGCCATGAGTGCGAGAGAGATAGCTGATTTGCAGATTCCCAATGATTTCTGAAACGGTTGATTTTTGGGAAAAAAGAAAAGAAACACGTTCCGCTCTGTTGAACGACGAACAACCGCTTTCTCTTCTTTTGCCCGAAATATGATCCGTCTAGGAGAAAACTTGGCAGTAGGATTTTTACCGACTGGACTTGTGACACATGGCCTTAAGTGCGTCCTGGCTTGTCGACGCTCGCCACGAGAGATCCGCGCCCTCACTCGGCCGCGATCCAAGTCCATTAGGCTAGACGGCTTCGCCGCGGCGTCGAGAGATAGCGCTCGCATGCCAAGAGCCGCGCGAGACGGCCAACCGTATTCCGCGGTGATGCACGGTGGGTGCGCGAGTGTATAAACTCTTCTGGCCGCAGTGTAAAACACAGAGATAGTTTGACCCGTGTCTCCGCGGTCGAGTGGGCTTGTTCCGCTCGTCGAGACGCTCCACAGGAGAGAAAGAGTTGGTGTGTGCGTAACAAAGAGAGAGAGAGAGCGAGAAAGAGAGAACGACAAGCTTTTTAGGCGTTACGAGTCACGGTTACGTGTCTGTCTCTCGGTATTCTCTCGTGAATCGCGAGTCGTGTCACTTCGTTGTGCATTGTGCACGACAAACACACATACACACACCATACTATTGTACAAAACGTTTTTTTTTTTTCGTCCATACAATACTGTCGGTCCTAGAGCTCGTGTACGTGTGGATTGCTTCGTGAAGCGTTCGTAAATCGCGTTAACTTCCCGTACTACGAGGACTGTTGTTTTTTTTTTTTTTTTTCATCCTCGTTCCACATTAGTTCGTGAATAAAGCGGTATCAAGCGGGCAAGAAATTTTCGCCCGTCCGTTCGCGCGCTCCTCAAACGCCTCCGTGTTGTCACTTCGCTTCGTAACGTGTGTGTGTGTGTGTGTGTGTGTGTGTGTATGTGTTTTTTTCTTCTCTCTATCATCAACCGACGTGTAAGAAGCGTCCGTCTTTAATCTTACAGTCAAGCAAATACGTGTTGTGTCAAGCATCATACGGCGAGAAATAGTTTAGAGATCGAGGAAGGCTTCGTGAAGGCGACGAATCGCGAATGTAAAGTGTCTCGTATACGATGGTCTGATAGCGGCTCATCATGACCGTGGACTTCGCCGACTATTTCTGGGTAAGTTTTTGACAGCTTTTCATCCTATTTTCACCTTTTTCGTGAATGTGAAGCTTTTTTTTCTTTTTTAATATTACGACAGCAGGTATTTGAAACAGCATTTTTTTTTCTCGGTGTTTTTACGAGATAATTGTGCAGAAAGTTGATACGGAAGGTGAGTAACGTAATTCGCAAGCTTTGTCGACCTTATTTTTCTCTTTTTCTTTTTTTGCTGAGTAATTTGGTAATCGTTAGGACTTCGTAACATCCCATTCCCCGTTTCGTCCGTACCACGATTCTTTTGGTCTCTCGTGAAGTTTTCAGTGGAAAAAGTGGTCACGCTTCGGGAAAAAGATTTAAACAAAAAATGGAACGTTTTCGAGGGCACCTGGTAAAGCAGGGAGAAAATTTTCTCAGTTCATTGTCTTTAATTTATAGTGAAAATGCATATTTAGAAGAATATATGTATATACGTGCATAGGTATTTACAATGAAATTCGAATTTAACTAGGATTTGAATTAAATTGTGGTATTGCAAATGCGATAAACGAGATTTTGATGTATTCGACGAATTGGCTTCTTATGATGCACCTGTGTTTAACCTCCAATATTGATTGCCTCGACAGAAAAAAAAGAATAAGAAAAATAAACCTGTGATACAATCATCGTAAACGTAATTTTTATTTTAATCGTTGCAATATCGAGCTCGTCTATTTTGGCCGCATATTTCGTTCGCGAGGAAATCCTCAACGATGCTCGTATTTGCGGAGATCGATGTTTCCTAACCTAAAAAAAAACGGATCTCGGACACATACCGCGCACCCCGTGTCTCGGCTCTGCCGAAATTGAGTTGTGAAAAAAAAAACAAATGTTCGCTTTTCTTTTTTCGAATTGATCTTTTGTGATAATAAAATAGAATGTCAAAAGGATTTTTCTTTGAAATAATTTTAAAGATCATTATAAATTGTTTTTATATCACGATAATTCAAATTGTAGATGTAGCGCGAAATGCCCGCGCTATCGGCGCTGGCGCTTGTGACGTCACCGTTCGAACGCGACCGAATAGCGACCAAGTGTACACAATGTGAAATTTCGTGTCATTTTACATCTGAAAACATCTCGAGCATTCTCGAAAATTAAACTAGTTTTCGAAAAAGTCGAAAACTAGTTTAATTTTCGTGCAACGATGCGTGAAAGTCGATTTGTGAAAGCAAATTCGAGTAATTTACCGACCCTGGATAACTGAACATTTTTAGGTTAGTAGAGGCTTGATAAATTGTGTCAGTTATTGCCGCTACGTTAAAACCTTATACCCAAACAAACTCAACCTTAAAACCAAACAAACCCAACCTTAAACCCAAACAAACCAAACCTTACACCCAAACAAACCCAACCTTAAACCCAAACAAACCGAACCTTAAACCCAAACAAACCCAACCTTAAACCCAAACAAACCCATCATTAAAGCCAAACAAACCCATCATTAAATCGAACCTTAAACAAGCCCAATCTCAACCCAAACAAGCCCAACCTTAAACCCAAACAAGCCCAACCTTAAACCCAAACAAACCCAACATTAAACCCAAACAAACTCAAACTCAAACAAACCCAACCTTAAACCCAAACAAGCCCAACCTTAATCCTAAACAAGCCCAACCTTAAACCCAAACAAACCCAACCTCAAGCCCAAACAAGCCCAACCTTAATCCCAAACAAACTTAATCCCAAACAAACTTAAACCCAAACAAACTTAAACCCAAACAAACTCCGACCCAAACCCACCAACATTGTAATGTACACACCAAAATTGAAACGTACAACTTGTAACCACAAATAACTTTACATGTAATGCAACATTTTTCAACAAATCACAGGCATTTAGCATGTCGCAGCTTCCCTCACCCTGCTACAACACAGCGGCAGTAGAGTGGGGGTAGCGTTAGTTTCGTGTGACAATCGCTAAATCAGACCTTTAAAAGCATTTTCAATCAGAACTTTAAAAGCATTTTTAATGCTAAAAGAGAAATACTTTGCTTTAAAAACCGCACATGATCTTTACAATGAAAAAAAATAATTTCACAACTCAATTATAAAATTTGAAAATAGCGTGAACAATTATAAATCATACAACGAATAAAGAAAAAAGGATGAATTTTCAAGGAATGAAAAATGGGAAATTTATGAAATTTGTTTTTCGTGAGAAATTAATATTTGATATAATTGCAGAAAGAATTTCACTTTTTTGTTACGTTTAAATCAATTGAAAACGATGTTTTTGGAAACATTTCTGGGAAATGTTTTTTTTTCTTCTTTTCGCGCAACGAATTTATTGGTTTTGAGCTTTTGTTTGGATTTGCGCGGCCGCTATAGCGCCGAGAGGAGAGTTGAGAACTGGCGTATCGTGGAATTGAGTGGAGGGAAGCGAACGGTGGCTAGAAAAGGACGCGCGAGATATTTGAACGTAGACTTCTCCACTGTAGATACGTGTGTACACATCGAGTAGTGTATTTCATACGTCACACTGTCATCCGTAGCATTTGAAACGCGCATTCCTACACGCTGCTCTCTCTCGTAACGCCAGTCGTTCTCTCGTACGTTACGAATAAGAATTGCCCGATGACCGAAGAATATTTTCCTCTGATCCTCCTTCTCCCTCTACTTTTACCAAGCTGTTATTTTTTTTTTCTTTTATTTTACGCCAAGGGCGATTTTATCGCACACAATTGAACGACAAAGAGAAACGAACGAATTGACCCTTCGCGTCGATGGTGATTCTCATTCGACAATTTAACGCTAATCGAATTAAGCACGGCTGATTGATTCCCGTCGACGGGGGCGACTCGCGATACTCGCGTTCTCAAAAATATCAAAAATTCTTTTTAACGAAAATTCTTTTTAGTTGCTCAATTTTTTTTTGCCGATTTTTTTGCGATAATTATCCGATCGATTTCACGTATTCTTATGAGAAATTTATCACGTCAATTTGCAGGAAAAAAAAAGGCTTTGGATAATGATACAAATAAAGAAATGAAAAAAATGAAGAAAATAATCTACAGATATTACACAAAGTGCAACTATTTCATGGCATTGAAAATTTAATCATACTTTTCGGGTGATAAAAAAGGGTACGTGAAAATAATATGAGTGCTCTCTCTTTCTCTCTCTCTCACTCTCTTCTCACATTCTCACTCTCGAGGACTCTCACACGCTCACTCTCTCACATCCATCCATCCATCAAACCCAAACAGACTTTTCGGGTGATAAAAAAGGATACATGCACATAATATGAGTGCTCTCTCACTCTCTTCTCACATTCTCACTCTCGCGGTCTCTCTCACACACACTGCTAAAAATAAATTAATTTAATTAGGATCTATTTAAGGTAATTCGGTCGAGTTTGGTCGAAGTCAAATTTCATCCGTAATTTAGATTTATTTACGTACAATTTAACCATATAAAAGCTATGATAAATTAAATTGTTGCATAACAAAATATTATAAGCTTCTTTTAGGCGTGTAAATGATCAGTTAATAATTAATACCCGGAATAGACGAAAAATTTGACTACCGAAAAAGTCGACTAACGAAAAAGACTCAACTTGACTACCTCTCTACACGTTAGGGAGCGAACTAACCTAACCTTACGCATAAGGTACTAGATTGCATTCACGAGTTTTGTTGTAAAGAAAATGGAGCGGGTGCGTGCTTCAACAGGCCGCTTTGCATCCTTTTTTTTAACATAAGATGTCCGAGAAGAAACATAAAAACATAATACGTGTATTTGTATATTTGTGTCATAAAGCCTAAGAGTTTTTATCTAAGTCTGTATCTAATTATTTTACAAGATTTATGTCCTATCAAGACTCTTGAGACGGTTGGAATGTTCCCGCTACAGAAAAAAAATAAAACTCTGCTTCTATTTGAATGTTGTTATATATATATTATATGTATATAATATATTTTATATGTTACATATATTATATATGAACCAATTGTTCCTTGTTTACTTCATACTTGCTTTACATTTGCTTGTGTTAGACAATATTCATAGAATATTCTCTGCTTACGTGAAATGTTACACTCGACCAAATTCAAATAAAGCGCGTGCGACTGCGCCGCCATGTTTTTTTCCCTAGTAACTTCTGCTAGCGAGAGAGATCCGGTGTATGACAAGGACAGAGGCCGCGGACTCGCATTAATTATTGAAATAACAAAAAACCCTGTGGTAAATCGACTAAAATCGTTGGTAAATATCTTTTATAGATATCAACCATTATAGTGGTAAGTTTTTTTTTGGCCCTCAAACGATTAATTTTTCGTGTATATTGAAATTTCGATAGTTGGCGTGTCATCTGAGCCTTATGCCCTATAAGAGCAATGTAAAGTTATTTATTAATTACACCCAAACTACATGGTAAATTAACTTAAAATTTTGCAGACATGTAGAGCAAGGTCAACTCTTTCGATTAAATAAAAAAAAACAGGGTCTTAAACGTGAGCCTCAATTCGACCGAACTACCTTAAATCAAATAGGTATTTTCCTTGTCTCACGGCCTACTACGACTCTATTTATTTTAAATATTTTTTTTATTTGTTCAAGCTATTCTTTTTAAATATTAAAGATATTCAAATTAAATAAATAAAGATTAGATTCAAAATAAACAAATAACGATAAAACACGATATATCGCATGAATAAGAGAAAGGAATTAGTGAAAAAAAAAAATTCTTTTTTTTTCACTAACAAGGCTGTTATTTGAAGAAAAAAAAACGATTTGGAAAGGTATCATCGTGCCTTCAATTAAGGCCTTACGTGGGTTTGAAAATTTCAAAAAATCCATTTTTTTTAAATTTTATTATCTAATAGTACAAATGTCTAGAATATTCTCCCAAAGTTTTAAGTCAATCGGAGTAAAAGTCTAGGAGAGAGAGCCTCGGGAAATTCCCCCCGTTGGGAAAGACCGGTCGGAAGCGACGCAGGTATACGCATTTTTTCTCGAAACACTATTTTTGAAGTCGGTGGACACGATTTCTCAAAAACTAATGCACCGATCTTATTGAAATTTTGCACACTTCTTCAAAATAGCATCGAGTAGTGATTGGACGAAAGTTTTTTTTCTATTACAACTAATTTTACAAGGCTAGACGTAGTGTAAATTGTACCAAAAATTGAACTATTTTGCATACAACTCTGCCAAAAATTCAAATTTCAATTTTTTTTTAAATCCTTCGTTCAATCATGAACTATACTTATCTACTAATAGAAAAAAAATTGGTTTCTTAATTTCAGATAAAGCTATCATGAGTTATCCTGACCACCACGAGGACACTTTTTTTTTAGGGGTCTCCGGGTCCCAGCGGCTGAATTTCTCAAATCTTTGGATGAAATTTTTTTTAAATATTGTTGAAATGTTGCTCTTTTATGTGCTCAACATTTTGAACAAAATAATTTATATATTATATTTAAAAAAAAAATAGAGAAGATATGCTTTTTTTTGGCTTCGGAACCCACGCAACCCCTTAACAGGCGCGACAATTTATTTATAGAAAGACTGTCCTTTCCTCAACTGTAGAATGTTACAATGTTACCACCCCTTCCTTCAACTTGAATTATTTTCTATAATCACTTTTTTTTTATTCCGAAACACTTTTTTTTACGGCTTCGATTTGTTTTACTCGTTACGTTCTTGTTTTTTACGTTTCTATTATTTTGCAAATTTTTCCAGCTGTCTCCGTAAGCGGAAGAATAATTTTTTATGACGTTTACACGCGTTTCATTCAATATGAGAAAAATAATTTTCTTCTTTGCACGCTGCCATTGACATTTTACGAAGACCCCGGTGATTAGATTACGAACTTCCTTTGTCGTCTTCCTGTTATTATTATCTTTCTCCATTTCTCGCACTCTTTATTATCTCTTTTACGCACGGACATTTCGTTGATTGATAAAAGCCTGACGTTGCAACTGTTGGCAGCGTTCTTTTCCCAGAAATTAATGCAATCCCCGGAAACCTTGTACGGAATGCGTTTCACAATTTTGACTGGATGTTCCGCAGCTCAGTCCTCGCTAGAAATTCATTTCGAGGGAAACGCCGCTCGCTCACGCAAAACTAAATTACGAGAATATTCTAGTTATGAGAGACGAATTATATACAGTCATTCGAAAATTATTGTCGAACACGAGAGGCCCTGAAAAAACGTTGGTCGTAATAGAAAATCGTGAGAGAAATCAGCAAAAATCGATAAAAATCAATAATGATTATAGTTGAATTAATAACGAGAATAATCACGAATTTTCCTTACTTACCTATTGCTAAAAAAAGTTTTAAAAAACGTTAGCGTAATTGAGTTGTGAAAAAAAATGTTCGATTTTTTTTTTTAGAATTCATCTTTTATGATAACAAAACAGAATGTCGAAAGAGTTTTTCTTTGAAATAATTCTAAAGATGATTATTAATTGTTTTTGTATCACGATAATTCAAATTGTAGATGTGGCGCGAAATGCCACGCTATGGGCGCTAGCGCTTGTGACGTCACCGTTCGAACGCGACCGAATAAGCTATGTATACGGCTTACACGCAAGTGTACACATATGTGAAATTTCGTGTCATTTTACATCTGAATACATCTTGGGCATTCTGAAAAAGTCGAAAATTAGTTTAATTTTCGTGCAACGATGCGTGAAAGTGAATTCGTGAAAGCATATTCGAGTAATTTACCGACCGTGGATAACTGAACATTTTTAGGTTAGGAGAGGCTTGGTGAATTGCGTCAGTTATTGCCGCTACGTATCATAAGCATTTTGAAAAAGATATAAAAAATATTTCAATACGGTTTATGTTATAACACGTTTACACTGACATCAAAGTGGTCTTCACAGTAAAAATAAGTGGACGATGATTTCGGGTTGACACGTCGTGCTGCATCGAACCACAGATTTCGACTTTTTATGTCTTGTGGCTTGTTCAGAAATACCTATTATGTGCACTTTTCGTCGTATTCATACAAAAAAGGAACGAAACAAGCCCCTATACACGGAGGGAATTAAAAAGTAATTTGTGTCGTGAATTTCACGGTAAAAATTACCGTGATATATTTCAATGTGGTGACAAGTGAGAAAAGCATAATAATTCGTATGCGACAAGTTTTTTTTTTAACTCACGTTACAGAAAATTTCAAATACGTAGCTAAAATTTTACTATACAAGAAGGGTAGCGCGCACGATAATTTTTACCGAGAGCACAATACATTTTCCTATAACACTCATTAAATTTTATAATAAATCTTAAAATAACTGTTATAAAGACGATACTTTTTTATAGACATTTTTGAAAGGCATACAATAATAAAATGCACAGTAAAATTTCGCTGATATTATATATTTTTTAAATTTAAGTTTTGCGTATTTTGTTACACATGAAAATTTACTACAAAATCTGGTAAAATTTTCTATCTGAAGAAGAAATTTTATTTTATTTTCGTGAAAATCTGTGTTTAACTCAGTAATAATAAGCGAAGTTTCAGGGTTGTCATCTGGTTACCGTTACTGCACGGTAATTTTTAACATTTAATTCTCTCCGTGTACGATTTTGTCGTTGCCATCGTTGACAGAATACTCGTATCACACGAGTAGTTCGTATACCGGCTTTCGAACGGTGACGTCACAGAGCGCTCGGGTAATTTCGGATGCTCTCGGCGCGTTTATGCCGAGCCGAACAGAACAACAATTTCAAAGTGCTATATCGTTAATTGTTAAAAAAAAAAAGAAAAAAGCGCACATGATCTTTACAATGAAAAAAAAAAATCTTTTCACAACTCAATTCTCATAGCCCGAATCTGCCAAAGAATATTTGGCAAGTTAAAAAAAAAGAATTACTTTCCATTGTATTCCAACGTTGCAAAGTTCGTGAACTTTTCACGGCTAAACTTGACCTTCCGGATATTTTCGGCTCGTTTTTTATTTGACTTTCAATTAATTTGACGAGATTGAAATTTCCATATCGTTGTAACGCGATGAAAATGAATATTTATGAAATTCTTTTTTATTTCTTCCGCTCAAATTTGCCTGCAGAAAATCCTTCATTATTTTTTTAGACTATTAGTCAGAGATCTACAATATAAATATGTGAATTTTTTTTTTCATAATAATAAGAATAAGGAACTTTCATTGCATTGCAACGACATTTAATTTGACCGATCAACATTTGTCCGGCATTCTTGACAAATGAAAACAATATTTCGTGCTTTTAAACCAAATGGATTTGCTTAAACGCAAGAATAAGTTCACGAGGCGAACTCTTGATGCCTGTGGTTGACTCGGGGCTCATTAAATACCGTAGGCAGAAATCGATGGTAATTTTCCGTCACGCGGAAAAAAAAAATGGGGGAACGAGTAATGACCGGGGCAACAAATTCATTGCGCGCGTATGTACTACGAATATACTTTTACGGAACGCGAACCCTACATGACATAATTCCGCACATCCTCGGGGCTGACGTAGAAGAAAAAAATATGGAGAAAAACGAATCAGACAAAAAACAAAACACGTTTTACATGATCATCAACTCGAGAACGTGTACAATGAGGTTCTCTCTCGACGAATGCGTACGTTCTGCCTCTTGGGCGAGATGGAAGAAATAGAATCTAATAGCAGCCCATTGTCGTAACGTTACTCCGACTCTATTGCTCATCATCTTCAAGCGTACAGATTGTTTCAGAATATGTATTTTTCGAGCCGAATTACCTGAGAACATGAATTTTTTTCTGCCGTAAGGACACGATTGTCAAATTTTTTTATAGACACGATTGTTTTTTTCAAATTTAGATCGGTTTTTCATGGAAAATGGAAAGATGTAAGAATTACTATTGTTACTATTAAAAACGCAAGAGTTACTATTATTATCAGATGAGAATATCTTTGCCGCCGGAAGTATAATTTTTTTCCACTCTTAACCCCTTAAAAAGGATGAATTCTGGCCCGATTTTTTTTTTACGTTCCGTGTCACTCGTATTCTGGAGTTGAAGTATTCAAGAAAACGATTAATAATTTTTTTAAAATAGTTGCAATGCAAAGAAATTTCTTTTTTATATTTTTATTACTTCACAAATAATCATTTTTCATATTCAAATTCCAGATCTCTAAATAAGCAACTTCAAAAATGCTTGAGGGATTTTCATAACGAATATTTGCCAAACGAAATTCGAAAAAACGAAAAATAATCATTTTCATTGCATTCCAACGATGCAAACTTCATTCTAATTATTATATAATGAAAAAAAAAAACCGTAAATTTGATATCTAGTTTCTGCAATTTTTTTTGTACATAATTAAATAACTACTTCATTATTCACAAGTCGACGTTCCCAAAATTTATAAAGAATCCATGTCAATGAATTTAAAACAATTACTTATTTAACGATTTCCTGTAAATTCAACGATTCAGTAAATTGAAGTAAATAATATAAATCTTAGAACTTATTTGGATTTTCTCCTGTAGCGGCTGTTCCAGAATAAATTTTCTACAAGAACGTTTTTCATAATTCAATTAAACAATTTTTTGTAAGAAAGGAACAAAATTCGTGCTCATAATTGGCAATTTTTTTTTTCATAAATTAATTGATTAAAAAACTTTACCTGCGAGCTATATAGAGCAGCCGTTTTACGTGAATTTACAAAAATTATATCGAATTTATTGAATTAAAAAACCAGACGTGTAAAAAAATCAACCAAAGAGAAACCGTACGAAGATGTTTTTTTAATCAACGTGTACGAACCGCTTTGCCCGTAATTCCACTGTTCTTATAGTGCGATTTACGAACCGAGCGAGGGTCAAAGTGTCAAGTGGTCCTGACTCCGTTCTCAAGAGTTTTTTTCAATCAAGCGTTTTTTTTTACCATCCATTCGACACACTTATAAAGATCCACGACGATCCACTTAAATCAAAAAATAATTCAGAGGCGGTATACATTTAACGCGGGGTCGTTGGGGGATACTTTATTAAAAAAAGAAATTCAATCGCGACAACGATTTTAAGGGGTCGTACATTTCTCACGTTGAAAAATCGGCGCTTTTTCAGCCTGACGATAAAAAAATCGTACATGAGGTTCAGTTTTATTCATATACGACGTACGTAAATGAAAAGCGAAGACACATACTGCAAACGAGGACAAGCTAATTTTCTTTTTTTTTTCTACTCCCGGCGTGCCTGGAGTTGTCGACAATTACGAGGAAAACCTGGAAAAAACCGGTTGGTCTGGACATATCGGGGTGTGTTCATACGCGCAACGAGAAAACTTCTTCTACACGTCTTGCAGTAGATTTTTTTTATTTTGTTTTTTCCCCGATCGTTATTCAAAAACCAAAATCGCCAATTATACTTACTAAAAATAAACTGCAACCATTAGTTTTTAATGGTCGCTCTTGTAACTGTTCTAGTAATTTTGTTTTAGTAAACTTCTACGTCTAGTGAAGTTTCGATTTCTCGGGTTTTTGTTTATTTTCGATGAATTTATATTATTTATAAATATTCACTTCTAGCAGGTTTTCGTTTCTAGTGAGTTTATATTTCTAGTAAAAGTCCAGTTCTGGTGAATTTTTCTTTTTTAAAGTAAATTCATATTTTGAAGGAACAACTATTTTGTGTAAATTTCTATAAATTTTTGTTATACTAAAGTGCCTATAGAAGAGGCATCAAAAGGAAAAATTAATAGAGGAGTGAAAGAGAAACCGATGAAAGAATTGTGCGAGTATGTGAGAGTCTTCGAAGGCATGGTGAGAAAGGAAGCATAAAGAGGAAAAAGGGCTAAAGATAAATGTAAACAAAAAAAAAACAGAAAGAAACGTGTAAAAGGATATCAATGTAGGGGGAAACTGCGTAAAAACCAGCAAGGGTATACTTCGAAATAAAGAACTATAATATACTAAAAGAAGCCATGGAAAGCGTAGGTGAGGGAGAAATTTGACAATCCATATGGAATAGGCATATAAAGGAGCTAGACAAAAAAAAATAGAGAGGCATAAAAATCAAAATTGAAATAGAAATTCAATACGATTGGAGCAAAAAGCACGCATCCACATACTGCAAGGAATACAAGCATAGGGAAACAGGAATATACATTAGGGTGCTTCTTATTCGGGTCAAATTTTTTTTAAATAATGGCGCGCGTCACCCTTTTGTTCGATTCTATGACCTAAAAAACCATTATGTTATTTTTTTCATATTTTAATCTCAAGATTAGCCAATGAAAATGTTTTTAAAAATATACTTTTAATATTTTGTAAATTTTCTTAGCGAGCTACTAGTGCGATAGTAAATCAAACGAATAAAGAGTAAAAGAAGCTAGTACACTAGGCTAATAATGTACTTTTTTTGGTATTAGGATACTTCTGTCTGTGCTGTTTCACGACTAGAAGAAGGTATTGCTTTTGTTCTTCATTTGTGGTAATTAATTTATTATATTCTTCAATTCAGGCTACTCCTCGCTCCGCAATATCGTGTTGAAGTTTGCATCGTTGGAATGCAACGAAAATTCTTTTAAATTTATTACTTTGATTATTATCCAAAATCATATTTTGCCAGATTCAGGTTGTAGATCACTGAATAAGAATCCTAAAAAATATGTTCGTTATTTTCGTGGCCTTGATCGGATTAAAGACCTTTGAGAAGTAAACAAAATTATTGCCGTTGCATTCCAACGATGCAAACTTCACGCAATTTCCGCAATATCATTTACGACTCGCATAGAATGTACTATGTCCCTGGCAGCGTTGTAGTCTTCATCTTCGCCCCAAAGAAAAGTTTCTTTTCTTAAAAACGCTGATGAAATCCCAAGAACATTAAGGCCTTAGGCCACTCCAGAATTTTCCAAAAATCGATTTTTTTAAATTAAAAATGTCCCTTAGTACCTACAAAATTATATTCCAAAAGATTATGGGTGTGAAAAATCTCTAAGTACTCGATTTTCGAATTCTAGCGCAACCCCTCTTGATTCATTTCGTGACTTTCTACTCAAAGCTACATTTTTATCAACTCTACTCTTATCAATTCTACTCAAAACTACATTTTTATCTCAAAGCTACATTTTTCACGTCGGCCGGACGCACAACAAACAAATTTCAGCCGATTCACTTGAAATTTTAACTGTATATTTAGAATTACATTTTCTGAGGCACTACATAGGATTTTTTAATTATATTGCATAGTTCCTTTTTTATAAACATTTTTCTAGACGATTTTCTCATGGCATTATATACTTTTTGTTTTAGAAATGCGCCATTTTGAAAAAAAACAATATATCAAAAAAATCCTACGTACTTCTATAGCTATTCTTATATATAATCAAAAAAACTTTAGTGTCTCATTATAACTCACAAATTATAGGAGCTGTTGGTTCGACCGTTGACCTTCCACCAATAAAGGCTTCATCGGAAAAATGCTGCAAAGTCGCCATTTTGACATGTATCGCTGTGAAAAAAATAATTTTGTATAGTCAATTACGTGTATAATAAAACCCCTATTTTGTAATTCTGATTTACTCGTATTTTATGGTTTCGCTGAAAAAAAATCACAAAATATGCCCTTTTTTGGCCTCTAGAGTGGCCTAAGGCCTTAACCCTTCGTGGTCTCCCTGGGTAGAATCGACCCGTCGATCAATTTTTGGTGTAAATATATAATAGTTTCCGGCTTCGAATGGGACTGTATTCATCATCTTACCTGGAGTTTGAAGTATCTTCATACCATAAAATTTACCCTCTTCACATGTCGGAATAAATACCTTTTTTGGAACGCGCACTATGCTACTATTCTTTTCCAAAAGTAGCATATCTAAGGAGTATCACGTCGAAATTTTAAGTAAAAATGTTGATAATTCACGAAACTATGATTTTTTTTTAGCAAAAAAGTGTCTTTTTTGCGTTTTCACCTCTTTGTGATTTTTTTTAATACGTTGTCATGTTGTTTCTTAGAAAGAAATTGTTCATACATCATCTAGAAAGTTCGAAGCATGTTCCGCAATTTTTTGAAGCACTTTGGACGGATAGTTTGGTCATAATACTTTTTTGAAAACTGACTGGGTAGAATCGACCCAAGTGTGACCACCGCGATTGAATTTGGAAGTGTGACCACGAAGGATTAACAAATGTCAAAGTATCGCTGGACACAACGTCTTCAATTTTTTTCTCTACTGTGTGATTGATATCCAAGCTTAGGCGTTTGGGACTAAAATATGAATTTTTTCATCCGGTGCGGTCACCACTTTTTGTTTGGTGTCCACGGTAATTCCTTCGTCGAAAAAAGCGAGTGCAACAAGCGCTTCGGACAAGTACCACAAATAGCCTAAAATCTTTTTTAAGGCAGTAGTCTGGTCTCGAGCGAGATTTTTGACGTCATTTTTGGGTTGGAATAACTTTTAAACCGTTGAAGTTGTCTTGATGAAATTTTACATATGTATTTATTGTTCCTTTGAGAATGTATCTACATTAAAAAAAAATTATTTTAAATATTTTCATGTAGTTTTTTAATTTTTTTACAACATGGTCCGCCGAAAACGGCCTCAATCGGCGCCCACTCTGAGTGATGTTGTATGCATCTGAAAAAAAAATATATATATATATTCTCAATCTGTATGAGTATTCTGAGCACCGGTAGCAGAATTAGTACTTAAAAAAATTTGTTACAAAATGGCGGCCTGTTAAACTTTGATTAACGATATTTCATACATTTTCGGGTATTCGACGAGTTATAAAACGTGGGCAAAATTATTGTTCGTCTCAATTCTGCTACCAGTCCTCAGAAAGAGGCTACCGAAGGTATGTGCAAATTTTGAGTTCGATCGGTCAATTAGTTATCGAGATATCGTGGGCGCCGATTTGAAAAACATAGTTCTGAGATAAACGCGTTCAAAGTTGCTTCCCGACCGCGCTATCTGAGCGCGCGGTTTGCTTATAATTTCTATTACTCTGCTAATTTTTGAAATATCAATAAACGGTTTTCACGAGCGTATTAAGAAAGGTCTAAGGAATAATAAAATTAAAATAAAAAAAAATTGATTTTGTCAAATTTCTAGACCAGACTACCGCCTTAAAGCAACTTTCTCCATAGCTTGGTTTATGATTTCAAAGTTTTTAAGCTCTTTTAAGAGCGACAAATAATTTCTTGGTGTGGAACATGGCCCGCGGGAGCTTGAAACCAGCATCTCATATATAAATTACAACAACGAAAACACAAATATCAGTTATCGCTTTGAGTTTGAGTAAGGACGGCCCACACATTTCGGCCAAACGAAAAGAAAGAAGTTGTTCGTTGTTCAATCGAGCGGAGAGTGTTTCTTTTCTTTTTTCCGAAGTATCAGCCGTCTTTGAGAACACTGGGAATCTACAAATCAGCTATCTCTCTCGCACTCATGGCTGCTCGGTCGGTGTGAGACATGGCCTTAAACATGAAAAGTTTAAGACAGTAAAGTGCCTTCGCCATCCATTGTGCACTATGAAGGCCAGTTGAAGCCTTGATTGTTCACATCGGGCACAAAAAATTATGGAACATGCTTTGAACTTTCTAGATGATTTACGAAAAATTGATTGATAAAAAATAATAAACGTAAGAATGTCTGTTATACTCTACAAAAGCGCCGATACGTCGATGCCGTTAGATAAGAATTTATTATGTTCGACAAATTCCTCATGTGCGTACGATCATTTTATTGGAGTTTTTTTCGTAAACGCTGCAGCAGTTGTACACTATAATCCGTGAATAAGCTCTTATTTATAGTCAGCATGTGAGAGTTTGTTTGGGTTTGGGGAGTTTGAACGACGGCAGTTGCATAACCTTGAAGTTTGCATCGTTGGAATGCAACAGAAATTTATTTTATCAATTGCTGAAGTATTTTTTTCTGCTTATTGAGACCATAAAAATAACCTCATCGTTCTACGTATCCTCATTAGAGATTTACGATCTCGATCGCCAAAAAAAAAATTCTGTAATAATAAAAATAAAATCGTTGCCAACGATGCAAATTTCAATGTGATGCAGTTGTTCCGTTGCATTTACGTACATTTATTTCCCTGCCACAGTTGGATATAATCAGGCTCGACCACCCGGACGACCCGCTTCTCCTCTCTCATAGGGAACGATTTATCTCGATATTTACATCCTGGTAACGATAAAGAGATTTAAAAATGCGTGATGTCTTTATTGAAATACGACAGAAATGGAAATCAAGAAGAAAAAAAAATGAAAAATATATGATGTCAATGTAACGAAAGTTAATTTTTCTTCTACTGCTCACATTTATTTTATCGATTTAGTGTACGAAAATTACCCAAACGGTTTTATCTTATCCTCATTAGGGGTCCGCGACCTTAATATATAGAGAAAATTCTAGACCATAATAAAAATTAAGAAATGAATAAAATAGAAATAAACCTTTGTGGCATTTTAATGATGCAAACTTCAAGACCATTGAAAATTACCATTTTATTTCTTATAATTTATTCGGAATATAAATTAATTTTAATTGATTTTCGTGGGAGATAAAATTCATTGAACGAATAAATTGTATTTTTAATTGTGCGTCGAAACAATTCGAAAGTGCAACGGTCATTTCTTGATTAATGATATGGAATTGTTTTTTGTGTATGATTTTCATTATCAAACAGGACCTTTTGACTCACTGGGATACCAGCAACAAAGTTATTTATTTACGAGCATCAATATTCATAAGGCCTTATCAATCAATAAGCTCAGCTATTAATGATATATAATAACAGCTGAATAATAATCGTAATTATCCAATAATTTCATTAATCAGAAAGCACCGCGCAGTAAAAACGCTTGCCCCATAAAACTCGTTGAAATATTTAGAAGTTAATTCATGTATTTTGTTTTGTTTATAATCATGTTTTCCAGGGTGACAAGAATAATGGATTCGACGTGCTGTATCATAACATGAAGCATGGCGTTGTCGCGAGCAAAGAATTGGCCGATTTTCTTCGGGAGAGATCGGCGATCGAGGAGAACAATTACAAGCTTCTCAGCAAAGTTGCGAAACAGGCGAGCAACAGCAGCAGCACGTTGGGCACATTTGCACCTGTTTGGGCGGCGCTAAGAGGCGCAGCCGAGAAACTCGCTACTCTTCATCTGCAGATGGCACAGAAGGTCTCCGAGCTCATCAAGGATGTATCCAAATATGCTGACGAATTGCACAAGAAGCACAAGGCCGTAAGTTACTTTCGCTAGTCAGAGAACTACTTAATATTCACGCGCGTAATAATATTTTTAAACGTACGACAATTAATAATACACACACACACACACACACACACACACACACACACATATATATATATATATATACACTGCAGGCCAAAAGTTTGAGTACACCAGTCGAAATTTCTTGCCGCACTAAAAGTTAGATAGCGGACTCAAAAATAAAGATAATCAAATTTCCCAAGCGGCATTTTAAAGAGGACAAATTTACCTTCATTTTGTCTTTTTAGAAAAGTTTTTACAATTTTTTTTGAGCCCGGTACGCCTTTTTGAAAATGGCTATTTTTCAGCTTTTTTTGCACGTCTGAAACTGCCCGCATAACTTCTGGCGAATTTCTTCGCTCGTTTTTTCCATGACGAACTTAAAGAGGGTATCAAAACCTACATTTTCATTTTTTTAGAAAGTTTCGTACGATTTTTTTCGCCCCAGTATGGCATTTTTAGCTAAAAAAGTCATGTTTTAGAAAAATAGGCATAATCCAATAACTATGGGGTTTCAGAGAAAATGTCAAGAGAGTAAAAAGTTGCATAGGTTCACACTGAAGTAGCCCGAATTTTTTCAGAATTTTTTTTGAATTTTTTTTGAATTTTTTTTTTTTTACAATTTTGGGCCGGGATTCTGATGAGTGGAGGGGCTCCATTTGGGAATTATGGGGTCTAGGACAATCTATCAAGAAAGAAAATTTGTTTACTTTTTCATTTTTAATTAACTACAATTTTTTCAGAATTTTTTTAAAAATTATTTTAACAATCTTTTCAGAATTTTTAAAAATATTATTTTAAAAATTTTTTCGACTAGAACTTGGAGAATCATCCTCGGTTGAGTTTATCTGAGAATTTTTTTGAATATTTTCTGCTCCAAAAAGTTTTAACGTGTAAAATTGACTAAATATAGAGAACTTCGTATTAAAAAACGAGGCATGATTATTACTTTACGCAATCAAGGCATATCATATTGAATTATCGCGAAAAAAATGAATGTCGAGATGAATGAGTTCTAGTAAAAAAAAATTGTTAAAATAATATTTTAAAAAATTCTGAAAAAATTGTTAAAATAATTTTTTTTTAAATTCTGAAAAAATTGTAGTTAATTAAAAATGAAAAAGTAAACAAATTTTCTTTCCTGACAGATTGCCCTAGACCCTATAATTTCCAAATGGAGCCCCTCCACTCATCAGAGTCACGACCAAAAATTGTGAAAAAAAAAATTTTCAAAAAAAATTCTGAAAAAATTCTGGCTACTTCAGTGTGAACCTATGCAACTTTTTATCCTCTTGATATTTTCTCTGAAAACCCATAGTTATTGGACGACGCCTATTTTTCTAAAACATGTCTTTTTTAGCTAAAAAATGCAATACTGGGGCGAAAAAAAATCGTACGAAACTTTCTGAAAAATGAAAATGTAGGTTTTGATACCTTCTTCAAGTATGTCATGGAAAGAACGAGCGAAAAAATTCGCCGGAAGTTATACGGGCAGTTTTAGACGTGCAAAAAAAAGCTGAAAAATAGCCATTTTCAAAAAGGCGTACCGGGCCCAACAAAAATTGTAAAAATGTTTCTAAACAGGCAAAATGAAGGTAAATTTGTCCTCTTTGAAACGCCGCTTGGGAAATTTGATTATCTTTATTTTTGAGTCCGCTATGTAACTTTTAGAGCGACAAGAAATTTCGACTGGTGTACTCAAACTTTTGGCCGCAAGTGTATATATATATACAGGGTGGACCACGCAACGTGTGCACCTCTTTTACGACCAAAATATGCGTTGCAAAAAAAAATGTTTTATACAAAAGTTACATGGTTTATAAGGCTACACTATGTGGTGCATTTATTTTTTTTATAGGTGGAGGCACTTTGAAGACTTGAAGGTCAACTTTATTTTTTCAAATGGAATGCTATATTTTTTATAGCGTAATACGATAGAGTATCGAATTCTGAGTAAAAAAAGTATAGACCTTTATTAGCCCTAGAGTTAATAGCTAACGAGTAATTTCACTTTATTACTTTAAAATTTTCTTCACGTAATATCAAGTTGGAGATTCAAATCTACTACAAATTTCTGAATGGCAGTGTTTCACTTTTATCTTTCTGATAATAATCACGCACAATCACCGAAGGATACTTTAATACTGGATTACAATCATTGAGAAGATTGTGAATCATGATAAGTGTGTGTGATGTGGTAAATGTGTTCATATTGATAAACACTGTGATGTAAACACTGCCATTCAGAAATTTGTAGTAGATTTGAATCTCCAACTTGATATTACGCGAAGAAAATTTTATGTAATAAAGTGCAATTACTCGTTAGCTATTAACTCTAGGGCTAATAAAGGTCTATACTTTTTTACTCAGAATTCGATATTCTATCATATTACGCTATAAAAAATATAGCATTCCATTTGAAAAAATAAATTTGACCTTCAAATCTTCGAAGTGCCTCCACATATAAAAAAAATAAATGCACCACATAGTGTAGCCTTATAAACCATGTAACTTTTGTATAAAACATTTTTTTGTGCAACGCATATTTTGGTTGTAAAAGAGGTGCACACGTTGCGTGGTCCACCCTGTATATACACACACACACACTGCCGGCCAAAAGTTTGGATACACTAGTCGAAATTTCTTATCGCACTAAAAGTTAGCAAGCGGACTCAAAAATAAAGATAAATGAATTTCCCAAGTGGCGTTTTGAAGAGGACGATTTTAACTTTATTTTGCTTTTTTAGAAAATTTTCTACGATTTTTTTTCGCCCCGGTACGCACTTTTGAACATGGCCATTTTTTGCCTATTTTTTGGCCATTGAAAGTTAACTGCAGAGTTTGTGGAAAAAAATTTTTCCTCGGATTTTTCCATGCTAAACTTAAAAAGAATATCAAAACCTACATTTTCGTTTTTTAGAGAGTATCATATGATTTTTTTTCGCCCCAATATTGTATTTTTAGCTAACAAATACATGTTTTAGAAATATTTTCAGGATTTTTTTCAAACATTTTTTTTTACCATTTTTACTTGGAACTTTGTTGAGTGGAAAGGCTCCACTTAGGAATTATGGAGTCTAGGAGAATATATTAAGGAAGGAAATTTGTTTACATTTTCATTTTCTATTAACTACAATTTTTCTAGATGTTTTTTTATTTTTGAAAATTAAAAAAAAAATGTTAAAATTGTATTTAATTAAAAATAAAAATATATACAAATTTCATTTCTCAATATATTGTCCTAGACCTCATAATTCTCAAGTGGAGCCTCTCCACACATCAAAGTTCCAACCAAAAATGGTAAAAAAAATTCTAAAAAAAAATTCGGAAAAATCTAGCTACTCCTGTGTGAGCCAATGCAACTATTTACCCTCTTAACATTTTCTCTGAAACCCTATAGTTCTTCGATGACGCCTTTTTTTTCTAAAACATGTATTTTTTAGCTAAAAATGCAATACTGAGGCGAAAAGAAATCGTACGAGAGTTTCTAAAACAAAAAATGTAGGTTTTGGCATCCTTTTTAAATTTACCATGGAAAAAACTGAGGAAAAAATTTTCCACAAACTTTGCAGTTAATTTTCGACGGCCAAAATTTAGCCATGTTTAAAAGTGCGTACCGGAGCGAACAAAAATCGTAGAGAATTTTGTAAAAGAAAGCAAAATAAAGGTAAACTTGTCCTCGTTAAAACGCCACTTGGGAAATTCAATTATCTTTATTTTTGAGTCCACTATCTAACTTTTAGTGCGGTATGAAATTTCGACTAGTATATCCGAACTTTTGGCCGGTAGTGTATTTCTGAAGCTTGCATAATTGGATTGGAACGAAAATTCGTTTTTATTTCTCCATTTTTATTATGAGCTAGAATTTTTTTTCTATATTCAAGTTGTAGATCTCTAATGAGGATCCTAAACACACGTTTGAGTAATTTTTGACCCTGAATCTGCCGAAAAAAGTTTAATTGTATTCCAACAATGTAAACTCGTCTGTTGGGAACTATAATCAATTGTGATGTTAAAGTTTGCATTGTTGGAATGCAACGAAATTCTATAATTTTGATAATTAATGGTACCTACATTTGATTGATTCATAAGTTTAGATATCCGAATGACTCCAATACAAAAATAGTAATGAACTTTGCATCGTTGGAACGCAACGTAAATTCTTTTTTATATTTTTATTTCCTCATTTTTATTATCATATGAAATGTTTTATTCGCAGGTTTCGATTGCCGATTTTCAAACAAGAATCTTTAAAAATAGTCAAAGGATTTTTATAGCGAAAAAAAGAAGAAAAACTTTTGAAACTAAAAATAAATAATGTTTTGCTGCATTCCAACCATGCAAAATTCAAGCTTATATATAAAAATATAGAAATACGCACAAAAATAGTTTACTCAGCGAGTCGTTTTTTTTCCCAACAATGTGTGTAATATAAATTTTTGTTGTTGCAATCATCCAACTTATATTTCCAATGTTTTTATCCGGTTGTCTCTTATCACAGTGTCCGCCCACCCGTTCTCGTATCGAACTAGCGACTGATAGACGCCTGCAAACAATATTACTTGATACAATAATGGATTACCGTTTTCGAGGGCAAAGAGGGATGATGTAGTCTCGTGAAAACGTTGCGAATTACGCGGTTCGTGTCACTAAAGATTCTATCGCCCTTTTTCTTTCTCTTCCCATTCTCAGGTGAAGGAGGAGGAATCGTCGACGCTTGAGGTCGTTCAGAACATCCAGAGCATCACCGTTACGCTGCAAAAAGCAAAGGACATGTGTCTGCAAAAGGGCGTTGAGCTTGAGAAATTACGAAAGGATAACGCGAGTCAGCGCGAGCTCGAGAAATGCGAAGCCAAGTTTAAAAAGGCTCAGGACGATTACAAAGCGCTAGTGGACAAGTACACGGTCGTTCGTAACGACTTCGAGAGCAAGATGACCGCGGCCTGTAGGGTGAATATATTTTCTATCGTCTTTCATCTTCCCGCAGCTACTGGTTTGTACAATTCCGCCGCCCCAACGGGTTGGCAGTCACGAGAAGAAGGGTCTCACTCTTCCGTGCCTATGAGATTAAATTTTGCATCGTTGGAATGCAATTAGAATTTGTATTTCCTTTGATCGCTCAATTTTTTTTTAGCCGATCTTAGCCACGAAAGTCCCTCAATAATCTTATAAGCTGCTTATGGGAGACCAACATTCTAAAACTGCAAAAAAAAAAAGAGATTTTCTGTAACAATGAAAATAAGGAAACGATAATATAAAAAATAACTTTCGTCATACTCCTTTGGTTTAAAGATCTGAAATAATTTATAAAAATTACAATTAGTGAGGACTTTCGACTACAGTCATTACTGTCCCCAAATTATTAGTTTCGAAGAGGAATAAGAAGACGGTTTCCAACTTTGTAGGGAAAGATGCTTACATTTCAAATGTCGATAATAATCGGAGTTTACGAAATCTGAACAGACAACAAATCAATTGGCAAACTTTCCGAAAATAAAAAGTCTCGCTTAAGGTGTTCCTTTCACGAACCCGAATACTTAACAATTTTTCGATTTTCGTCTACAATGAAGTAAAAATACATGCCAGCACGCTGGAAAAATGTCAAGCCAAGTTGTCGAACTTTAAACAAAAAATAATTATATTTAATAATTTATATTTTAAATAGCTCTAGATGTCTGACGCAAACTACTCTACGCATGTACTAAATTCACGGAATGGTCATGAAATGTTTCAAGAAAATATTAATGATAAAATTCAGAAAAATTCGAGTGGCAGAAGAATTTTCGTAACCGCGATTTTACAGAGAAAATGTTAAACGTCTAAACCTACAAATTGATGCGAATTTTTTAATTCCAGTTTATCATTGGGTATAATAATTGATTGTAACTTATTTTTATTAAGTTTTATTTTACCACTATTATTCACTCATGAATAAAGAGGGCCCTGTTAATTCGGCAATAAAATACGGCCTGCCGCAAAAGGAATACTTTAAATATACATTACAATATACAATATCGTTTATTAAATATACAATAAATACAATACAGTGAGACTTCGATTTTCCACCATTTGGGAGGAGCACTGGTAAAAGATCGAGTTCGAGCCGAGAGGTGTGGCTTGAGTGTTGTTGAGGGTTAGCAAATAGTGGGAGCATGCGCATTCTGAAGTTTATGAGTAATTTGGATAACAGAGCATCAAGTAACCTAAAAGTATGTGCTGCCCTAGTTACATCAAAATCTTTGGCTATTGAAATAACTTTTCCACCATCCTCGATCTCTTTTAAAATATACAACTTTTTTCTGAGGATAGTCATGCACCTTTCATAGGACGATTGTTGTTCGTGTCGACGTTTTCCGTCATTTTTACGCTTGAGTCGTTGAGTAGTCAATGTGCACCGTTGCAGAAGCTGACACCAAGTAGTTCCTTCGATGAAATCGACAAAGTGGAGGGATACATGGGGGAGATGGAACAAATCGAGTTGGTAGAAAATAGAAGTCTCGCTGTAACGCGCGTTCCTAACCCAAACAGACCACACGCTTCTCTTTCGTCGTCCTCTTCCTTGCTGCGAGAAATAGAAAAAGCGAGACAAAGTTCGGTCTCGTCACTCGGCTGATCACATCCGTTGCAATTTTTTACAGAGATTCCAGGACGTCGAGGAGACACATTTGAAGCACATGAAGGAATTTCTCAACACTTACGCGGACGTGTTACAGGCGAATCACGAGCAAGTTGGCCAAGTACACATCGACTTTAAACGCCAGTGTCTCGACATGACGGTCGACAAATTGCTGGAACAATTCGTTCAGAGCAAATACACCGGCTTCGAGAAGCCAGGTGAGATCTGTCTCGAGTTCTTCATGACTCCGCGTCACTCCAATCCCAAACGCTCGTCCGACGTTCCGAATTTTTGGGTGGCTAAACGATACGGGCGCTCTTGTCGCAGGTGTAATCGAGTATGACGAGGTAATAACGAACATAGCGGAAATAACGAGTCAGACGCAGATCGAGGCAACCAACAACGAGGTCGCGAAGGAGCCAACGCCAAAGGGCGCCAACGGAGAGACAGGCGTTGCCGGTAACAAACATAACACAAAGAGAACAAATCACAGTACGAAGGGGGTGGGTATAGCGATTTCGACGATTGAAAGGGACGAGAGGGTTCATACGAAGGATAAAACTAGGGAAAAGGATAGAGAAACGACGGCTCAAACTACCAAGGCGTCGCGTCGTACCACCTCTCTGCTCAACCTGTTCATGTCCAACTCCCAGGGTAGGTCAAATGCTGAAAAACGATGAAAAATTCAAAACAAAACCAAATACGAGCAAACAAGAAAATCGAATGAGACTATCATCACAAGATTGCAATATATATATGCATAGCTACATACATAGGCTGCTGCATTCAAATAGATCCAACCGAATATTTTCGAAACTGTGTGGACGACACTAAAATATAATTTCGAAGATACATTATCTGGCGCACGTTTTTTTTTTCTGTAATGGACGAATTACGTTTTTTTAAATTGGTATCATATTTTTTCAAGCACCAACCGAGGCAGTAGGGTAAACCGACCGTGAATGGACGAATAACAATACGAATAACAGAATTCAGATGGACTGTAAAATAAAGATATTATCGAAACAGACTTTTTAAGGAGGTACGATCACGGGGACGAATCCAACTTTCGGGCCGGAAATTTTTATATGATGTTGACGAATACGTTATTCACCCTTTGGAAAAAATTGAGCTATATTGACTGTTCAGTTTTTTTCGTAATAAAATTTCAAAGTCGAGCACTTGGAGCACGCCGTCTTATGGAGACGGTCGACCGGAAGTGCGGCGATCACGGTTTTGCTGCTCACGTATCCAACTAAAGTCGTTGGAAAACTGAAATTTGATAAATTAGACATAATAGATATTGTAAAAAATAAAAAATTCAAACTTCACCGTGTAGTTCAAGCACTACATTATAAAATGGTTTCAACTTCCGGTTGAAATGAAATATTTGAAGTGATTGCAACAAATAATATTGGAGGAATTGGAAAGGAGTAAAACATTTTTTTAGTCGGCTTGACTTGAAAAATTGCATAAATTCTCTACAGTACAAATAATGAAACACGTATTACGGCTTTTCCAAAATTTAACCCTTAAGGAGTTGCAAGGGCGTGGAAAAGTTTGTGTAGAAAGCAATATTTTTTTGGTCGATGCTATTTGAAATTTGACACACAAATACTCTACAATGGAAATAATGCAACACATATTCCAGCATTTTCCAAAATTCAACAAGGTTGAATTTGAATTTTGGTTTGTTTTTCTTCTTGAAATATAAAACTGTTCCTTGACAGACTGACTGACAACGCACAGCCGATTTTTGCTGTGCGTTAGATTGGACGAAAATCTTACGTAGCTTGCTCACGCGTAAGTTCGCCCACGGGCCTGGTGATACTGGTGCCGTTAAATAAAAAAAATATATATATTGTTCATAAGGAAAATGCTCTGATAAGAAATCAAATATTTACACTTCCACGGCGTCATAAATTTCACGCGGAGGAAGGCACGGGTAATAACTATAACTTCATATATATATTTTCGCAAATGAAATTCATTAAAAAAGTGTCCCACGTTAATTTAAGTTGGCTAAATCAGAAAAGTCATAGATGAACAGACCAACTTAACCATCTCCGTTTAAAATCAAAGTTTATAATCCGAAATCTACGCGGACGAAGTCGTGGGTAAAAGCTAGTGTTAAATATAAATCAGGTTTCGTCCATTCACTGGTCGGTGTACACTACTCCTGCGTAAAGAATAACGAGGTGTATGGATTGGTGAATTGATATCTGTTTCCATTTATAAAAAAAACAAAGTTGGTCTTATAATCTCTACGCGACCATATGGAAAAAAAATATTGCACCACGTTTACTTCCCGAAATTATTTTACTTTTGGCTAAAACATATTTCCGTATCATGCAAAGTTTCGGAGATATTCGAGGCGGTCGATTTAAACGGGACATCCTGTGTAATATGCCCACTGCACATGTACTATCGACACGAATCAGTCTTAGCCTCGATACGCGTGGATCTTGTGACTCGTACAAATTTTTTTCTCCTGCCGCTCTATTTTTAATATCGTTAATGCTGCACGCACTTCGTTTTTATCAGCAATTTCTTATGTCTATAAAAAAATACCCGGACAACGTACCACTTGGTCGTCCGAGCTTTCATTGGTCGTGTCCTCTTGGGGTTTTCTAGCCACTTGGAACCGTTGTAACATCTTCTGGCTCAGTATCTCCGCTCTATATCTGTTCTTGCAAACCCTTTTGGTTTGAATAACTGCAATCACTAATGAAAATGGCATTCACTGAGTATTTTCGTCTCGAGTTGTTGCGGTTACTGTAGAATAATACATTCCGGGGATAAACGTTTTTTTGGAAGAATGTATTTCTTTTTTCAATACTTTTGAGTAGCATCATTTTTCTATTTGTATACTAGACGGTCGGCGCGTTTCATTTTTTCCTGTTGATCGTATCGAAAGGATCGAGGGCGCGTAGTGGCGAGCAACCGAAAAGATACTCTTTTTTTACCAGTTTTAAGCGACGAAAATCATTCCAACGTTTTTCAGGATCCTTATCGGAGATCTACAGCTTGAATCTGCAAAAGAGAAAATTTCGGAGAATTAGAATAGTGAAGAATGAAAAAAAGAAGGAATTTAGTTGCGTCCCAGCGATTCGGACTCTTACGATTCGCTTTTTAAAGGTATTCCTTTCGCGGAGGGCCATAGTTTGTGGGCGCATAAGCCGAGATCATTTTGAATAATTAGTAGGTCACAGTGGCGCTTAATGAAAATAAGTTACAATAAATTATTATATCCAACGATGAACTGGAATGAAAAAATTCCTACACATTTTGTAGATTTTTGACATGCTTAGAGCAGTTCATATCAGACATCTCGAGTTATTTAGTATATAAATTATCAGATAGAAACGTGGCCAGCATGTCGTCTCCATAAAGTGCTGCATGAGTTAGACGATTTTTAAAGTCGTAATTTTTTTGTGAAAATCTCGGTAACTTGGCTTGCAATTTTACCAGTATACTAGAATATACTTTTACTTTATTGTAGACGAAAATCGTTCAGTTGTTAAATATTCGGGTTCGTGAACGGAATACCTTAAGCGGCAAATCCTCACGTGCTCCTTTGTTTCCTGCCACTATGCGTATTCGATATTTTCATTAAGTCGTGCATTCGTGTGTGCGTGTGTGTCCCCATTTTGCTCGTGTGTTTATCTATGCGTCTGTTTTTATTTCGTCACACGCTTGCAAATTGTAGAATGTGTCTTTTCTTTTCGATAAAAGCGTATTGAGGCTGGGCAATCGTGTCGATCAGACGTAGGGGAAATTCGCTGCTCGGAATTCTCATTTACTTTCTTTTTTTTGTCTATTACAACTCGGCACTACAATGATTGATTTTACTTTCACAGGACGGTATTTTATCATTCACGATGCTGTTATTTTTTTTTATTGTTAGTCTTAGTCTCCTTATTTGTTTCATTCGCAATTTCACGAGTAATAATATCCGATTAACAAAGATATCATCACGACGTACATTAATTGACGCTTTGGATTTTTTTTTGCATTCACGCGTTTGCTTGTTTTGCGTTTTTTAAATTCTAACACAACATGAAAAAAAAAACGAGAAAGATGCAGGTGGAGGAATCCGTAACGAAAAAATTAGGCGAAAGATGTTGACGATAAGATTGGCGAAATTGGACGAGCATCACGAAAGAGAAAAAGACGGATCGGTTCGAAACGTGTGGCGAGGGGGGCGAGGGGATGGGGGAAACGTTTCGGAGGAATGAGTGACGAGTATTTTTTCAGAGAGGCAGAAGCAAGCGGTTTCTGGTTCAGCACCTGTCACCCCTCAGGCCAACAATCCGCCTTCTGTCGTTCCACCTCCCAGCATCTCCAGGAACCCCCTCAGAGGATCTAAATGTAAACTGCTTTACTCGTGGATTACTTAAAAAAAAAAAGAACAAAGAAGAAAAAAAATAGAAACAACTAAAGAATGCAAAAAAATCCTCTCTTCTTCGCAAAATTTTTCTCAACTCTCTCTTTCTGTTTGGATTGACGATCTTTGCCTGTTTCTCTTATCTGTGGTAAAATTGACTCCTTCATAGTACGTATTATCGGTTTTTATCGCGGCGGAATCAGTCTCGCCTTAAATTTTCCTTATTTTTTCCTAAGAGGCGACAAAAATACCGGAAGATTTCCTTTCTCGGCTGGGAGTGGGGGTAACTACACGTGTATTCCTCCACTATCTTCTTGCACTCGCTTAGAAACTTCGATGTAGGTTGACGCTAGAAGTGAGCAACGTTGCCCGTAAGAAATCGTCATTTAACAATTTTCGATTATTCAAAAAGACTTAATTATCATTCGCGTCTTTTTTTCTTCTACTCTATCAAAAGTTCTTGGCAATTTTTTTTCCGTCTTTTGCCCAAAGAGGCACTTATCTGAAAAAGACTCTGCAAATAGTCGCGGCAACGTTGGTAACTTTCGTTCTACGATTTAGGTATTACATCCTCACAGTATTTTACTAACAGCTGCGGCCTGTAAGCTTTCCATAACGCTAGAAGCGACTTTATTACTTACCAATCTCATTTGCCGTTCTCTCTCTCTCTCTCTCTCTCTCTCTCTCTCTCTCTCTCTCTCTCTCTCCTCTCTCCTCTCTCTATTTTGTCTTCTCTCTTGCACACCCATGTACTCACACTCGCAAATATTAAAATCGTGTGCAAAGTGTGTCACTGCAGCTAACATGAAACGCTTTTGTAGAATAACACCACACGCTCTATGTATGAATAATTTGCCAAGGTTGAATATTAAAAAAGAAAAGACAAAAAAAAAGCCAGTAAAAAAGAATTCTAAATTGTTTTTCTAACAAACGTGTGGGCAAACGTTTTTTTTTGTGCACATATCGGAACAGGGGGATCGATCTCATTGTTGATACACCTATTCCAAATAAATGGGGGCAAAGAGGAGCAAATAAGTATACAGCCTGAAAATAAATTTTTCAAGATAAATACATAAACACGTGTCCCAGTTTCAATGTTGTACCATTTATGTTCCCGTCCAACATCGTCGTTGTAACATTCTTTTTTTTTTCTCTTTTGTTTACTTCATTGTCACTTACCACTGGTCAAAGTGTCGTTTATTTTTCGTTTTTACCGACGAGGTTTTGACAAGTTGATACTTCTCGTGATTAGTTCGCGATGTCGATCTCATCGGTTTAGCAAAGAGCAAAGAAAGAATGAAAAAAAAATAAAATAAAAGACGAGACGAACAAAAAAGAAAAGGCTCACAAAACACTTGAGCGATTCACGATGGGAGATTTATGGACTTGAATAACGTTGAGCAAAGGGGGCGGCTACACTGACGTGATACCTAAGGTGAGCCGATTTTTACGGATCTTAAATAATGCATGGCTCACAGGTTTGACTTTTTTTTCATCATTGTTCAATCAACTTTACGTAATTATACTTTGCCGGAGCTCTTTTTATTCGCCTGTCGTTCCATTTGCGCTCTGGTGATCCATATTGATAAAATAATTTCTCGTGTGACTCGTTCGACGCGACGTTGATGAGTGAAAAAAATATGTATCACGTGTCGAACGAGAGTTGTTAGAAAAACAATTTAAGCTGCGATCAGTTTCCCTGAAGATGAAAAAATAACGGTGGTAAATATGGTGGTGGGAATTCTTCGAGAAAATAAGTCTTGAAGAAGAAAAAATGTTGTTTCGATTGAATATGCGCGTTTAGTGAGCTATCTCGATCTATCGCTAAATTATTATTGTTTCACCGTTTTTTTTTTCGATGCATCCCGCAATCTGCACCTTCTTCGACTATTATGAAACGCGTATATGTATGTGTGTATATATATATATATATATATATATATATATATGTATATATATATATATATATATATACATATGTGTATTTTTCTTTTCATCGGTACACTTCTAGCAACGTTTACGAATCTCCGCAACAGGCGAGATAACGTTGGGAAACGGTGAATTTGTCTGGAATTATTTGTTTTACGTTACTCCTGGAGCATGTATTTTCGGTACACTTTGCGTGTTCATTTAAAAGAAACAAAGGAATAAGAAGCTCGTTTCCCTTCCCCGTTCTAATGTACGCTTTCAACGCTTTGGCACAGGGTTCTTGAGAAGCAGACGAGAGAAGAGAAAAGAGAAGAAGGCCAAAAAGAAAAAGGACTCGATCGACACCAGCAGCAACAAGGAAGAAAAGTCTGACCTGTCAGTATATGCATGCTCAGCAGACTTAGTGCCTTACACGTCATTTTTTTTTCCATAATTTCAAATCGAGGTTTAGGAACGAAGTATTCAAATTAACGGGTTATAGCCAGCTTGTAGCCAGAAAAAGGGGCATTTTCGCAAATTTTTTTCTGGATAAACGTGTACAGGGTGTCACTTTTTTTATCTTAAAGAATATGGTATTACGTAACTTTTACAGTTTTGGATTAAAAAATATTAATTAATGTGACGCGGTGAAAAAATAAAACGCATTTAGTGTTTGGATGATATTATCTAGCGCTCGGACAAAGGATTTAATAAGACATTGATTTAAAAAAAAATGCCCGTTGTTCAAAGTGAAAGTATCGATTTTTTATGAAAATAACATTCTATTATTGTTGAAAAAAAATCTTCGTTCAAGCATTGCTTTTTGATATGTAAAAGAAGCTTGTAAAATTTAAAGTTGATCAGTGCAGTCATTTTTTAAATATCACCGATTTTGAAAAAGATATTTTGATATAACCGCGATTGAAGTTCACCGGTTCGCGAACACTGTAAACGCCCATAACTCCCTTAATTCTGAACGGATGAATAAGACATTTTCAGGAAACATTTTTGAAATGTTATGTTTCGCGAATCCTTGGAAATCCAAAAATCGATATTCCCAAATATTTCAACTAGGTGTTAAGCTCTAAACGTGAAAAAAAGAATTGAGCACTGGGTTTGCTGTGAATATGGTGTGAAATTTGATCTTTCCGAAAATTGTATCCACTACTCGCTCGAAACAGGGAGGAGAAGGACGAGAGTAGAAAATCCGAGACTCCGACACCCGAGGTGGACGAGGACGGTTTCTGTGTAAGACCGAAACCCGATCCTTGGGAAAATGAGAAAGGATTCTACTCTTCGTCGGACACGGAGTCGGAGGACGAGCGCGAGAGAAAGATTCGGGTCGAGATAAAACCGTTGAGCAACGGCGGAGCTCCGATGAGCGCCAGCGTCGACGAATTGCGAGCTACCGTCGAAAATTTATCACTATCGCCAGCGCCCACAGTAAGTTCTCGTTCAAAAAAAAAAAAAAACGCCCATTCCGTCTACCACATTTTGCAAAAATTCGACGCACGCGGTAGAACTATCTTCACGAAAAAAATCAAGAAAAAGTAAATGCACACGCGTTTTTGATGAAATTTGCGATAAAGGTAAAGGAGGCTTCCTGCGACACGTTTCATTAGAGGAGAGACTTGCAATATTGCTAGCTCGGCGGCAAAAATTCACTGCACAAACATCTGATATCTTCTGATGTATCTAAAATATCATCTATATTTAAAAATCGTTTTGCATAACGACCTGACTCGTCCGGTGGTTCCATTTCGAGTCTTTTTTAGGTTTCCATTCATCGAACACGTTATTTCTTTTAGGGACGCAGAGGATCGAACACGGACTCGGATCACCACATGAAAAGATCGCAATCGGTTTCACAGCAATTGGGTGGAAAGCCAAGCTCCGATCTACTCGGCCTAAATCTCTTCAATCCGAGCAGCACTCCGTCGAGCGCTTCGACACCGACCGGAAGTCATCCTTATGCACCGTTGCAGAGTCCACCGGCTCTCTCGACATCGCCTGTGCCACAATCTGCACCACCGATGTCCGCACCTCCAACTCATCCTCATACACGGTTCCCCGGTTAGTTCTGTTTGTCTTCGAAAACGATACTTGCGGGGCCATATTTACTGCGATATTCCAAATATCGGCAGACATTTTGAGCATAAATTGAGAGAATGCCATTTATTGCGATTCACTATTTTTTTTCTTCCTCCAGCATTAGTGGACGTTTTAATGAATACTTTTGTAAATTGTAAAGAAAAAAAAGTTAATGCAAAAAATTATTTAGCGTTGCGTATAAGGCACAGTTCTTTTCACATGATTAGCCTGAAACGAAAGGAACGAAATTCATTCATGAATTGTCATTGATCATGAATTTTTAAACATTATTTGTTATCAAAGTATTCATAATATTAGGTCTATGCATAATTCCGTAGCGAAATTCCGACAGATGTCATTCGCAGTTGTGTATTTTCAATGCATTTCGCTTTTTTATTTCCGAAAAGGGAAAAAAACGCGTCGCAAACTCACAAAAAGATATGCGCCGTGTACGGAGAGAACGCTGTAAGCGAAAGTGTGTGTCGGAAGTGGTTTGCGGTTGGCCAGTCACTACTGATATCGATAAAATTAAGGCTTTAAGAAGGTACGATCATGGGGTCGAATCCAACTTTCGGGCCTGAAATTTTTATATGATGTTGACGAATACGTCATGCACCATTTGGAAAAATTTGAGCTATATTGACCGTTCAGTTTTTTTTGTAATAAAATTGCAAAGTCGAGCACTTTGAGCTAGTGAAGCACGTCGTCTTATGGAGACGGTCGACCGGAAGTGCGGTGATGATGGTTTTGCTGCTCCCGTATTTAACTAAGATCGTTGGAAAACTGAATTTTTTCATAAATTAGACATAATAGATATTGGAAAAAATCGAAAATTCGAACTTCACCGTGTAGTTTAAGCACTACATTATAAAACGGTTTCAACTTCCGGTTGAATATCATCATAATGACGAAATAGTATCCATAGACTTTTGCCAACGTCGGGCCTAACAGGTGATTCGTTTGGCGAGCATAATCTAGCTCTCTAGCGACAGTTTTCGTTGTCGCCGGCTAACGACAGCCACAATCGCATGTACGATCAGAAGAAAGGGAGCCTCTTATTGGCTGACGCTAGCCAACGACAATGAAAACGGTCTCCACCGAGTCACCGAATCTCGTCACTGCTTGCAAATCGTCGTGAAGACTTCAGAGTCGTTGAGGATCTAATTTTTCAGTTTTTATTACTAAATATGCAATAAATCAAAAATATTTACCACAAATTTGGCACTTTAAAAAGTGCCAAATTTGTATGATTTAAAATTTACTCGATTTTTTGCTGCGGAATTATGCATCGACCCAATTGGTGTTGAATTTTCTTCGAAAATCGTGGAAAAATGTATGGATTTTGTTTTTATCTACCGAGCAAGATAAAAATAAAACGCTCCTTCAGTCACAATATAATTCATAAATATTTACCGTTTTTTTATTTGACACCAAGTAAATAAATAATTGCTAACACTTCTCATTAAAATTCCACAATTCTTTTTCTCAATATTCTTAATAATGATGTACTGAAAATGAATTAACTAGCATAAGGTGGTTCCGATCATTTACCAAAATTGTCACTGTACCCACTTGAGATCTTTTTTAATCTCTGAAAACGGGTCAAGATCGACTCATCGTTAATTATTATCAAATGTTTATTTCAGGAGCGACCTAAATATAATATATTTTCATGACAATATAAAATTAAATTGGCGAAATATCGTATGTTTTCGATAGAAGGGGATCTCTTTTCGGAAGTTGGTGACATGACACCAGCCTTACCGCCGAAGCAATCGATGTCCTCGACGCCAACCGGCTCGATAGTAATTCCAAGACCGCCGTCCCGTCGTGGCGAGGGCACGTCGCGGGGGAGAATGTCACCGGCGACGATATCACGAGCTGACAGCGTAGCGAGCTTGGAATTTCGTACGGCTGGTGTCGGTGTGGGATCTTCGCGTGGTCCGTCGCCCTTGACAATCGGACTGGCCGATACAATTCCGCTGGCGGTTGCATTTCACGAGATTATACACTCGTACTTTCGCGGCACCGACGAGACGCGCTGTCAGGTTAAGCTCAGCGGTGACATGATGCTCTCTTTTCCCGCTGGAATCGTCGCCGTACTCGCAAACAATCCGAATCCGGCAAAGCTCACTTTTCGGGTACGAAACAGTAGCAGGCTCGAGAGACTCTTGCCCAACAATCAACTCGTCAGCATGTAAGATTTACAAAAACGAAATGTTTGTATACGCAAAGTTTCATATAATTTTCGTGTCTCTTTAGCGGTAAAAATGTTAAGCTTGTAGGAGGTATTTCAAAATTTTTGTTTGAAAATAAGACGGATGTGATTATTTGTTCGATCGACTACTTTCCAGTGACGCGACGCAGACTACCGTGGATAGTACAATATTCGAGTTCAACATGAGTGCCTTAACCACGTTGCTACGACGTCAAGCCGAGCAAAATCCGTCGGCATCGTATTTCAATGTGGACATTCTCAAATACCAAATTAGAAATAAGGAGGGAGCTGGCTCGTGTCCGTTTCAGATCGTTGCTTACTGGAAATGCGAGTCGACGCACACAGATCTGAAGGTATTTATTGTACTTGCATTTAAATTATGTATATATCGATGATTTTTCATCCATAAGGCTGTTGGCAAATCAACGGGATCGAATGGTCAAAATTGGTCCTAATCGATGGGTCTCAAGACGTGCGATTAAATCATTTTTTAATCCGCACTCAAAAGGAATTGGCAAGGTCTTATTCGATGTACA
Source organism: Ophion ventricosus (assembly GCA_963932345.1). NCBI lineage: Eukaryota > Metazoa > Arthropoda > Insecta > Hymenoptera > Ichneumonidae > Ophion > Ophion ventricosus. The sequence continues at coordinate 10,505,653 of OZ010721.1, forward strand.
GTCTGTTTGACAAGAGCGAAAAGTTTGTGAAAAACATTTGTCCAACAGACTGTAAAATCTTTCGTTGGTCACGAATTTTTTCAGTCTCATCGATCTCCAGCCCTTATTTAGTCCAGGACAGGGATCGAGACCCATTCGTTTGCTGTCGAATTACGCGAAAGTCGTACAAGGCTTTCTAATCTTCTCTCGTATGCCCTCGCAGGCTTTTGCGATCCAATTCATTTCACTGTTACCCCACATTCGTCGCTTCAGATTAGATGCGAAGCCCCATTTTTTGTATACAGCACCCATACATTCGGTTTCGCATCACCCTAATTTATGTTTTCGCAGATTGATTACAAGTACAACAGCCGCGCGATGGCCTCACCAAGTCCGCTGCTCAATCTTCACGTAGCAGCGCCGATCGAGGGCGGCTTTAAAGGTCTCCAAAGCAAACCGTCGGCCCAATGGTTACCCGACACGAATCGCCTGTTGTGGAAATTCACGGAATTGTCGCAGCACAGCGAGGGTAACGGCGTTGGCTCGTTAAAAGCGAGGGTCGAACTCGAGCACGGGCCGGGCACGCAGGGAACTATATTTACTCAATTCAATTGCGAGGGAACGACCCTATCCGGTGTCGAGTTCGAGCTCGTCGGCCCCGGATACAGACTCAGCCTCGTTAAGCGACGATTTGTATCAGGTGAGAAGCAAATATCTTTGTAGAAAAAAAAACAGCGAAGGATTTTTCGACGTTTTTTTTGTAAGTGCCTTTTATTTTATGAGCCCCGCTCGTTTTAATTGAAATAGTATGAATACAAAGTCAAAAGAGAGTGCGCGATTTATTCTCGCATGAATCATAGCACTATCTCTGTTCGCTGCCGCTAACTACCGAAATCTCATTGAAATATTCGGCAATAGCGATTTTTTTTTAAATATTATTTTAACGGGCTATAGATTAAATCGACCAGTGAATGGACGAATAACAAAACTAGGATTCAGATGGTCTGAAAAATGAAAATATTTAAACAAAAGTGTTTAATTGCAATAGCTATCAAAAGATATTATTCTCATAGCGGAAAAAAGTAAATCGCCAGTGAATGGGCGATATTATCAGTAAATGGACATGCGATCACCAGTATATGAAAATGTATAGATGAACGCTGTGAAGGATAACGATTTTTTTTTAATTTCTATTTTTTAATCATAGATTTGAACACTGTATTGCACAACAATTATAATATTTTTATACACATGAGTATTGTATTTGGTATTACGATTTCGTAGAAAATACACAAAGCTTTTTTTGTATCGTAAGCTGACATTTTCAAAAAACTACCAAAGTTTGTTTCGGCTGAGAAACAGAAAATTAAATTTTGTCAGAATTTAAAAAAACCGATTGAAATTATTTTATGACGACATTTGATGAAATGTACTTTGTCAATTCTTTATAGCAATTCATTTTTCAATTTTCCGCAGATGAGCTAAATTTGTCACTCTGCTTTGAGAATTATCAGAACAGAGCTCATATGTTCATTCACTGGAATGAAGTTAGAATGCAGCGCCAGTGAATAAACATGTCTAATGCTCGACTATTATTACGAATTTATTTTAAAAATTTGCAAAAAATCAAAGATTGATTCTATCTTCAATAATAAAAGTAATAATTACCCTCATGTTTTCACCTTTACAACACCTACTGTGCACAGCCGTAACGTAACTAAGTTGCGCGGTGTGCAAGTAATACAAACTAGAAAAATTCCGTGTGACGACAAAATTCGATATTCAACTAAGAAATTGGTTCTAACGACACACGTGATTTTTTTTTACTAAATTATAGTAATTCGAGTTTTCATTAACAATTCATATTTTTTTACTTATTTTAAATATAAATAAGGTTTTGTCCATTCACTGGTCGGTGTACCCTACCTAGCCCGTGGGCGGAAAATGTCAGTTTTGTCTGGGAAAATGTGTGTAGGCTTTCAAATTATCTTTTTTTTACTTTAAAGAGTATGGATTTAACCTTTTACAATTTTTCTATCGATAAATGTTTATCAAAGTGGTAGATACGTCGTTCGCGGTGAATGTCTACTGCTCCTCGGAAACAATCATCCGAAAAGAAAAAAAATCAAACGCATTTAGTTTTTGCACCAAATTATCCATTGCTTGGGCAAAGGATTTAATAACATATTGTTTTTTTTTTTTAATAGCCCCTATCCAAAGTGAAAGTATCGATTTTCAGAGAAAGAACGCTCTATTTTCTTTGATAAAAAAACAATGCATCGATGGTGCATTGTTTTTTTATATCAAAATTCCTTCGATCAAGCATCGCTTTTTGATATGTAAAAGAAGTTTGTACAATTTGAAGTTCATTAGTGCAGTATTTTTTTTAAGATATCGTAGTCACCCATCTTGAAAATTGATTTTGAGAAGAAAGCGTTTGAAGTTTGCTGGTCCGCGGAATCTACCTAGAAACGCCAATAACTCCCTCAATTTTGAACGGATCGATTCTAAATTTTGAAAGATATTCGTCTAATTGCAAAATACTGACAAAACTGAATGCGAGAACGATCATAACGCCTTTTCCCTAATAAACCGCGTTAAATCCGACAACTTCCGATTTGTTCGTTAAGCCTAAATAGCCGATAACCCTGCTTGAGTTTTGATGTACACATGCCTGTGCTTCTGATGTCTGAGATATTAAAAAAAAAACATTCAACCCCGACCCAACAACCGAATACTATTGCGTACCAACTTAAAAATTTGATTGCGTTTTTCAGGCAGGTATATATGCGACGGTGATTCAGATCCGCGTACTCGCTACGCCGCTCCGCCGTCAAGCATGGATTGACATTTGCCCGACTGGGCGCCCAAATGGGAGAGTTTGCCCACCTGATCCCCCTGCTGTTGATGCAAGATCGTTCTGCCGATACTGCCGATATCTCGACGATCCAATTGTTACCGACGATCGCTCGGCCGACTACCGGGCCAGGGGCGGTAGCAGAAGGAGATGAGAGAGAAGGGCAAAGACATCAGGAGATACCAAACGAGAATGGATTCCCTCGTTGCTCGGTATAAATTGATCGTCTCTCGCGAATCCAGGATACAATAATTTTTTTTTTTATTAAGAAATACATGCGCTAAAACGTCTCTGGAAAACCCACGAAACAGTACAACTAACTTCAAGGACTATCGTTATATTAATTACTCTATTATACTTATATATATATATATATATATATATATTAGTTTCTCGATCTTTACTCGTACACGTGTACGCGTATACACATATTTCGTCCGATTATCCACGCGGCCGTGCTGCCAAAAGTGGAGTTTTTCTAATTACGAAAGTACGCTAATTTTTTTCGATAACGATTAACGACATTCAAATTCCGAGGGAGGGTAAGCAAAAAATTAACGTTAACTTTATCGGAAGTTTTGTACTCCGCGAAATCTTGTGTTTACCATCGTCGTATACGCATCCGGCGGAACCCCCTCTCTCCCTCCCCCGAAACTTACCGAAAACCTTGCCTCGTGGAAAGTTTTACATATCCGACAATGAAAAATCTTCGTTATCCACGAGATCACGGTCGTGAGCTTCGATTCTGTTTTCCTTCGAAATGACGACGATCTATTCCGAATCTTTGACTTTACGAGCAACGCAATCTCTTCGACGAAACGGCTTTCGATATGAGAAGTATATAACTCGTTCTGTTTTTTTTTGTCTTAGTAGTATCGCCGCTGATAGTTCTAACAGGAATCGAGAGTATTATAGGCCTTTGGGGCTCGAATAAACGAAGAAAAGAGAAAAGCGAGAAGAAAAAAAGTGCAACTATGCTTTAGTAAAGGCCCAAGAGACGAACACAAAACTTAGTCCATTCCCTCTTTAACCGTAAGAGTATGATAATCTGTCTCGTGACTTTCACTGATTCCTGGTAAGGATTTCTTCGAAGCTGTTTCAAGCGGTCTATCTGACGTTGAGAATTGTTTTTTTTTCCTTCGTTTCCATCACTGACCGGTCTCAGAGGCAGTTTTCTTTTTCTTTTTTTTGTAAGCGCGGCCATTTCTAACGTCTAATTAAGTTATGAAAAAAAAAGAAGCGATAGACGCATGCTTTTCGAAGCATACAGGCTATATTAAAGTGCCACACAAATGGGCACGTAGATGTATATAATTTTAAAGAAAGAAAATATCAAAAGCAAGGCTATATACATTATAGATAAACGATGAAAATAAGATCGAATGATATTTTTAACTATAAGTCTGAAACTAACTCGATTCCTACCGGTCCGGCACACACGTACACGTTTTCTCTTCCAATTCGTTCGTTAGTTCTTTCTTTCCTTTCTCGAAATACGCTCAATCCGGACATCATTCACGTTGATTATCGTAAAAGGGGGCAAAACCTTTGTATACACGTATAATATGGAGATTCGACTGAGCGCTCCTGTGATAACGTTAACGTCACTAAAAAAAGAAAAAGATCTTGGGGAAATTGAAACGTGTCTGTATTCGTATCAGAATATCGTCCCGTTTTATCTGCGTGTGTTCAGTAATTATTTTAAGCTGATTCGCCGGTGAAAGCGCCGCGTGATTTCTTTCGTCCTTTCATCAGCAAAAAAAAAACACGAACATTTGCGACCAAAGCGAGAGTTGTTGAGAACAGCAACAAAAAAATAACCGTGAGGAAGGGATCGTGTGTACGGAGCTCGAAATACCTTTCCGATTGCACGGACAAATGCGGGGAAGAACGCTGTTATATGTGCAATCGCGTATATACATGTATAAATCAAGTTATACATAACGATTATACGTACCGAAGTAAATATAGTGCGAATAAAGAAAGAAACGGTTAACTGGACACGGGCAGGCATAAAAAAAGGAAGGCGACGAGTCCATACATTATACACATGTTGTTACGTGCGATAGGATGGTTATTGTGTAAAAAAAAAAGAAGGAATGAATGATCCAGTTGGCATGTAATGTCTGTGCTAATAAAGATCTAGAATATTTTATATAAAACTACACGTTTCGTATATTACAAAAAAATTTTGTACAAATACTGCGATTCATTTTTTGTTATCGTCGTCGCCGCCGGTACGGGAATTTACCGATTAAAAAAATTTGGGGGTCTTACAGAATTGCTGAAGTCTGTTTGACAAAAGCGTGTACGGCTACATTTTTCCCTGGAGACCGTTAGAGAGTAGAGTCGAACGCGAGCAGGTAGCAGGATCCTTCCACCAAGATGCTTTGTTTAGAAAGCGTCAGTTGTCTGAGCGTAGTCACAGATGAACCACTATTGTCCGAAAAACGCGTCGAAAAAAGACTCACTTGGGCGAAAGAAAGTTTGGACCGCGATTGGGACAAAGTATTTTTTTCAGACGAAGCTTCTTTTTGGGCACATTCGCCTATCAATCATACCTGGTCTACCCATACCAATAGACAACGCATATCTGGAACGTCAAGCAATTATTTCGAGAGATTTGACTCATATGGATGTCTTTGTCATCAGATTTTGCCGCGAAATTAATGGAAAGTATGCCTCGGAGATGCCAGGCGATTACTAATAGTGGAAGCGATATTATTAATAGTGGACCACTTATTAATAATAAAGCATCACGGTTTTTATCGTCTAGCGTATGTGTACTTTTTTCAGTGCCGGCTCCGAAATAGTTCTGGAGTTTTGTCGTACACGCTTTTGTCATACGTGCTCATGCGACGACGCTCAGATATGTTGAGAAAAAACCTAATGAAAGTCTCTTAGAGGATAATTTAGATTTTTCGTGGGGCTAATTTATGCTCAAAAGAAACTTATGGAGAGTTTCAGAATAATTCACTGCATAATTATAGTGTGACTGATTGTAACTTACTGAAATTCTGCTCATCTTACAGTTTGGCTCTCTCATACATTCTTGCCAAACAGTATACGAACGACGTAAACAGTTAAGTGGCTGAAAAAATTGTGGCAGTCGTAAGGTCTGGCATATTCCCTCAACGAGTTTTGCCTTAATAAAGTTAAATGTTAACAAATGTAGGTGTAACAAATTATTGAAGAAAAGCAACGTTAACCGGATTTTCGAGGCTTGATCTACATATATGCCACTACGACTGATTTTACTTTACATTCAGGACATTTATTTGAGAATTTCAAATTTTTGCTACCTTTGCCCAGGACTGTATCTCCCATATATCCTTAGCCTCATCAGTGCCTAAGGAACGTCATCCACGATATAAGAGGAACTCTGACCGTTTAGTTTACGCTACGGAGAGAATAAAAATAAGAAATCTTAATCATCGATTCTCGTGTTTCGCAGACTCGCGTACAATTGACGAAGTTTAACGTCAGATTCGAAAAGATCGAACAGAGTGTCCTCGTAGTTGGTCGGATCAACGGTATCTCCGTCCTGAAGATTACTCGTACCGTCAGCTCGTACCTTCTCAACGATCGCACGTGCCAACATACGTTCAAGCTCCAACTTTTGTTTGTCGAAGGTGAACCACAGTGCAAGAGCGCATCGCTTTCCTCGCAAAACACCTTGTACACCGTGGAGATTATTCCCCGACGCCGAGAATGCCACCATACGTCCGCAACGGGGCTCGATCGTGCTTTGTATTATTCGCGCCTTCGAATCGGCCGCGAACACGAATTCACCACCATCAAAATCTTCGTTAAGATATATAATGGCTGAATAATCGCGAAACGTGTAAGCCGGCCATTCCGCGGCGCACGTTCCGTTTTCTGCGATCATACAATTGTCCGCGTGTATCGCGTGGCTCAAATTTCGACGATCCTTATTCGACGAACCTGCAAATTCGACGGAAGACATATTTTCATTCGGTGTTCGGCTATTTATCAATTGTTTGCAGTTTTTCAAAGTTGCGAAACGACTAAGTGAAGGAATATACTGAGACAATGTTTACTCTGACGATTTTTCTTCAAATTCTGAAGGAGGTTGCTCAAGGTCTTTGCGGGACAAGCGGCAAGAAGGGGACGCATATGCTTAAACGCACTGAGCTTAAATACGAACGCCATATCATAAACAATTAGCTGTCAAACATCGTTCGCAAATTCAGTTTTTGTATTCAACGGAAACGAAAATAAGATTCTGAAAATTTTTTACATTACGCGATAGCTGAGCAACCTCCTTCAAAACGAATAAACTTGCGATAAAAAAAAAACGTGTACTTTTTTTACGTGCATTGTTAAGCTTTTTTTCTTTCACAGGAAATTATGGGCCGTACTTTACCGGGCAGGGCTGATCGGCAGGCCAAATGTGTATAGGTGAAATACAGGTGACGATGAAGGTTGAAATACCTTTGGACATGATCGCGAGCCACCCCGGTGCGCGACAAAGCGAGCTCCAGAACTTCCGGTTTCAATAGCCCGAAGTACACCAACTGTAGAAAAAATAATTAACGGAAAAATAGAGAACGTATAAAACAATTTGTTTGGTGGATTTCATATCACTTTTAATATTACGAATTACATTTTTAATGCTCTTAAGGATCTGTGCCGAATTGGAAATAAAGGGACAATTGAAAGGGATAGGTTCGTAACAGCCTGCGAGAGGTCGCAGGCTGTTACGAACCAGTGTTGGGCGTTAGTCAATTAAATTTTCAATCAGTTCATTATGGCCTTAGGCCACACTAGATACCAAAAAAAGGGCATATTTTGTGATTTTCTTTTAGCGAAACCATAAAATAAATCGGAATTACAAAATAGGGGTTTTATTATACACGTAATTGACTATACAAAATTATTTCTTCACAGCGATACATGTCAAAATGGCGACTGTGCAGCATTTTTCCGATGACGCCATTATTTCTGGAAGGTCAACGGCCGGACCAACAGCTCCTATCATTTTTGAGTTATGATGAGACACTAAAGTTTTTCCGATTATATATAAGAATAGCTATAGAAGTACGTAGGATTTTTTTGATATATTGTTTTTTGTCAAAATAGCACATTTCTAAAACAAAAAGTATAAAATGCCATGAGAAAATCGTCAGAAAATTGTTTATAAAAGGGAACAATGCAATATAATTCAAAAAATCCTACGTAGTGCCTCGGAAAATATAATTCTAAATATACAGTTAAAATTTCAAGTGAATCGGTTGAAATTTGTTTGAGTTATGAGACCGGCCGATTTCAAAAATGTAGTTTTGAGATAAACGCGTTTAAAGTTAGCAGAAAGTGACAACATGAATCAAGAGGAGTTGCGCTAGAATTCGAAAATCGAGTACTTCGAGATTTTTCACACCCATAACCTTTTGGAATATAATTTTATAGATACTAAGGTACATTTTTAACAAAAAAAATCGATTTTTGGAAAATCCTAGAGTGGCCTAAGGCCTTAATTGACTAAAAAAGTAATTGCAATTAATGTAATTGCAATTAACATTAATTGCAATTAACTATTAATTGCATATTGCTTAATCAATTTAGTTCGATTAATCTATGTTAATTGCAACTCACAATCAAAACAATTGCAATTCAATCAGTTTTAACAAACAGTTAACAATCAAATACACCAAAAACATTGAAAATTGATTAGTTTCTAATTGTGGAAAGTCACGATTAACAATTGATTAATTGGTAATTGCGACTACAGCAATTAACAATTAATTAGTTGTTAATCGTGATTTTTCAAAATTACAATGAATTAATTGTTAATTGTTATAGTCGTGATTAACAATTAATTAATGGTTGATCTTTAGTTACCCTAGCAATTGAATTTTGTCCAACACTGTTACGAACATATTCCTTTTAATTTTATACCCGTACGGAGGAACATTAGACAAAAGTATTACCACAGCAGCTCGGCCGAGCGTCAAACCCTCGAACCGCTCGTACTTCGAATGAGGACTTACGTTATCCACGTATCCGTCGCCTTCCACAGCGCCGATCTGCAAAATTACTAAAATAATTTTTTTCCATCAATATTACGATTTGAATAAACTGAGAATTTGAATTTTCCACTTTATTTCCCTCTTGCTTTCAGTGTTTTTCTTTGTGTAGTAAAAAGTTTGTGGTTTTTTTACTGAAAAAACTGAGACTTTTTCTCTTGCCATTTACAAAAAAAAAACTTTCAGAATCAGGTGTCGTGAAAGAGCAAAGTGGAAACTTCTAATTTGCAAGTTTTTCATTTCAATGATATATCACGTGACGAGAACTTAACGAAAAACCAAACTGTGAAAATAATGAATTACCACATAATATTAACCTGTGCAAGCTGTACGAGACTCTCGCATTCAGTGCTATTGAGAAATCCTTCTGCCAAGTATCTCAATTCACCACCAAGCTCATTCCCGCTGGCAATCACGCGAATTCCATTTTTCGAACTTGTCAATGCTTCCTCGCGGGCAAAATCTTGATCGAGAGTTTCTCTCTTGTCCAACTCGATCGCCTCGTCATTGGAAAATCGTAATTCAAATGCTGGCGAGTGACCGGGAGGTGGATGGTAAGTTAACTGCAACATGTACATCGCGCGTTTCAATAAGCCTGCGAGAAAATTTACCATTTTAACTGTAGTCGGTATACTTTATTGTTCTTCAACACGTAAAAGCGTTATCGCGGATGATACGAGCTTTCCTAAGCTATCTCTTTGAGTCGAGTGTCAATCTACGGCTCGCTATGCAATACTTGGGAGACGACAGCGTTGCAGGGCGGTGCTGCATAACGATAGGCGTCGACAAACGCATCGATGTGCCTGTCTCTCGACTCAACACGTGCTCAGTTTCAACTCTTCGAATAAACATTTTGTCCATGAACCGAGACGGGTCATTTGTTAAGGGGGGGGGGGGGGGTCGAGCGTTTCACCCATTAAAGTATACCGACTTTTTCAAGACGTAGATGCGCCCAATGAAAGGTCAACTTCCGGAAGTTCCACAATTTCGTTTATAGTGAACAAATTAATAAGATCTAGAAAATTTAACGCAGCTCTTATGGAGAATCGCAAATTTGATATTTTAGATAAGGAAATTTGATATTTTAGATAAGGAAGTAATTAGATTCCATTTTTTTTCCCTCGAAAACGATATATCGGGATGCATTAACACTTCGAAGTTTGAGATTCACGCAACGCTCGATCCCCTTTTCCATTGGGCACGATCGCCTCAGAAATAATCGATCGAAAATAATTGAAGTCAAATAATCGATTAATTTTATTTAAGTTTCACCCAAGCAAGTATAAAGAAATAATTTAATAAATTTGAACTATTTCTTTCGTCGTAATTTCTTGAGTTATATACAAGTAGCTATTTCGTTACGTAAATTAAATAGGTAATAAAATTTCGCAATTAAATCAACTGTGGGCAAAAGCAATAGGGGAGAGTGGAGCATAATGTTTCACGGGTCACAGGCCACACATGGTTTCTCGGAAGTTTGTAGTTCGTAAATTTCAACATTTTATGTGTTGTACCGCGATTTATATTAGGTTTCGTCAAGCCTATAAGAAAGTCGATAGCAACTCAGAAAGGATTATTGAAAATTAAAAATTAATTTGAGGCTTGGAATCAAAAATATTTCGCTCGCCGAGAAAACGTAAAATATAACTATACTTTCTGTAGCGGCCCCGGTTTTCGGTACTAATGGATAGTTTTATTATTTGTGATGCACTCAGTAACTTGTGTTTTTCCATTCGTAGTTTAATTAATAGTTATTTTCATCAATAATCAAATATTTTACTAGTGGGGTACAATGTGTCACTGAGTGGTGGGGCAAAATGAGTCGACTCCCAATGAGGAAACAACGAAGTGACGACGCTCTAAAGAAGCGCAATGTGTCACGGGCAACTGTCAACCACATGCTCAGAGTTTTGTAGCTTGCAAAATCCGAAATTTATTGTGTTGGTCCGTGATTTATATTAAATTTCGGCTGGCCTAAAAGAAAGTCAATAGCAGCTCACGAAGAATTATTAAAAGTACAAAATTAATTTGAGCCGCGAAAAAAAAATTTCGCTTGCCGGGAAAACGTCAAATATTGTGGGGCAGTTGTGTGGAGCACAATGTATCATCGAATTGTTGAGCACAATGAGTCGACTCCAAATGTTATTGGCAAATAATACCCGTTGTGAAATTATCGGTATGTATGAAAATCTGTTATCTATGTTAGGAAAATATAAGAGTTTCAACCACATCGTTGTAGCCTACGTTTCGCAGCACTTGACACACTATACCCACCTATCTGACACATTGTACCCCAACCGTGGGGCACAATGAACGAATCCGCAAATTTTTTTCGAACCCATTATTTTGGGATTTTTAATCTTTTTGCAAAAAATATGGTAGCTTTATTGTACGCCCAAAGGTCTATAAAATCAGTTATGACTTTTTTTTCTAATCAGACTACTTTGGTAAGAGTAAACATTCGATAGAAAAACGTGACACACTGTGCCCCACGTTTCCCTACATTATACGAGCTCAACACGATAGACCATCATGAGCCATTGCACAATAGCCATCGATATGGCTGCGACTCATCTACACGATGGCCACACTCAATTCTTGTGCGCCACTATCCTTTCATGTCCGGTCAAAAAACCGACAACAAAGCCATCGTAGGTCAAAGCGATCCATCCCAGGCCACTACGCACAGATCTGCCCTCTACACGATGGTCCATCGTGGTTGGCCATTGCGATGGGTCATCGTGTAGAGCTAGCATTACATTTGCTTGTCGATACATAACCAGAAAAATACTGGAAGATCAACATTTACTACCAAGTAGTATACAATATACATCAAAAACGCTGATTTGACAATCTACCGTTAGCTCATGCAGTTGATGCATTTTTTCAATTGAATATGAAGAATGAAGAGGATTTTATCAATAATTATAGAAAAATCATAATAATTGATATGTTAGCCATAAAAGCTGAAACAATGGTCATGAATAACACATTTCAATTTAAAAATTATGCAATAAATGCTGAAAATTTAAAAAAGTATATTGAAAAGGAGCACTGCCCTAACTTATATAAACTTTTCTAAGCAGCGATAGTGACTTAAAAGCACAATGGAAAAGAAAAGCTTTAGGACCGTTTTTCTTATATGTCGCTGCTGAACATTGTTGAAGAAAAAATTTCAGCCAAAAAAGTGTAGGGCCGATTTGCAGTAAAAAATATAAAACTAAGACTTATTTAATTGAGCACCTACTGAAAGTAAAGTTCGAAGACTGCTAACTGGATTAAAGAACGATAAAAGTTGGTTGTTTATTTTTTAAGGTATTACAAGAGTTTGATATTAATGTTCAAAATAACGCATGGTTAAAGCAAGTTTCTTATTTCATGTTTGTTACGTGATTATCGACTATTATGTAAATTTCATTGAAAAAAAAGATGATTGTGAACAAAACCAGTTCTTTTCAGGCCGATTTTTCCTGCCCCCCCCCCCTTGCAATAAAATGATGGCTACGCCAATAAACCTTTCGTTGATACACTTATCTCCGGCCATGATTTAGACACACCAGGCCAATTTGACCCGGAAGGTACTTCATCCACCTGCCGTTAACAATCCTTCGGTCAGTTTTAACATTGAAAATGCTTTTAAAACTGTATATAGGGGTCTGGATTAGCAGGATGTCACACGAAACTAACGCTACCCTCACTCCCGCTGTGTTGTAGTATAGAGATGATAATTATATTTAGAGAGAGAGAGAGAGAGGGAGAGAACAGAGCAACTCATACTATTTGCATGTACCTTTTTTATCACCCGAAAAATCTGATTACATTTTCAATGCCATAAAATTGTTGCACTTTGTGTAATATCTTTAGATTTTTATTTTAAAAAAATACAGGATAAACTTTTGACACTTCTTAAGATGCCTGCATAATTAAATTCCAGAAAATATAAAATTAAATTGTAAAAAAATTACTGAAAATTCTCAATTTTGGGAAAGCGAGCAATTTTCTTTTAAATTCGTGCGGATCAAAATGACCCAGTGTCTCAATGAAAGGTTAAAACGCTTTGATGATCATACGGTTAAGTTTTTTCATCACGGTAGAAAAAAATGTAGCAAGACCTCAAATTTCTTCCCATATATTATCACGTCTTAACGACCTGACTGCCCTTTCAAACGATTCTTCTCTCAGTATTCTATCACACATTGTACTCGTACTAAAAAGTGAATATGATAAAAGAGATTCAAGTATAACATTTATTGGGACACACAACACGTTACAAAGAAAATGTTTACAGAGTGCGAGAAAATCATTTTACAAATGCTTATATTTGAGTGTCGAGATTTACCTGATCCTCTGTTTCATTTGATTTCGTCTGTTCCTCCTCTTTTTTTCCAGCGTTGAGACGAGCTTCTATGTCACGAAATTCTTCCAAAATAAAACGCGACAGACGTCTCTCGTAGTCCTGTCGTTGGGCGTACTCATTCGCTTCCTACGGTAAAGCAAATCGTGCGGTTATCACGGCGTAGATACGCAATTATTCCATTGTAAAAGTTTCAAATAGGAGCACTCACTTGTCTAGGCTTGAAATAATCCTTTTCGACCTTGGGCAAATTACCGTAGTATCGCTCGTTCTTCAGCATAGTATCGTCGCTTGGATAAAACAGCAGATAGCTCGAGACTGCTGCGCAAGCGTTTTTTATATCACCCACTGAAGCAAATAAAAAATGATATAGCAAAAATCCTTGGACTGAAATTACGTAATTACAATAATTATTGTATTGCATTGTATCGTAGGTAAAAATGTATCGACTTGTCAACATTTTTCGAGCTTTGTTCATAACATTTCTCTTTGACCGCCTAGATGTTATTTTCTCGCAGGAAATAATTCTCTCAAGACTTAATAATTATACGGGGGTGTATAAAAGCCACCGCCAATAAAGTTCAAAGCCTCGTCATACATAATGGATTAGTCCAAAGAGCGAGGAACGATTCGCATCAATTAGGTGCACAGCGATAAATTGAATTGAATGCCCTTCTCTACCCCCTGGTCTCAATTAAACGTGGACGTGAAAAACATCTTAATGGAACGAAAAAAAAAAATCGTTGGTGGGTCACGATTGCATACGAGGGAATTCGGTCAATAATCGCAGATAAGGTCATGAGAATTAATAAAAGAACAGATCAGGATTGTCAAGGCTTTTCAAATACAAAAATATTGTATGCACGTTAACGTTTTCTTGCTTATACGACAATGATTTTTGTTTTTTTCTTATTTATATTTGAAAGAGGACGATACTGTGGGGTCGCGTTGTACTCAATGGAAAGCAATAAATTAACTTTTGCATCTATATTTTTTCTGCGGGTGGATCTTCTGCGAGTATACTCACTCTTGTAGTAGGCAAATTGAAGATAGTGATAGTGGCTGGCCAGCAGATCGGAATAATACTCGCCATTTATGTGGTTCATCCGTACCGAACAGCTTTGCTTGCATTTCAGGCAATAAGCAAAATGATCTATAATTAAAAGACGATAATAAATTCTCACAAGCTACTCGTTCCAATCAGTCTGGAGTCTTCCCCTGACTGACGCGATCTCATTAAGAGAAAGAGGGTCAACAGTGCTTCGTTCACATAATAACAGGGAAAAATCTTCAATACCGTGGATTGGGGTTACTTTGATAAAGACTTTATTTTATTTTTAAATTCAAATTACGAAGTTCCTGAAGGCGACCGAAAGTTTTTTTTTTTACGGTTGGCTAGTCTGAATGTCTCTTTATGTCATCACTCTGATGCAGCACGAACGAACGGGTTTAAGGGACCGTGAAAATATAAGAAACGTAAGTAATGTATTTAAACTATTATTTATGCTCGAATAACTTCAAAAATAACAAATTGAGTGTTGCAATGACATGTTTTTGGTAAAAATCACCTTGTCAGATGTTTATTAAACTACAGCATTATGATTGTTTGTGTGGCATATCCTCAAAAACATATTTTATGGGCAGCAGTTGTTTCATTGGGGTGTCTTTGATCGCTTCGACGGGGTAACATTGATCATTGATCAATTTCACCCCACGTATTATCTTTATTGCTAGTCTCGGAGTATTCTTAGTATTCTTAGTCGTGGCAAAAAAACGTACAAGTACGTTTGCCATATAATGGAATTAGACCCTTCACTAGTGGAAGATTACACATCAGTTGGAAGTAAAACAAGATTCAAGAGAATTAAAGGAGATATATCTGAAATCGATAACATTGATATAGTATCATTCTTGCCGAAACCTATCGATAAAAATGATTATGTTGAATTCCCATTTGATATTAATGTTGCAGAATTGTAGGTTAAGAAATGTTCCTAATGAACAATTTGATCTCTTTTTGTAATTTAGATTGCCTAGGTCGACAAAAAGTATGTTACCTACCTCACAATTTGTTTTTTCTAGTTTTTTGATGTTTCGAAGTTTATGGATGTGTTACCGCATAAATAATTATAAAATACCAGTTGTTTATCAATAAAGTTGATTTTTACAAGTAAAGGTGTAATATTTGTTCGATCAAAGTAACCCCAAAGCAATAAAAATCGTTGTAAATTTCGATCCCATTGACCGTTTTTTCTTCTTCTTTAGGAAAAATACCCCTTCTTCTTTTACTTTATTCATTTTACATCATTTACTTTATTTTACTCCCGATTCTCATTAAGAAAAAGTCCGGTATCAAAGTAACCCCACTCTCAGTATAACTTTGAACACGACTAATTATTTTTTCTTCTCATTTATTTTTAAATATTTTACATTGTAATTTGAAAGATAAGAAGACTAATAAAAGTTGATGTTCCCATTTTAAACAATTTTTGTTACGATATTATTTAAAGAGATATATTGATTTTTATTTCAAAATTTATCAAAGTAACCACAATCCACGGTATAAAAGCAAAAAAACTGTGCTATCAAACTCAAGGTGTCCAATATCGTCTACCGTTGAGAATAAAAGATATTGCTACGTACTGGCAACCGATGAAGTGAATTCCGGAAGCCATCCCTGATTGAAGGGCCCCTCGCAGTAAAATCTACAGTCTTCCTCGGACTTTAAATACAATTCGAGGGATTTTTCGAAACTGTTGATCACGTCGTTGTAACGTTCCTCGTCATAGGCCTTTACACCGGACTCGTAAAATGACGCATAGGGCTCAGCCTCCAAATTCGTAATTTTTGTCTCCTCGACGTTCGGCAGATCGACGTAGTAGCGCAAATTTTTCGAGCTCATCTCGTGTTTCGGGTGTGCCGTGAGATATGTGTAAACGGCGTTTGCAGCATCTTGGGTACGATTTTTCTGTGAAACATTTGAATTCGAAAAAATATCACATTGATATTAAGGAATTTCGTTATTTAATTTCTTATTATTATTCTCAATAATTTCATTTTGTGAATTTTCATTTCCATTGTGACTTCGGAAACGCCTACGGACTTTCATCTTTAATACTTGTATACTTTTCCCTGCGTTATTTTCAGTTTTCTGAGAAACCGTCGGGAGCAAGTGTCTTTGTTACCATTGGTAACCGCAGCCCACGATATTTTTAATGTTATTGAATTATTTATTTCCTCGTGAGACAAGTATCAGGAGACAATAGCCAGCTGGAAATGTCTCTTCATTTAAAAAAAATCATTACTTTTTGTCTCGCAAAAATAATATAATCGCAATCAAAAGTTATTTTCGTCGTTTCCGTGTTCGTAAATTGGTCTGGCACGAGGGCATTGACTCCACAAAAGCCACGCGTCAAGGCTTCTGATAAAGTTCGGAAAACATCATGAAATAGCAATGATGTCGTAACTAAATGAGCTAATAGATGAAGTCATTATTTTATAGCGCTGCGGACCCCGCGTCAACGTGCTGACTTTAGTCGTATAAAAAATTCGATCAAAAGCGTATATAATTTAGAAATTGACGTCTTACGACACGAAAACGACTTTTTTTTTTTTGCGGAACTGCGTTTTTGCAAAGCAAAAATAAACGGAATTCTCGTTAAGAGCGACGGTCGTCGAGTTTCGTTAACTAAGACGAAACACGATATGCACGCGAAGAATAGGGCAGCACAAAAGATAAATGTTCGAGCTACGCTTCAAATGGAAAGATTATGTACTCATGAGAACAATATGCACAATGTCTCGTGTATATGTTCCCTTTTTCTCTCGGGCTCGTCATTTTACAAATGCGAATGGAAATCAGGCCAAGTGCATCGTAAATTTGCAAAATTGCTTCTCATTTGGCCATACAGTCACGTTTTGCCAATTAACAATCAACGCCACAGCAGGGAGAAGGAACGGTCATCTCGTTTTCCGAGATTATTGCCAACCGTGAAGTTTTCAACGTTAGGTTTCATTCATTGCAAAAAGTATTGAGAAAGTATGTTTGACTCAAGGAAAATAAATATAGCATTTACTATCGCTCCACGTGCCCGAGGCTTGGGCGTTCTAGAGCGATGATGTAGGCTCGCGAGCTCGCCTTCTTGACGCTATAAAGCGAGCCTCGATGTCGTTTTATTTGAGAAAAAGTCTTTTGAACTCACGGGAGGGACGGGACACGTGCGGCTTTCGCGTTTAGGGGCAGCATCTTCCGCAGCCTCGTTTCCGTTTGACGATAAATAGCTACTCCCTATCTTTCGATGAGGAGATTTAGCAAGATAAACAAAAAAATCTGCCGATTCGAGAGTAGATCGTAGTCGAAATTGAGAAAATTCGTCGAAATATTTGAACATCGAAGAGGCAGTTTTTAACGATTTCGGCGGGACGAAAGTAGCTATATTTCGACTTGTGACAAGCAAGCATAAATTAATAATTAAATAAAACAAACTATTTCCTTCATCGTAATTTCGTAATTTACATGAAAAGTTCATTACGTAAAATAAATAGATATTGAAATTTCGCAATTAAGTAAACTGTGGGCAAAAGCAATACATGCCCAGATTGCCAGCCGATACACAACCAGAAGAATACTGGAAGATCAACATTTACTACCAAGTAGTAGATAATAGCGTTGTATATCTAAAACGCTGATTTGAAAATCTACCGTTAGCTCATGCAATTGATGCATTCTTGAAATTGGATATGAAGAACGGAGAGGATTTCATCAATAATCTTAGAAAAATCGAAATAATTGATACGTCAGCCTTAGAAGCTGAAGCAATGGTCATGAAAAATATAATTTCATTTAAAAATGATGCAATGAATGCTGTTAATTGAAGAAAGTATATTGAATAGGAGTACTGCCTTAACTCATAAACTTTTCCAGAAGCAATAGTACTCCCATCCCGTGCGGAAATTGAGTTCGGGCTTTGATCGGGCCCATCTTAATTTTCCCTAACTTTATTAAGGCTCTAATCTGGAAGCATCACATGAGCTATCAGTAGCCGGTCACACTTTGCTACCGAGGGCTATTGAAGGCAAAATAACCAGGGCTTTTAAAATGGCCTCAACGGTGCCTCATAACAAATTATTGCAGCCATATCCGTACATGCGTGTGTGTGCACTGTGAAAAAGAAATGTGTTATTTCAATACATTTGAGGCTTAGAATTCTGCCGCATATTTGTTATATAAATTTAATTGACAAAAAGATGATTGTGAACAAAACTAGTTGTTGTCAGTACGGCTCCTCCTGCCCCCCAGAAAAAAAATGCTGGCTACGCCAATGAATGCAAGTGAAATAAAGTGTTATCGTGTGACCACGTCCAAATGCGATGAAAATAGTGCATTAAGATAAAGCGAGAAAGAGATGTGATGTGCACAACACTCTCCGGAAGTCTACACGGAATTGGAAATAGTGAAGTGAAGAGGGTGGCCTAGAAGTCGGAAGGATGGGATCGTGAAAATCCGCAAGATCATACGAAGAAACATTGGAAATATCTATAGTCCGAACGCGATTCCACTTCAGTGTGACCGTTTCCATTCACTCCAAATAGCTGTTCGCTCTACCTGATAATAGCATATTTGAAGATACTCGTATGCGGCCAAGTCGACGAATTTTTTTTCAATATCCTTTGGCAACCTCTTGAGAAAGTCCGCACCATTTGCTTCCCGATAATCTTGGCTGCACTTCAAGAGGCACAGAGTCTCGCGTACTTTCTTCTCGTAAAAATGCAAATCCTCGATGTTTAAAGGAAACATTGGCTGCGAGCCTGCGGCAAAATCGCGACAATCTCTTCTGCACTTTATCACCGCTTTCTTGTACTCTTTGTAGCTGGAAAATAAAATGCGGTCGGAAAGATGAGGTAAATGATGCCTTCTACTTCGATGAATATTTTTTTTTGTGCAAATTAATTGATAATTCGTTCGCTGATATGATTTGTGCATTTTTTCCAATTTTAGAATTGAGAAATGTTCGTAATGTCGTTTAATATTCGATACAGTTCAGATTCAGAATAATAGTTCTTAATTATTAGAAATCTATACATATAAAATAGTTTCGTGACTGACCGACTGACTAACATATAGACAACGCACAGCTTAGAACTCTGAAAATAGAAACATGAAATTTGGAAGATATGTTTCTTAGAAGGTGTAGGGGTGCACCAAAAGAGGATTTTTCGAAAATCAACTCCTAAGAGGATGAAATGGGGCGTAAAAGTTTGTATGGAAAAATGTATTCCTTGTATCAACTTAAAACTTGGTATAAACATTCTTCAAAACGAATAATAAAACGCGTATTTTGGGATTTTTTAAAACATCCCCAAATTAGGGGTGCAACGGGATGTTGAAGTGCTCAACCCAAACACCTAATAGCTTGAAGCCAAATTCTACACGGTCGAAAACGGCGGACGGAAGTTAGTAATTGATATTAAAATTAAATTACTTGTAGTAGTTATGTGACAACATTTTTAAATCAAAATATTCGATAATTTGCATTCAGTATTAATTATTACGAGTAATTATTAATTATAATAATATAACTCTAATTTTATCATATAATTCGATAATATCATTGCTTATTTTTTACCCTCTAATGGCTTCGGTAAATCCCTCGATGCACCCGTCCCAATCCTCTTCCAGATAAGCCTCGACCGAGTCCTTGTAAGTCTCCTCGAGATTTAACTTTTCCTCGTACTCAGACTCGAGAAGGATCTTGTCGGAGTCTGCTTCGTTCGTCGGTATCTCGTTATCAATGACATCGGCGTTTCTCGACGAGCACAGAATTAATGGAGCACATAATACGATGATGAAGATGCAACGCATTTCGTAGCTGTTTTTTTTTTGTATCAGCAGCCAACGCGGTTTGCTCGTTCAACGGTTTCGGGACAACTGTCCCAAGTTGCGAGTAAAAAGAGGGAGAAGAGTCTCAAGCTGGCTTCACCATCTGTGGGAGACGTGCGGGCGACCTCGCGGAGCATTTGGAGAATGGAGAGAGGGGGGAATAAAAACGTCTGGATGTGCGTGGGCCAAAGTGTGTGACTCGGCTCATACGAGCCGCAGCATCCGGAGAGCTCGGCCGATTCTCGAGCTACGCGTTTTCTCGTATCGCGGCCTCTCTCTCTCCCTCCTATTCTCCGCTTCTCATTTCCATTCGTTCGAAACTGTGTGATATTGCCTCGTATGCTCCTTGAGACGCGGTAATGCAGCTAATTAACTATTCCTATGAAAAAACAAGTATTCAGTTACTTTCAAATAAATTGGTATTATTTTCGTTTAATTTTCGTCAATAAGCAAATTAATTTTTCTTTAAGATAGGGCATTAAGGAATAAAGCCACTCATGCTCGACAAAATGAGGCTGATTTCAAGAATTTTTTTAAACGAGTAGGGGATGGTCGGGCACAGCGTGTCACTTTTTTTTTCTATCGAAATTTTACTCTTACCAAAGTAGTCTGATTAGAAAAAAAGGTCATAACCGATTTTATAGACCTTTGGGCGTACAGTAAAGCTACCATATTTTTTGCAAAGATTCAAAATCCTAAAATAATGGGTTCGAAAAAATTTGCGGATTGGCTCATTGTGCCCCACGGGTGGGGTACCATGTGTCAGATAGGTGGGTACAGTGTGTCAAGTGCTGCGAAACGCAGGGTACAACGAGCCGGTTGAAACTCTTATATTTACCTAACATAGATAACAGATTTTCATACATACCAATAATTTCACAACGGGTATTATTTGCCAATAACATTGGGAGTCGACTCATTGTACTCAACAACTCGATGACACATTGTGCTCCACACAATTGCCCCACAATATTTGACGTTTACCCGGCAAGCGACATTTTTTTTTTCAAGGCTCAAATTAATTTTGTACATTTAATAATTCTTCGTGAGCTGCTATTGACTTTTTTTTAGGCCAGCCGAAACTTAATATAAATCACGGACCAACACAATAAATTTCGGATTTTGCAAGCTACAAAACTCCAAGAAATCTCGTGTGATTGACAGTTGTCCGTGACACATTGCGCTTCTTCGGAGCGTCGTCACTTCTTTGTTACCTCATTGGGAGTCGACTCATTTTGCCCCACCACTCAGTGACACATTGCACCCCACTAGTAATGTATTTGATTATTCATGGAAATAACTATTTATTAAACTACGAATGGAAAAACACAAGTCACTGAGTGCATCATAAATAATAAAACTATCGATTAGGACCGAAAACTGGAGTCGCTACAGAAAGTGTCGTTATATTTTACGTTTTCTCGGCGAGCGAAATATGTTTTTTCCAAGCCTCAAATCAATTTTTAATTTTCAATAATTCTTTGTGAGCGCTATCGACTTTCTTTTAGGCTTGACGAAACCTAATATAAATCGCGGTCCAACACATAAAATTTCAGAATTTACGAGCTACAAACCTCCGAGAAACCGCATGTGGCTCACTGTGCCCCACTCTCCCCTACAATGAAAGCAGTTGAAAATCGAATTGAAGAACTTTATTGTACATAGTTTTAAGTATAGACATTTTTATTTTTCAATTTTTTCAATTGAAAATGGCGGTGTCAGAGTCCAAAACCGTAGAGTACCTCTCATGCAAAGTGTAACGCAGCCGGAAAGATTTCTCCGGTAGTTTTCAACCTAGAATGAAAAACAAACAAAATCTATATTGTATATACAAAAAGCTATGGTACTGCGCACGGAAATTAGAGAATATCTTCTTTTTTTAAAGGAGTGCAGATTCAGATGAAAACTTTCTTTTCTGAGTAAAAAATCACTTGAGTAATTGTTTATAGTAAAAAAAAAACTTAATAACCAATCGCAAATTCCGTACGCAGTTTCATGAAGAATGCATCTTAGAAGATACTTTCAACATTTTAAGTGAATTGTTGCATATTTGGATGAGTTACGTTTCTGGCCAGTTTAAAAAACATAGTTTCGAGACCACCGCGTTTAAAGTTTGAACGAACATTTAGCAATAAACATTTTCGATTTACCTTTAATCCCCAATACCAGCACCATAGATTTCGCCTTTTAAATCAATATTATACTCTTCCTTTTCTTTTCTGAAAATTTGAAAATCCTCGAGTGGCTTTATCCGGGTAGGCTTGTATTAAAACGGCCGAAAAAACCTTGATTCAATTTTTTTTCCCGAAAGCTATAAGATATATAGGGAATAAAAACCTTTTGGACCCAATCCACATGTATTTTCACTATACTAAGTGTTGATTGTCTAATTTGTACTTTGCGCCCTTTTTATTTTCTATTATTTTTCTCCCTGTAGAACTGTCCGCTATAGGATATCAAAGAAAATTATTGAATTATATGAGTTCAATTATCGCGTGTAGGACAATGGAGTCAAAACATTAATTTGATGATTTTTCCCAGAAGCTTGAACACAAAGTTTCGAAAATAGTTTTTTTGGACCATATACGACCTTAAATGATATAAACTTCTTCATTCGTCAATATTTTTCAATACAAAAAAAAACTGAAACCTGACAAGACTATGCATTACTTGTGTGTAAATTTCCGACCTTGGGATCCCAATAGTCTCATCAAGAAAAAATAATGAAAAGCGATCGGTTTTTTTTGAGCCTCAAACTTTTGCAGACCCGCGAAACGCGAATCTAAAGCTGAATCTATATAATTATGCATTTATTATTTTGTCCAGTTCTGATTGAGAGAAAAATATTCTTTAGAATTGTACAACTGAAATATTGAAACGATTCGTCTAATTCGAACATCAAACACAACGCCTTTCCCTCAATACATTTATAGTAATAGGGACTTTTAAACCTCGCCTTGTTTACCAATACTGTATCTGAAGAGCACAGCAGAAAAGACGCTCGTTCTCTCCGTTATACTTAGGCAGCAAATCTTCATAACCCAATGTACAGATAGAGTTCGGGCTTCATGTTCTCCATAGCAAAGGCACAATCTTGAAAGATTCTTTAATTTATGTATTCACTCATTTTTTAAAAACCCGACCACTATGAGATCGAGTGATTTCGTGTACGAAATAAAATTAGGTTCCGGCTCTTTTGGGTAAGAAATGTTAATTCTTTCGATTCTCGTGCTTCGATGCCTCATCATTGTGATACATCATATCATTTTGTCAAGGTGTGTTTATCGTGTGAGATCAAAAGTGAACAACACTCTTTACGTGATCAAGCAACAAATTGGTCGATCAACTATCCAGGTAAGTTTATTTTCCAGAAAGTCGATGGCACTTTTTTTGCGATTTTATTTTCTCATTCATTTTTTTTAAATTAAATTAATAAAATTAATTATAAAATAAATAAATTTAAATTTAAATTGAATTAATAAAATAAATAAAATAGAATGTGTTTTCAAGAGGAGGCGGTAGAGACATATATGTGTATAATGGAAATGTAAAATATTCTAAAGCCCAGCAGGGCAAGAATGGCGAAATAAATAATAAAGAAAATAATAAAATAATAAATTTAAATTTGAATTAAATTAATAAAATAAATAAATTTAAATTTAAAATACATTAATTCATTTTTAAATTATTTTACGCGACGCCCCTAAAAGATGGTCGCGAACGAGATCGAGATATTGAAAAAAATGCGTCATCCGAATATCGTTGCTTATCACGCTTCATGGATCGAGGACCAGAAGGGATACATCCTGATGGAATATGCTTCACGCGGAACTTTGAAACAACTTCTCGAACGTCACAACAAGCCTTTTCGAGAAGAGGTAAAAATTGGCGGTCTACACATTTTATGCGATTTAATTCATGGAACTTTCCGTTTTTTTTTTCGCTCACCGATGCAGGACGCTCTCTACCTTTTCGCCCAAATAGTTCTTGGTGTTCATCACATTCACAAGCAATCGGTTCTCCATCGTGACTTGAAACCAGGCAATATAATGCTTCACGGAGCACGTGGCGATATCGTGAAGATCGGCGATTTTGGTATTTCTAAAAACATGGAAAAGTAAGAATTAGTTTAGTGACACTGGACATTTTGATAATATGTATCGTAAAGTCTGATAATTATTTTTAAGTGAACTCGCCAACACTCGCATTGGAACGAAATTCTACATGGCTCCCGAGATCTTTGAAGGAACTACCTACGATTACAAGAGCGACGTGTGGAGCTTGGGAATAATACTCTACGAGCTTTTGACCAACAAATTTCCTTTCAACACGCAAGTGAGTGGGGAAAAAAAATTTGTACTTCGAATCAATATTCTGGAAAATGCTTGCGAGTGTTAAGACAGCCGTCTCTCAAAAAAATCAAGATTTTGAAAGTAAATATTCAACGAATATTATAATTTTCAGAATCATTTGGAAATGATGATGCAAATCAGTGAAGGTCGCGTAAAGAAACTTCCAAGCGAACGTATTACCTCTGGAACTATCGACATGACGTATAAAATGTTGCGACGAGATCCCACGAACAGGCCCCGATCGAGTCAGCTCCTATTGTGTCCCGTGTTATTGCCGTCGATAACAAAAGTTTATCTGAACGTCGGTAGAATCGAAAAAGCAATGATACTCGGGTTAGATACGTTCAAAAACTATATGGGCAAAGGTGAACCAATAAGAACGTAAAAGAATGATAGATCGCGATTATTTGATGAAGCATGATTGTACGAATGAATCGATTGTTCGCTCGAAGATTTTGTCAATTACCTCGTTTCTTTATTCGGTATAGTTCGGCAATTTTCAATGCTCTTGCTTCTTTCGCTTTCAATTCGTTTCACAATTCGCTTAGTACAGTAACAACATTGAGACGCATCGCTGAGTAAATATTTTTTTTTATCAATAATGTTTCTAAGAATAAATTATTCCGTTTTATCGTAACTTGGGTTTTCAGTACATCGAGTTTGAAAGAAAAACATGAGGGGGGGAAAAAAACGTATTGTTTGATTCTCATTCTATTTGTAAATTCTCCTAGTAGTTCGAATTGACTACGTTCATTTCGTTGACAATCGGACATGAAAAATTAGCGAGTTTGATTTTATACATCGAAATTAATAGCGAATGTACATTTTGAGGATCTTAATTCGTTTTTTTATGTGTTTTGTATCATCATTAACTCTTGTTCACTATTATACGAATGGAATAACGTGAAAATAATTGTAACCTGTTGATAATTTGCAAAATGTCGACGTTTTGTGTTTCCTATTTTCTTTCATTCTCGTTCCCATCGTACATCGCGTGAAAGTTTCGTAATGAACAAAATGTCTGTACATCACAACCGATTTTATAAATTGAGAGATATGTCGCGCTTAGTGCGTTTTTCTTTTATCCTTTAAAGAATCCGGCGGATTATTTTAGTTTTTTGTCCTTTACGGTCGAGCGACGACTATGAGCGCGCGGGCGATGCACACAGATTTATGACGCGTGGCCTTTAAACGTAAAAACACACACGTTGATGACAATTAACAATGACAATGAGAAAAAAAAACATGTTCTCAAACGATTCATAAGGAAATGAGAGTTCTGACCTATTCGTTAATTAATTATAAGTTCTAGTCAACGATTATATTACGACGAGAAGATTTGAGAAGAATTTCATTTTCATTACTAGAATATCGTGTGTGTGAGATGCAGATATAGGAAACATCCAGCGTTTCCGCGGGAGTTCGATTTCCTTGGAAACTTATTAATTATAAATAAAATAAGAGAATCAATTTTGCGGAACCTCAACAGGAATGTGGAAGAATCTTCGTTTTTTTTTTTTTCGACTCGTGAATCAACGACGCAACATTTACGCAAAAGTTGCTTGAAGCCGGGATTTTTTTTAACAAACCGTCTAAAGTGCATTGAATTTATGGAAAATCGAACTCCCTGCTTTTTCTTTTTCTTCGCGTTTTTTTTTTCCTCTTTCTTGATAACATTACGACAACTAGGTAAATACTTCGATAAGAAATCGAACGTCAACGTTGATTATTCAACCATTTATCACCCATAATACAAGCTCGCATATACAAATAAAACGATAAACGTAACGACTAAGCATACGAGTTTGAGCCTTCCACAGCTGTAAACAAATACTTCGCTGTGTCTCGAGAGAAAAAAAAATAGAATGGAAAGAAAGCCTGTTCTTGACGCGATCCTCGATTTCTCATTTCAACAAAAATTCTACTTCCGCTACACATTTTTTATCCTTCCTCCTTTTATGTCTGCCTTTTCTTCTACACTCATTTCTAATCGAGACAGGAAACGAAAACACGTTGTTTCTTGCTTTCCACTACGCTAAACATCGAAAGGTCATACTGCTTTTGTGATTTGAGCTTTAAGATCCCTCCACAATTTGGGGGTATTTTCCAAGCGCGAGCTATTCAATTTGACGAATTTTCGGATGCGATTCGACACGAACAGCCGAAAAATTAACTTAAACCTAGAGTTACATTTATAACGCGAGAGTCAAATAAATTAATCGAATTATCAATACTGAAGTAAAAGAGAACCTCTTCCATTCTTCGAGAGTAATGCGCTCGTGATGTGTGTGCTTTATATGAGTATGCGGAAATGGACAAAACTTCATTTATTAATGACAATTTCAGGAAAGTCGAGCATTTCAACAATGACTGTTGAAGGATACTGCTTGTTTTTTTTTACATATAGGTACATCCGGTAAAAGTTCAACTCGTCAAACTCGAATTTCGTCGTTTTCGAGGGAAAAAAAAACAAGTGAAATTTTAGACGAACTAGCTCAGTTTCACGAGTAAAATGTTGAATTAAGCTGCAGTTAATATCTTTCTCTGATATATCAACTGCGCTCATTGCCAATACGATACCAGCTCAATTCATGACTCTGCATTTCAAAGACTCTGCTAAATCTCTTAGATTGTAATGTTATTTTCGTCAAAACGATGCAGTGGAAGTTATGGAGAATTCGAAGCTGAACTTTTTCTTCCACCTATCTACGTGTGAAAAAAAAGACTAGTATCCGTTAATATTCATCGCTAAAACATTCGACTCTCCTTTAACAAAATCAAATCGAATCTTTAAAAGTTCATATACGAATTACAATTTCATGCTTTGTTCCATAAATTGAACGATGTGCCAACCTCAATAGGAGAAAAATCAATTTTTACAGTCGTACATGCGAATCCTTCCAAAGTTCATTGAAGTTTTGTCCACTTAGACGTATTTACTAAAATCGATTTGCGGAACAAGCAAAATACAAAATAACCGTGCACGAGTAATACGTTTTCTCAATGGCAATGCAAACGCTTTTCGTCCGACAAATATGATTCACGTATTTCTTGCGTTATTTTTTTTTCGCTTTTCCCTTCAAGTTTAACGAGATAATTCGAACACGGAAAAGCGACGATTTTAATATCCGAAATAGAAGTGTGGAAAGATAAATGAGATCGAACGAATACTGCACAGCAGATGAGAAAACAATTACAAATAAAAGAACGATGTTTTTCAGTCGGTGGACAATTATTCACAGCGCAAGCATCACGCAGCCTTTCCTCCGCTTGTCCAAAATTATTTGTACGCCAACGAGAGAAAAATAAAACAAGCCCAAAAAAAAAACGTATTATGCTCGCCCGTCGTAAGGGCTGACTGCCAAAGTGTCGTATGTACAGATTTTTGCAATATCACGCGGGAGCGAACTCGTGGTGAATTCTTGAAAAAAAAAAACTATTTACACATTGATACGGGACGCGATACAGGACAGTTTGGGAGAGAAAACGAAGCATTCAGTGAATGGCAAACACGTACTCTGTGCCTTACTTCTGCTCAGGTATCTAGTGTGTGCTTTTGATGCTCTCTCGTTTCTATTTCGATCCCACCAATCAACCCTCAAACATTTGCGTATAAAATTAATCGAGCAAGTACGACTAATTACTTTCCGGTCAGATTAGTCCCGAACAAAAGTAATGTTATCGCTTTCGAGAGCTCAGTCGTGGTGTTTGGCTCGACCAACGTATCCTCAAAACGCGTAAAATCGGTCTATCAATTCCGAGTTTTTCTGCAATAGCTTCCGACATCCTTCGCTGCGCGCCCTTTTGCCAAACCGCAAGTGCTCGTTGACTCTCGAGTGTTGTCAATTGAGAACGGAAAATGACGTCAAAAATAAAGCACGAGGACACAAGGCCGGGCCGAAAAATAAACCATCATCGCGACTTCAACTTGAAAAATGAATTATCTTCGCAGAAGTTTGACTCGAAAATAAGTGCAATTTCGACAGACACAAATATCGAAACGGTGTGAACTCGTCAGAGGACACGTTGCTCAAAGCCAAACGCACAGTTATCAAGTCTTATCGAGTTAAAACAACAACAACAACAAAAAGAAGTATAAAACTCGTTTTCATTAATTCGACGGCTGACGTGATCAGATAAAGTTGGGATATACGTTCTCAGAACGTAAATTAGCAGCGATTTCATCACTTGTTATTCTTATCATCGAGGGGCGCAAGAGTTGTTTTTTCCGTGAGAGCCGTACTAGCGTTGCTCGAAATGTCCATACTGTCCGGCTTGTATCGCTTTAGTACTTTTCTCGTATCGTTGCCGGTGCTCGTGTCCATTCTTGCCTTAGCTGAGCTTTTCGCCTCGTGAACGCTCAACTTTGACAATTGATGAGCCGTGGCAGTCTCGTTGCTTTCGTTGTTGTTACGACGCCAAGGCACGTTACCGAAATTCGAAGAGCCGGTTGATGTCCCGGTGCGCGATTCTAACGTCGTTGATTTCAACGAATTTTGCATATTGCTATCGAACGGCGTGGGCGCGATGGTAGTGGTAATGTTCGTTGATCTCGTGGACGCAGACGACGTACGAACGACGTCGTTTGTTTTTGAGCCAAGATTCGTATCGGGAAAGTACTGACGCTCGGAACTTTGCATCGTTTGACAACCGCTCGGCAGTGGATTATTATTACTATTGCTGTTCTTATCGGCCAGCTCCTTCTCGTCACCCTTCGTCCCCGTTGGCGAATCCTTTTCCTCGGCTATACGCGGCAATTGTGTGCTAACGCACGAATTCGACAATCCAACCGAGGCAATGTTTATCGATATACCGTGAGACAATTTTGTATACTCGGTCACCTGCTTTGTGTCCATACACGACTTCTTCTCGTTGCACTTCGCGTCGCACGATTCTCTCGGCTGCGCTTCCGTCGACTCGTCGAGGCTCTCGTTCAATGAATTTTGCGTCTTCAACACGCGCGGCGTCACTCTCACTACCGTGTTTGCCAGTGGCGATATCGAAGTTTTATTCTCAGCAGAACGGGGATGTAATCTGTCCGGACTCAGGGCACGCCGCAACAGAGGCGAGCCCGGCTCTGCTGATTTTGGACGTCCGTAACCTTTCTTCTGACTACCCGGTGTCGACAAAGATACGCCTGAGGAAAACGAAAGACGGTATGAATTCAGAAATCGTTGAGCGTCAACGAAACTAAGGCTCAACACGACTCTAGAGGATCGAAAAAAACGCTCCTTTCTTACCGTTAACGGGGTATTCTAATCTAGACATTTGAATAAAATCGATTTTTTTAGATTTTCTAAAAGGAAAAGTGTATGCTAATGATCCACAGACCATTCCGGAGCTTAAGGAAGCAACTGGACGCACCATTAATGAAATTATTCCGCAATTATGCCAAAATATTGTTGAAAATTTCGTCAAAAGAGTGAACGTTTGCAAACAAGGACGAAGCGGCCATTTATCATATATTGTGTTCCACACATACCCTCCATGTTTGTACCTTATATTAAAAATACAAATATTCGTAATTTTCAAATAAATAATACGTTTTATTAATAAATTAAAATGTCAGGTCATTTTGAGACACTCTTCACTTAACTGTGATTACCTATCTCTTATTTATACGAAAATGTCTGTTATTTTCTAGTGTTAAACGTCAAAGTTTTAATGTTACCAACTCGCACCAAATAAAAATTCTAAACGTTTGAAGGTCCAGTTGAATCAATTGACGGTTTATGAGTTTTTTTTCTCAACAAACCTCAAAAAAAATCCATACGAGGTATAGATTTATTTTCTAGATGCTAAGTTTGCATAAAATATATAAATAAATGACAAAATTATGAATGTTTATACTTCAATTACGTGAAAAAGAAAAACTATTGTGTTACTATCAACTTGAAAACGTATAACATTATTGGTGATTATTATGAAAGAGTCGTAATCTTTTATCAAACTTTAATGGTTCAATAATGATATATGGTTTTCGATGGGCAAGATGGGGTTTTTTTCTTAACGTTTACAAAGGTTTAGTTTACATCAATCCGTTATTAGAAATGGTTTAAATAGCCAAAAGAATTACGTCACTCGTAGCGTGAACGTCTTGCCCATTTAACCGGACGTACAATTTCGTACATTAAACTATTTTTGAACTCTGGTGTTTCGAGGTGAAAAAAAAAGGTCCTAATTGATTCGGATAATCGACGCTCTACTGTATTCTTGATTTGTTGATACACTCTCTTATTATGAAACATTTTTCACGATTTTCTTTCCGAAAATGAAACTTTTTTTTAAATCTTTTTTTTTCAACAACTCTCACGTTGCCTTACAATTATTATGCGGCTTAGAGGAAAATATTGGTTGTTTTTTGTTTGGTTTTGTTTGGTCTAAACATTTTATTTCTGTAGTTTTTTAAACTTGACTCTACCTGGACTGTAAGACTGTGTGGTGTTCGAGCTTCCCGGCTGATGTCCCGTTGGAAAAGCCAGAGGACTGGGACTCCTCGTAGGACTTGCAGGTATCGGCGAAGGACTCGGTGTCCGCGCGAGCGGTGACAGAGGTATGTGACCAACGGATTTTCGACGATTCGGCGAGTGTATGTTCTTCGCCGCAGTATGAAGCTTGTGTTTCAAACCGTGCAGTGTGCTCGGTCGCTGATAGTGCGACTGGTTCGGAATGTTCGCGATACTACCGGTCGACGTGCTCGAGCCGGGCGACGATGAATTCGGACTCGAGCAAGGACTCGAATTACCCGTTGAATGGTAAGATTCCGAGCTAGGACGGTTGGTCGGTGGTGAGGGACTACCAACGGGTTTCGCAACACCAGTGAAGTAAGGCGATGATTCCTGTTGCGGTGGCAGTGACCGAGAAAACGATTGGAATGAACGACTCGGTGTTACCATGGACGGAGAACAAATTCCAGCGGCCATCTAAAATTCATATCAATTTCGTACATTTCCAGAAACATCAATTTCGTACCGAATTTCGAGAAAATTCGGCGGACTAACTTTCAACCGAAAATCAACAAATATTCTTCCATCAGAGGGTATCCTTCCATCACAATTTTGAAAAAAAATTCATTTTTACCGCAATATTTTCATTCTACAAATAAAAAATGTGTCCAAATTTTATAGATTTACAGGAAAATAGATATCGAGAGAAAAAAAAACTGGTATTCATCGTGCTGATGGGAAAGTACCCCTGATGTCATAATATATTTTAACGATTTTCTTAAAGTAAGCACGACACTGCTCCTGGAGGCACCTTTTTCCCCTCGTTAGTCGAATACTATATTTAAGAATTAATTCGGGCCGAAATTTACACTAAATATTTATCATAAAAAGTGTTCCCATTAATTATCTATTTTCGAAAACAGGATAGAAATCTTTCGTTACAAAAATAAAACGTATTTTTTTTGTAACTAATGTATCCAAAATAATCCGTACACAAATGAGAAGCGTGCCGTTGTGAAAAAAAAGGACCAAAGGCGCGTAAAAACGAAAGTTAAACTCGTCCGAGATGCTCGAACGAAACTCGACGGCACTGGAGATAACTGTTCGATGTGCGATGAAGGAAAATATATTGCGATAAATCATACCATAAGTGGAGGTTTGCTGTCGCTGGGTAGAATGGGTGCCGACAAGGGGCAACTGATACTTAACGGCTGGAATGAAACAACAAAAACAAAATCTTAGCAAAAACGCCTTGCACTGTAAACCAAAAAAAAAAAACAATAAAAAAATCGGCAAATAAAATTCTTCGTCCATGTTAGCGATCTCTTTTCTCTTTCGGTGTTCTGGCAAAACGGCTTTTTTTTCTCGATTTCGTGATTTGCAAAAATAAAACGAATTGCGCCGCACCGAAAATAAAAAACCAAAGAAAACCCATGCGAGAACCTGGAAAAGGTAGAAAATTCGTTTTCACCGTACGCACCTGCTGCATCTCGACGCTCGCGCGTTTCGAACTTATTCGCCTGAATAACGAAGCTTTCCTCTTCTTTTCCGACTGTTCGCGCTTCTGCTTTCTCTGTCTGTGAAGCGTACGACGAGCCATCCGGCTCTGCGCCAACTCGCGCTTTCTACCACCCGTCTTGATGCTCGTATTCTCGAGAGGCGTACTTCGCAACGTGACGTGATCACCCCCGCTCAGCATCAAACGTAACACTTGGGTGTGAAAGAGTCCCTGTACCGTTTCACCGTTGATGTGTGTAATGAGGTCACCGGGTCTCAAACCAGCCTCGAACGCGGGACTGGACTGATCGACGGCCTGAAAAAAATAATGGTCAAAAATTTGTACATTACAATTTTTCAGATAAAAAAATTAAACTGTTGAAAGCGGAATTTACACAAGAACTACCTTAAGGCAGTTTGCTAATGTAGAAATTTGAAGAAATCGATTTTTTTTTTGCATTTTCTTAAAGTGTAGACTCTTGAGAATATGAAAGGAAGTTTCGAAATTTTCAATATCTACAAAGCGATTTGAATACGGCCGGATTGAGAGGCTGCACCGGCGCGAATCGGACTATCAGAAGATTCTAAAGAAGCTAGAACTCCTCGCAAGGAAAAACGAGCTTCAGCAAATCATCATTTCAAAATCGAGGAAGGCACACCTTACGAGGCAGGAATGGCCGATTAATATAACGTAAATATAACATGCCATTAAACCACTTAGATAGGTGCGGTTGTCTGACATTGTACTTAAAACTTTAAATGCATTTTTGTCGAAACTACTTTTTTCAACCTCGTTGACATAAAATCTCGAGTTCTATCCAA
Organism: Ophion ventricosus; assembly: GCA_963932345.1. Taxonomy (NCBI): domain Eukaryota; kingdom Metazoa; phylum Arthropoda; class Insecta; order Hymenoptera; family Ichneumonidae; genus Ophion; species Ophion ventricosus. The sequence goes on from OZ010721.1 coordinate 10,538,887, forward strand.
CAGATTGACTTCAAATTTGGTATGGACCTTCAGTATACACTACCGCTCAAAAGTTTGGATGCACCAGTCGATATTTCTTGCCGCAGTGAAAGTTAGATAGCTCCGTCAAAAAAAAAAAAAGATATCCAAATTTAACGAACGGCGTTTTGAAGGGAACAAATTCAGCTTTGTTTTGCTTTTTTGAAATATTTTTTTATGATTTTTTTTTCGACCCGGTACACACTTTTGTACGTGACCGTTTTTCGGCTATTTTTCGACCATCGAGAATTGGGCGCATAACTTATAGACATTTTTTTGGTGTTTTTATCCATGATAAACTTGAAAGGGGTAGTAGAAGCTCCATTTTCGTTTTTTAGAAAGTTGCGTACGATTTTTTTTCGCAAAGTTATTCGTTTCTTAGCTAAAAAAGACAAATTTTGGAAAATACAACATATCAATTTGGATATCCTTTTTTTTTTTACAGAGGTATCTATCGTCTAGTACGGCAAGAAATATCGACTGGTGTATCGAAACTTTTGAGCGGTAGTGTATATCTGAATTATTATTATTATAACTTTTGAAAAAAATGTTGACTTTGCAAAAATAGGGCGATAAATGAACTTTTGTTTTCAACAGTCGCCAAGAAAAAAAATTCTCCTTGCTACATGCCATAATAATATTCTTATTGATCAAGAAAATTGGTTTTATTTCTGTTTCAGATGAATGAAAGCTTTGGAACCATGTAAACCGCCTCAACCCAATTAGGGGCCCATAACTTTTTCAATTTTTTTGTTTGTTTGTAATTTCCGGAAACATTAATCAAAAGACTGTGAAAATGAATATTAAACATATATATATGTTTTTTTTTATCCAGCCCGAAAAAAGCCGAAATTTAGGCACCTGGACAAGAATACTGCCTTAATAATTTTTTTTATCAGTGTTACTTTTAATTTAATTAACAGCGTAGATTTTCGATTTTTCGTATGTTTTCTCCGCCCCGGTTACTCACCATAACGAGATGATGCATCGTATAAAAATCGCTGTCGCCGTAATAAACCCTTATAGTGTGCACGGTGAATCCAAAGCCGCAAGGTCCTCGGCGTATAATAATCGGAGGCTTGAGACTCGTAACGAGCGGACTGAGCTCTCTACACGGAGACGTATCGCGCGAGGACGCGGTAGAGGAGCCACCCGGAGATTCAATGGACTGGCCACACAACGGTTGATCGACTGTAACAATTTATTTGCCATTGTGTGTGTTGTATAGCTTCCTATCAGATTTTTCAACATTAGTCCGTCGTTGAAGGACAGAAAATTAAATGAGAAACGCGTTCAATTTTGAAGAACGCGTTTCGCACGAACAAAGAAGGCAAACGACTCGTGAGATCCTCATAGTTCTGGAAGACCGTTGACTTACAAGCAAAGTCACTGGTCGGGATGACCAACGAAAGACCGCTCGTAGAAGCGGATTTAATGACCGATCGTGATTTCTGCTTGACTGTAGGCGGGAGAGGCATCGCGCTGAACGATTCGAAGGAATCCGTACTGGAGTTGTGCTTTTCCTCGGCAGCGTCCCTCCTGGCCGCCACTAGGTCAAGTCTTTAAGTGAAAAAAGAGAAATTTTTATTATTCGTAACAATAGTCGATTAGTATGGACAACACATGTGACCGTGACATGACGTGACGGGGACGATGTTAAGGTATTCCTTTCGCAAAGGGCCGTATTTTGTTGGCGCATAGGCCATGGCCCTTTTGAATCATTAGTAGATTACAGTGGCGCTTAATAAAAATAAGTTACCATCAATTATGATAGCCAACGATGAAATGGAATGAAAAATTACTCATAAATTTTGCGAATTTAGACATTTTTCCATATTTGCGTCGCGATTACGAAAATTCTTCTGCTAGTTACATTTTCCTAAGTTTTATCATGAATATTTTCTTTAAGGCGTTAAAAATTTTGGTTGGGTCGACTTGAAAAATGGCATAAATAGTCTACAATACAATTAATCCAACACATATTTCAGCCTATTCCAAAATTCAACAAGGTTGAATTTGAATTTGGCTTTTTTTTAGAAATAAGTCTCAGGGCAAAACTTTAAACTACGCTGGCGTGGATTCGAGGAAAGATTGTTTCTCCCACGGTCAATTTTACGTAGCTTGCTCACGCGTAAGTTCGTCCACGGGCCTGGTGATATTGGGGCCGTTAAATAAAAAAAAAAACAAAAAATATTGTTTATAAGGAAATCCTCTGAAAAGGAATCAAATATTTACACTTCCACGGCGTTATAAATTCCACGCGGCGGAAGTCACGGGTAATAACTATAATTTTGTATATATATTTTCGAAAAATAAATTCATTAAAAAAGAATCCCGCGTTAATTTAAGTTGGGAAAATCAAAAAAGTCTTAGATAAACAGACCAACTTAACCTTCTCCGTTTAAATTGAAACACAGTTTATATCCGAAATCTACGCGGACGAAGTCGCGGGTAAAAGCTAGTTTAGTATATAAATGTCACCCTCCTGACATGTCATCTCCATAGAGTGCTGCATAAATGAAATGATTTTTAAAGTCATAATTTTTTGTTCAAAGTTCGGTACCTTGGCTTGAAATTTTACCGATATACTGGGATATATTTTTATTTTTAATTGTTAAATATTCGCATTAGCGAAAGAAATACCTTGAACGAAAAAGAAATTATACGTGTGGAATTCACACGGACGTATGGAATTAAAATAGAGGATCGCTGATAGTAGTAGGAATTTCGAGAGGAATCCGCGTGCGAACCGTAAAAGGCGATAAAAACTCGTGGACGAAAGAAAATAAAAGTGGATAAAATAAAATAATCTTCCGCCAGTTATGGCAGAATGACTCACATGTGATCACCATCAATGGATATACTGAACCTGGGAAGCTTATCCCGGGACGAGTGCGTGTGTCGTTTTCTCTGTATTTGCGGGCTAATGTCGTCCGACTCGGTTTGCGACGAATCAGGAGTGCTTTGATTAATCGCGTTGCTGCTGGCCTCGATCGAAACGTTGCTCTTGACGATGGTCGTGCGTGATTCGCCGCTGCTACTGCTAACCGACATCAAACTCGTTGCCGACGTGTCCGAGCTCTTGTCCGATACTCTGTTGATACTGTCCGGCGGTCCGTTATTACTCTTGGCAGTGCTGATAGTACGATTCTTCTCCGACGTTGAGCTCTTCTCGAGTGCACGAAGAGGCGGTGAGAACGTCAACGAGGAACTCGGCGATATTTGCGACAACGGGCGCTCGAATTCGTTACGAAACAGTTGCTTCTTCGTGAAACAATCCAATTCACCGTCGATCAACTGAGGCGGACGGGTTTGCGATATTTTTCGTGATTGGGGTGAGTACGATGAGAATGAACCGAACAGCGGGGAATCGTCGGTGTCGTCGGTGTCCTCACCGATATCGTGATTGTAACGATCCATTCGAGCTGCAAAGTGAACAAAAGTTTTTATCGATCGATAATTGTTGTTACGTGTCGCCGCTTTACGACGCGCAAGAATTGACGTACTGTCGAAATAACTGGTGTCCTCTTCGTTCGTCAATTGCGGCACGAATTCAGCTTTTTGTCGCAAAAGCGTGTTCCAATTGACGCCGAAGAAGTAAGGATGTTCTTTGACCTCGTGAGCACCGCCGGTGCCCAAACGATCCCGAGGACTCTGGTCGAGCAAAGACGTTATAATATCTTTCGCCTCGGGTTGAACAGGCCAATCTTCCTCGTCCGGCCATTCAATGTCGTCTGAGCGAAAAAAAAAAACAAAATCTTTATAAAACGTAATGTTCGGCTGTACGATGAAAATGAATTAGGATCGAGGTATCTCTCTCACCGTTGACCGTATGAGCGAATAATTCTTCCGGCGTTTCACCGAAAAATGGCACGCAACCGATCAAAAATTCGTAAAGTATTATTCCCATTGACCACCAGTCAACGGGCTTTCCGTAACCCTGACGAAGTATAACTTCCGGCGCTATGTACTCCGGAGTACCGAAAACCTGCTTGTCCGAAAATTGACGCGTATCCCGGTCGATGTAACCCTCGTAGAGATTCGTTGCGACTGTAACGCAAAAATATCAACGATCGAGAGTTGCGAGGGAGTAAAAAAAAACAGCCTTGGACGAAACATTTGTATGAAATCTTATTTGCTCGGAGGATCTACTCACGTGACATCAATCCCATTTTGCTGAGACCGAAATCTGTCAGCTTTATGTGTCCCAAGGCCGTTATAAGGAGACTGGAATATAAAAATGGACAATATCGTTATGCTAAACGGTAATAAAATTTTGAAATTGCAGCAAATTAATTGTATCATTTCAGTTTTCTGTTCCATTTTTTGACTTGAAATATATGCACACGCACACACGCATTAATAAGTCACGTTGATAAACGCAGAAGACCATAATTGAAGATAAATTATTTTCTCTATGCTCAAGGTTAGATTTTCATTTATTTTCTTCTCATCCAACTTAAGGGGTTTCGGGACAAGTGACCAAATTATACCATTTAATTCAAATTTATAAAGTAAATTCTTTGTCATATACTGAATGCATCCTCCAAATTTTAAATCGATCGTCCACACCTTTTGCGCGAAATTTACAATTGAAAAAAAAAAACACTTTTTAACATAGGAAGATGCCTACACTCATCGCTGATTGGTAATTTTATGCACGAAATAGTGTGAAGATATGTTAAGAATGTTATGAATAACTGGTAAACCACTCAGTACATTATGACAATCACGTCACTCAACAATGAAATGGTCCGTCGACACCGTTTATGAAGTATTTCATTTTTGTAAATGAATGAATTTCATTTTTGTAAATGACTGAATTTAATTTTTGTAAATGAATGAATTTCATTTTTGTAAATGGATGAATTTAATTTTTGTAAATGAATGAATTTCATCTTTGTAAATGAAAACGTTCAGTTTTTCCCCCACCGACGAAACTTAGAGGCGAAGTGTGGCAACGTCGCACGAGTGCTAATTGGCGTGTGTGTTTGAATACCACTAATCATGGCGCGACTATGTTTTAAAAAATTCATTTTTAAAGAGAAATGATCTTATTTTCGTCACTTAGCATTTATCGTTCAGAATTGATTCTCGCGATAAAAGAATAAGTCCCGCCAACTGTGAAAAAACCAAACTTGCAATACAAGCAGTGCGCTGTCGCCAAACTTATCGATTTTTTTAAATATAAAATAACCGAAAAAAACCAATTGATATAACATTTAAAAGACGTTATTAATACGCTTGTGTAAAAATAATGATCTCAAATGCAGAACTTGAAATTTATTGCAGTAATCGTGTCGTTTTCGAATAAAATATCGGTGTGGAGAAGTTGACGCCCTGCTCAAGAACAATAGAATTCCCCTCTAAAGAAAAGCTGTCCCGAAACGCCTTAATGAAGGAAAAAAGAAAAGATAAATACTAACTTGTCGGGTTTAAGATCACGATGAACGATTCCATAGCTGTGAAGATACTCGACAGCGAGAACAGTCTCAGCGAAATAAAATCTTGCCATGTCCGGTGGCAACGGTCCTATATTCTTCAAAAGATTCGCGCAATCACCGCCCTCCACGTACTCCATAACCAAGCACAAATGTTTCTACAAAGCGATCCCGGAAGAATTGTTACTTTTTTGTCAGTACTGTCATTTATATATTTTTGACTGTCAAGGATGTATACTCACTTTAGTCTCGAAACTACAATACATTGATACGACGAAAGGATTGTCCGTGAAGCTCATTATGTCCCTCTCAGCGAATACCTGTTCCACCTGATTTCTCAGCATCAAATTGTTCTTATTGATTTTCTTCATAGCAAAGCGTTGTCTCGTGGTGTTCTCCTTCACCAGATAAACCGCTCCGTAAGCACCGTTACTTATGAGTTTTAGCACCTCGTAATCACTCTCGCACGGTACGCGTTGTGACTTTGCGTCGTCTTCCTTTTTCGGACTCGACGATGCTATTTCCGCATTGATGCAATTTGAACTCGCCGAGTCCTCCAGTTTATTAATATCGTCTTGTAGATCTTGAAAAAAAAAGAAAAAAAAAACAAATTGAAACATTCTGATATCAAAAGATTATTGAACGCATAGAAAAAAAGTGAAACATTGATAACTCTCGTTTACCCGATATCGGATCTCTGTTCAGCGAGAGCTTGTTTATTATGTACTGCGGTATATCGGCTTTAATGCCAATATTTATTTTAGCCTGTCCCTCGGCCTGCTCGAGCAGGTGATAAAATTCTTCCGGATCGAATTCAAGGCACTCCAAGAGACGCGCAGGCCGTGATATTATTAATAAAAGCTTCTTTATCAGGCCAGTCAGTCGTGTCGCTGCCTCCAACGATTTGTCCTTCGTCTAACCCACGAAATAAGCGAGAAAAAGAAAAGGAAACAGGCAAATAAACGTAAAGAAATGGCAATTTTCTTCTCTACGAAAGAGATTGAAAAAATAGGCAAACGCAGAAATCGACGTAATTCTTTAAATGACTTTACCTCCATTAGAAGATGCTCCAAATTTTCGCTCATCTCATAAAAGTATCTGGACGTTATGAGCTTCTCTTGTGACTTTTGCAAGCAGTCACGCGCCATTTCGATTATCTGATGATGTACGAAACGTATGATTGGCAAAGAGTCCTGAGCCATTTGTGAAACAACCTCGTACTCGTCGATCTCTTTATTTTCGTTTATAAAATTCGTCAGTCGTTCTTCCATCTGTTGGGTAGCCTGAAACGAGCGAACAAAGAATAGTTCGTGATCACGTAGCACGACAAATTGGTGTATTCCTGCGGTTGAAAAGACAAAATTTCATCGTCCGGAAAGAGACGCAGCTCTGTGTAATGATTAGACGCAGCGTCAATGACGCTTGCGAAATTCAGGCCAGACTCGTGACCTCGTGAAACAACACGGAAACCAATGGCAAAGAAAAAAAAAAAGAATAAAAGAAAAAAATAGACGGGAATATCCCACCCTCGAAGATTTAGCAACATGTGGCCGTGTGTATTTTCGAATGTATATTTCTTATTTCTTCACCGGCTGATCCGTTCTGGCGGTGCGCCAAAAATATTACGTATCGGATTTTTCCTCTGCTCTTTATTTACCTTCGGAAAGCGTTCCTTGTAGAGGGTATTCATCACTTGGATCTCGTTGTCCAGTACCGGAGATCGACTCGGGCTACTGCAATTTTACGGCAATCCAACTGAGGTCAGTTTTTTTTTTTCTAAGAAAACTACTTTTCTACTCCTAATCATGAATAAATAATATTCGTGAGAAGAGTTTGTTCGTTCCGAATGGCTCTCCCTCCCTCTCTCTCTCTCTCTTTATATTTCTTTCGTACGATTGAAATGTGATAACGTACCTGAGACTTCGAGATCTTGGACGGTGCAGCGGTGACCTTCGATCCTCTTCCTCGAGGCTGAACGGTATACTCCCAGGAATACTCGAAATGCTAGAGCCTGGAAATCCAGGATGAGACGAGCACGGTGTACCGGGTTTTGAGAAATGACACGACAACATCCTCAACTCGTCCTTTGTCGGTATATTCGGCAATTGATGAAGCCGCTCCTGGCTCGAACACTGCGACTGTATATACGAAAATAAAAGCCGCAATGAGCAATCATATATATATTTTTTTTTTCCTTTGAATTTTCTTCAATTCGAATGAGATTACCGAAACATTGCTGGACCCTGGTGTCGTTCCATAACCGCTGGAGGGTAAACTCGCTACGGACCATCGTCTTCCGTCAGCTGTATTAGAAGCACCACCACCGATCCTTTTCACGAAATACACTAAAGTTACAAATCATTCCGAGCAACGATACCCGCATTTTGATTTCGAAGAGACTTCAAATTAAAAAAAAACGAGAGTAAAACTTTTCGAATATCTTCGAAATTGTTCGTTAGTTAATAAGTTTTATTTTTTATTTTTCTAAAGGTAGAAATTTGTCTTTGGCAAATAAAATTCTTCGAGAGTTGTGTGATCAATGATTCTTCGTAATTCGATACGGAATAATAATTTTCGACTCAAAAGCAATTTAAAAAACTCGTCGGTTGATACCTTTTTATTGGAGCAAAAGCAAAATGCGGACTGGACGACATCCTGGGACTCTCCAGGGGGCTGCCTACGATCGGAACGAACGCTGTATTGAGGGAAAACATTTGAGAAATAAAAAATTAGTCAGTTCAGAGAAACGAATGGATAGAATTTTCATGACAAATGTTTATACTTCGTTTAAGAGCTAACACTATACCAGGGAGTCCGGCAAACCGGTTTCTTTTCCTAAAGTATACTTTAGGGTTTTGAAAATTACTATTTTAATTATAATATCTTCATTGTCAAACTCAAAATAATGCGAGGCGGAGCTTAAGATGCGTCGTTCCAGATACAACGTTTTTCAAATTGGCTTTCAGTGCACTTTGAACAAATTTAATCTGATGCACAAGTTTCCACAGTATCTTATTAATTAAATTCTCCATAGAAATACCTAGGGTTTTCTTGATTCGTTGAAAACTCATCCAGTAACAAATATTTCTCATGTTTTTTTTCCTTCTCTAAAACTAAAACATTTTCCAAATGTTTACTATTTCTAAAAAAAACTATATTTTCAAAATCCCCTACGTACTCCTCCATCTATTATCACGCAGATTCCGTAAATTTTGGGTTTTTTTTTATCAAGCTCAAAATAAGCGGCATTAGAGCCTCAGAGCATTTTCTGCAAAAAAAAAAAACACTCACGCTTACAAGCCACCAGCGCCGCCAGTTTGTGGGAATATTTTTTTTCCATGATTTCATACGCTGTTTCTTTCATTTCTCGATGAAGTTCATTCAAGACAAAGTCGTTTGAATAGATGTTTGATTTACGTTTTCGAGCACAAAAAACTAGCAGTAGCAACTATTTTTCGGGCGTTTGGAGTTACCCCTTGAGGAAACGAAGAAGAATCGTCGATCTTGCGAAAGGCAAGCACTGTTTGACGAGTTCGAACACGTTCTACTTTCTAAGAGTGATCATTCGCGCGAGGTCTATAAAAGATACAAGAGCTATAGGGATCGAACGACAACAACTGTAATAGAGAAAGAGAGAGAGAGAAATAAAACAGAGATAGATTTATATAGGAGAATAGTTACATCGACGTCGTCTCAGAGCAATCTCGTTATTGGCCTACATCATATTCTTGAATCAAAGCTATGCTCTGCCAAAAATTTGTTTGCGCAATGTTTTTGTCAATCCTATGCGCGCCCGCATCTTCCGTCATTCTCCGCCCATTGCCAAACAATTGGTCGATTACCATACGCGAATTGGATCGATTGATCCAACCACTCGTCTTGAATCGACGCACAACGAATAGACGAGGTAGCGGCGGAAGCGCGCAAAACGTGAGGCTCCTCACCTGACAGGGGCGAATGGCAACGAGGCAAAGTGGGTGATGTCGTTGCTATGAATGATTTACGATGGGCTGCCTTTGCCGCACGTCGAGGAATGTTGAATTCGCGCTGAGAAAATGGAGAGAAAAAAAAGCATTACATCATTGTACATTTGATATATCAGGTATACAATTATTATTTATGTACGTATTTACTTTTAAATTATTTAATTATGCGTTTATCAATCAGCGCGGGACTATACTCATTATAGTATCTTTATAAACATTATCTTTAAAGTATTCAGCATGTTATCTTCGTTGGGCATCGATTTCTCATTGAACCGGTTGGTTTTCGATACACTTATTGATGGATGACAAACTCGTGTATATTATTTTAAAATGTAAAAATTATCTATTCAAATCCTGTTAAGCATGTATGGGAGAGACAGTCCCAGGCGAAGGTAGCCAAAATTTGAAATTCTCTAATATACAGTGGGTAAATAAAGTATTTGTACACCGCGTGTTTTTCATATTGTCCTACGAAAAAAATTTTAACTAAAAATAAATAAATTAATTAATTAATTAAATATATTTATTATTATTTTTTATTTTAATGTTTTTTCCTAAGTTTCCTAATGTTTTTTACACGCTGTTTGCGTTTGTTACCTATTTATTAAATATATTCATATTTATAGCATTATTTTTTTCGAAAATTTTATTTTTATTCGAAAAAAAAAAATGCTCAATTATTTTATTTTTTTTCGCAGGATAATTTGAAAAACACGCGATGTACAAATACTTTTTTTACCCACTGCGTGTCCAGAATATAACGTAAAATCACTCGTAAGTGGCTCAATTTGTGGACCAAGCCTCGAATTTCCACTAAAAGGTGCTTTTTTATTATATTATTCCACTTGTTTTTGTTAATATACATTCAAAGGCAAAACTCGTTGAGAGTAAATATGGCGCACGTCACGACAGCAATCTTCGAGCTGCTCAAGTGTTTACAGCTTTGCCATACTGTTTTTTAAGAATGTATGAGAGAGCCAAACGACGAGATGAGCAGAATTTCAGTACGTTACAAATAATTACACTATAATTATACAGTGAACGACTGTAAAAAAATTTCAAAAGTTTATTTTGGCCAAATCCACACGAAAAAACGAAAACATCCTCTACTGGTCCTTCATTGTGCTTTTTTTCATTAGATCTGAATGTAACACAATATCCCATAAGCACGCGTACAAAACTACTTGAAATTGAAAATATTTTCATTCATCGAGTTAACGAATTGATCACAAATTTTGCCTACAGGCTCAGAACAAACGATGAATAATACATTCAATTTTTATTGCCACTGGAGTATTTTTGTGAAACCCACTCTTGTAAAAATAAACGAGTATAATAACCACCGGAAAAAAAAAAAAACGTGTATGATAATCGCCAGAACAATTTCAATAGCTTCGCATTGGAGTTTGTATCATTAGAACGCAACGAAAGTCCACTTTTATTTTCCATTTTTTGATTCTATATTTTCATTTCCTGATTTTGATTATACAAAATTTTTGTACACAGTTTTATATATATACATATATATATTAATCTGTGTACGAAAATTTTCATCATTAAAATTAAATTAAACAAAAATAAAAATGTTTAATCATATAAATCATTATTTGTTCCATCGTATGGGGTGTTGTTCCTTTTAAAAAGTGATTGAGTGATTTTTGTAGGCAAAATCTGCCACAAGAAATCGAAAAAATTCCAAAATATTCACTTTCATTGCATTCCAATGATGAAAACTTCAATCTCATAGAGCCTGAGAAAGATTCTCAAACGATTACGCCGTTTCGATTCACAACTCACCATATGTACGGATAACGAAGGTGCTGATTTTCCAATAGCGGAATTTCTCATGCGCACCAAGTTCGAAAGTTCGCCGCTGACTGAAAAACCAAAAAAAAAAGCATTCAGATTTGCCGCATTTATTTGTTTCCGCTCCGTCGTAGTTTACGAAGATGAGCGAAGCACCAACCGGGACGAACGGGAGCCTCTTTGCTGATTGTTTTGGATGGCTGAATCTGAGAAACGGTCGGCTCCGTTTCCACAGTCGAAGGACTCTCGTCGCCTTCGACTTGATCAAAGACCAAAACTCTGGCGGAATTGCCGTGGGACCTGAGGCGAGGTCTGCTAGGCCGGTTTCTCACTGGATCCATTTTTGGCCGGTGCTTTATCACAGAAACACTGCAAAAGGAAAATGTAAAGGAATGCCGGAGAGTGCCGATTGCTATAATCGGAGATGAAAAAAAAAAAAGAAAGAACTACTAAACTGAGCAAGCAACTTTTGACGATAGACTCGAAAAGAAATAAGACTGATGCATTCGTCAGTGAAAATACTTTCCATAAGGTAAGATAACAATTGATAGTAAGGGAGCGAGTGGTAAGACGAAGAATAATAATCATTTTTATCGCGACAGCAAAAAAATACACAATGATCAAAACAAAAATATAAAAAAAATAAACAAAACCGATAGAACTTCTCTTCAGTGTTGGGGTCCGACGAAAAATAAAATAGCAACAGTCCAGCCGACCTTTTAACAAAGAATTGTCCACGGAGTTTTCAAGACGTGGGCGACACACACACACACACACACACACACGTCGTGATCCGTAGATTTGAGCTTAACAAAAATAATTGAGAAGAGAACATGCAAGTTCTGAGGGACGTAAATAATTTCTGCGTTATACGCGGAAAAACACTCCGATATTTTAGCCCGCTTACGAATTCGCAGATAGCCCGGTGGCGAGTTTATCATCGCAAGAATTTGTGCCCAAAAAAAAAAAAAAAATCGCCCAGTGTCAATCTTGCGCAAAAAAAATTAACGCGCACGAATTTACCTTGAAAAATAATATCCCCCGAGTTGCACGAATGACTGTGGGATGAGAGAGAGAGAGAGAGAGAGAGAGAACAGCCTCGTGTCTTTTTGTCCGCACTTTGTGGACGACTACGAAACTGCGATTTTTCCGAGGGAAGATATTTCTTGTACAATTGAGAAAACAAAACAGGTAAGGAACGAAAAAAAAAAAAATTAATGCGACAAGCGGCCCCCGCGACACGTTCAGGAAGAACCACGAGCAATTTCGTGAATCGTCGAATCGACGAAACACAGTGCCATTCTCGAATTGCTGCTGTCGCCGCTCAACAATCCCGTGTACACAATAGTGACACGAAAGTTTCGTATTATGGATCGCATAGCGCTGCCCCTCTGGCTCACTCTCTCTCTCTCTCTCTCTCTCTGTCTCTCTCACACTCTCCCTCACACTTCCCCTTGGTCTCTCCTCACTCCTCTCGCTCTTACTCGCACTCTCTCTCTCTCTCGCTCTATTGCTCTGTGAGCTAACGACGTCCGAGCGCGCGCGACCGATGACGAAGGGGTTCCGAAAGGGGTGGGGGTACGGGACGTTAGGGCAAAAATTTAATTACGAAACGAGAGACGCCTGTGACGACCATGGCTTTTCTGACTCATGACCGAGCAAAGAGAGAGAGAGAGATACAATGCGACTAACGCACCCACAAACGTCTATGTAGGTCGCCAGGAAAAATTTCGAAAGTAAGAACTTTTTAGATGCAAATACGCAAAATTGATATAAGGGTAATTGGATGACGCTGAATCGAATGGCGATAATAATTTTGCACTCAATCCCCGAGAAATTGTTTAAAAACGTTAACAAAATGTTTAAAACCCGTTTAATTCGTAACCTAACAATTTTATCGTAAAATATGTCAAACAAAAGTTGTTTGGGACATAAAAGTACGTAAAAAAGTATTGAACGTTCATCTTCGTATCTTCAAAAATAAAGGAGTAAAAGACGAATGAAAATTCATCTTCAAGACAAAATAGCTTTGCCGCCGAAGCACCCCTGGGAATGTAAGGGACGCAAGAGATTTGTCTATTACGACGCATGCACGGGAAACGATAGAAAGAACCTCGCCTATGAGTGCGAACGGCATAGCCATGCACTGCGTCTCTTTCTGCCAGTGATCCTCAACCAGTAATTTGTCAATGTTCAGTCGTTATAAAAAATCTCTAGAATGTTAGATTAACTCTTACTAAAGCACTGTGTAACAAAAAAAAAACCCGAGATGTATAAGAATTTGATATTTCTTGAAACTTCGAGGTTTTCGCCTCCAAATTAAATGGTTTTTCGTTTTTTTTTATCTCTTATTTTTGAAGATACGAAGATGTACGTTCGATACTTTTTTTTACGTATTTTTTATGTTCCGAACAACTTTTGTTTGACATATTTTACGATAAAACGATTAGGTTCCGAATTAAACGGGTTTTAAACATTTTTTTAAGGTTTTTAAACGATTTCTAAAGAGTTGATTGAAAATTATTATCGCCATTTGATTCAGCGTCAATTAATTATCCTTATATCAATTTTGCGTATTTGCATCTAAAAGTTCTTATTTTCGTGCTTATTGACTGGTCTTAAGCTATAAGCGCGGTCCGAAGCGCCCAAAGGAATCTCCCCCTCCACTTATCCGCAAATATCCCCCGCCAAGCTCGTCCCGCTCACGTACGAACGCGGAGCTTTCGGTTGTCAGCAGTCGCGGCAACCAGCGGTAACCGCAGCTTTTGTGCCTCGCAACGTTGCACTCTACGACGGCACGATCTCTCGATCGCGCGCTTTGTTCGGCACACGTTCGACCTTCAGCCATCCGTGCATCGCGACCTCGCAAATGGCTTGTAGTGTACGAAGCACGGCTAATAAAGCATGCGCAACAACTTTCCGAGACGGATTAGCGCGGCTTCGAAAGAAATGCGCCATCTTAGATCAAACGCTCAAGCGCTTGAACGGACTCTACCGTTTACGTAGTATTTTGCTATAATGTTATTTACGCCCCTGAAACCTGCGAGCAGCAGCATTTGTGATTGGTCAAGTGTCACACCGACCGAGCGGCCATGAGTGCGAGATAGCTGATTTGCAGATTCCCAATGATTTCTGATACGGTTGATTTTTTGGAAAAAAGAAAAGAAACACGTTCCGCTCTGTTGAACGACGAGCAACGGCTTTCTCTTCTTTTGCCCGAAATTTGTACCGTCTAGGAGAAAACTTGGCAGTAGGGTTTTTACCGACTGGACGTGTGACACATGGCCTTAATGCATCGGCCAACCACGGCGTTTTCGACGAACTCGACAGCCAATAGCGGAGGCTATCTAACGCGCCAGGGACACACACCACCGCCCGGTCTTTTCGCTATGCAAAATGTTCGGATTCACTAGTATCACACTTTGCCATTCGTAGCGCTACTTATCACGTAACGTCCTTGCACACCGCCGCGCTGCGGCCAGATATACACTGCCGGCCAAAAGTTTGGATACGATGGTCGAAATTTCTTACCGCACTAAAAGTTCGATAACGGACTCAAAAATAAAGATAATTGTATTTACAAAGTGGCGTTTTAAAGGGGTTACGTGGGTTTCGAAGCAAAAAAAACATATTTTCTCTTTTTTTTTAATATAAATTATTTTATTCAAAATTTTAAGCACATAAAAGAGCAACATTTCGACAATATTTAAAAAAAATTTCATCCAAAAATTTGGGAAATTCAGCCGGTGGGTCCTGGTTTCCGGAGACCCCTAAAAAAAAATGTCCTCGCGGTAGTCAGGATAACTCATGATAGCTTTATCCGAAATTGAAACACCAAATTTCTTCTGTTATTAGATCAGTATACCTCGTGATTGAACGAAGGATTTAAAAAAAAATAGAAATTTTAATTTTTGGCAGAGTTGTCTGCAAAATAGTTAAATTTTTGGAACAATTTACACTACGTATAGCCTTGTAAAATTAGTTGTAAACGAAAAAAAAACCTTCGTTCAATCACTAGTCAATGCTACTTTGAAGAAGTGTGCAAAATTTCGATAAGATCGGTGCATTAGTTTTTGAGTAATCGTGTCCACCGACTTAAAAAATAGTGTTTTGAGAAAAATAAGTAGTCCTGCGTCGCTCCCGGCCGGTCTTTCCCAACGGGGGGAATTCCCAAAGGCTCTCTCTCCTAGACTTTTACTCCGATTGACTTAAAACTTTGGGAGAATATTCTAGACATATTGTACTATTAGATAATAAAATTAAAAAAATGAATTCTTTGACAATTTCCAACCCACGTAACCCCTTAAGCAATGTCTAGCGACGCTAGCGCCACCAAGCGACTGGAGCAGGACTAGAACTAGATTACAGTGTGTGTGTATATTTGTATACGCAGTTATCTACGTAGTAGCTGGAATGGATAGTCTGATACAAAAGTGAGAGTTAGGTAAACATTATATTAGGCGCTTTCATCATTACTTTATAATTTTTTACATCCCGATAAGATGTACAACCTACATTGTAAGGATTGAGTGAGGAATAAACTTTTCAACGTGACTTTGGCGAGACTACTACCTTAAGTCTTACAGTATTTGGCCGCTTTCTTCTTAGGTTGATTGTCTTTTTTTCGGCGGCATTACTGAACAAGCAATCCCACTGATCCCACGACACGTTTTGCACTTTCAATGATACAATATTCCAATGATTCCGATCATGCAAAGTAAAAAACGGTGAAAGGGTAAAAAAAAATCACCTCCAAATAGCGAAACGTATGCGCGCCTTGCGGGCGTCGCGCAGCCGCAGAAGAATATTCTACGTAATAAGTAGCGCCACATACAGGTCAGAGGTAGAGTCAAGAGATGCGGACAAAACGCCGTACCCCCTGGCCGGGAAGGCAGCACAGCTGCGCGTCACTCAATAGCATCGCTCGCAACAAACCTGTTAGCCAATAGCAGGATTCGTAGGCTTTCTATGAACGTTCCTTTTTTTTTCCATCAGGGACGTTACCATGGAGTAGGAGAAGTCCGAAGTCTTATAGAGAAATTTGAAAAAAGTGACTACAAAAACGTGGGCAAACAGGGATGGCGCCACTATCGCTAAGACCTCGAGAAGTTAGCTGCGTGTGGAAGAGACGGAACAAATAAATCACGAGAAGTGAGCTGTGCATGAGGCAGAATGATACTTGAGAAGTTGGCTGCGTGCGAGAGAGATGTAAAATGATATATACCAGAGAGATCTCCGCAAATGCGTAATGATAGAAGAATATTTTTAATATAGCAATGCACAATGAACAATGTGCATTAATTGTACAGTTAACGGTGAAAAATATCGAAAATAATAATAATGCAATACGGAATGATAGAAAAATGTTTTTATTATAACAATGTTTAATCGTACAACGAACAGTAGAAAATGTCTTAAATAATACTGATGCATTTTTTTTTTTGAATCAATTTTCATTTACTTAGGTAAATACGATGGTAAATTAATCCCCGCTGTCAAAAAAACAATGCTTTGCGATCTGTTTGTATTAAAACTCGCAAACAGCGAAACGGTAACGCGATAATTCTTACGATAACGATATTTAAATATAAAAATGAAAAGAAAATCACACAAAAGACATTGCAATTTCGCATTGTCGTAAGGGATTTAAAAAATTCTTCTGTATTGTTTTATTGTACAACGAACGTTGAAAAACGACTTAAATAATGTTTCAGCGGCAGTGGATCAATCTGAGTGTGTTTGGGTTCTGCTTCTAGCATCTCGGTGTCGGCTATATTGGTCTCATAATTTTTCAAAATATGGTTAGGCACGTCAGATGCTGCAAGGAAATGTGCTTGTGCCGCGGGAAGAGTTTTGTAAACCGCTGACGTGCTCAACGTATTGCCCATACGCATGCGTTCATTTTTCCAATAAAAAAAGAAGAAAGTATTGTCCTGTATTTTCGATTTCAAAATGAGGACAAGATCCATTTTTGGGTCTGAAAAAGAGGACGTCCTTTAAAATAAAGGATGCCTGACAACCTTAGATATACCATTGGGTCGAATAATAATTCTTCAACAGCGAAACTTAGAAATAAAGTTGTGCGCGTGATTAGCGACATGATTTATTAATATATAGTCATAACACGTTACATGTAAAGGCACAAACAATGAAAAAAAAAAAAAACATTTTTCTACAATCTAGTAGAACTCTAAACATCGTTTCATTTTTCATTTCAAATATACGCTACGAGTCGAGTGATTAATTACCTCTTCATTTTCACCTCATGAGCAGTCATCCGTTTATTTAACGTCTTATGTTCCATATAAACACGTTCTCCATAAATTTAGTCTCTGCGTTTATTGTATCTCGATAGAAGTCTTCGAGATGAAAAACATCGTAGATACTTAAATAATTTATTATTCACAACCCTCTAATCGTAAGAAAAAATTTTCTTCTCTGTTGCGTATACTAAATCGACAATTATACACGAAGAACGATCTCCCCTGACGCGGGAGACAAGACTTCGCGCTTCTTTGTTTATCAATTGACTTTGTATTTGTCGTTGATGCAGTCAATTATTTATCTTCCGTTGTAACATATAGTTATAGCTGTATAACGTTAGGTACATTTATCGACTTTATCTTTTCTTGTCTTTGATTCTTTTATGTAGTAAAACACTATATATATATATATATATATATATATATATATATATATATGCTACGAGTTACATGCGTTCACATTACACCAAGACTCAAGTTATGCGTTTATTCTTTTTTCCGTATCCTCTTTTTCTAATTTCCAGCGAAAGTTGCATGAAAAGATCTTTACGACACTTTGCCAAGTTTTCGTCGAGCCAGAGACGATCTATATTGTTCCCGAATAACGGCCGGCAATAATTAGATTGGGCCAAAAACTAATTTCAGAATGATTCGTTAACGAAAGTGCAGTTTGCTTCGACACGTTTGGAATGTTTTATGATCTCTGGTAGTCATAAACTTTCCAGCCGGGTGAACGATGTTTCAACGCTTTGATCATTTAAGAACTCAAAAGGGAAGATTACTTTGAACAAGCACCTTTAAGAAAGGCCAGCAAAAACAATATCTGCCGAACAAATGTATCCCGCTGCAGGAGAAATGAAATCTCGACAAAATTGGGGAGTAGCGATTATTCGGATTGTACGAAGTAAACGTGTGTAGAAAAATAGACAAGTGACGAACAAGAACAACAATAATTACTTCTTGAGCGTAGGATATATGGATTGTTCCAGGCAGAATCAAGGAAATTCTCACTCGTCAATTACTTTTCACTTTTCTGTGTTACGCTGTAACGGAAAAAGCACACCCTGCGCAACATTTCATACATTTGTTCAAAATTGTTTCAGCCAGTACGAACCGGTTGGACGCACGGCTGAGAACAATTTGAAAAAAACAAAACATCTGCACGTGGCAAAATGTTTTTTTTTTTCGTACTGCGGTGAAGATGAAATGTAATTGCGAGGCTCGTAGGGCTTTGTAATTAGCCTTGGATCCACCTTATACGCGTTTGTCGATAAATATATGATATAAAGCACTTGTTACGTTGATTATGAAGAATTTAAACACGCTTCGCCAAACGTTCTACCTTTTTTTCTTCTTTTCTTTCTTTCCGCAGCACCTCGTTGGGCTACAAACTTTCTACATTGAAGCTCGACAGTTCTCGAACGGTAATGTATACATATACGTATGAAACGCGTACATACAGTAGAATAATTTATTGGGAATTCATGCCGTTTCGGGCCTAACACATTTTATCTCTCTTTGTTTTCGCCTTCATAAATCGAATCGTCGATTTTAACCAAACAACGAATATATATCTGTATCTCGTTAGCGTTCCTTTCTTTACTATAAATTGAATCACAGAAAATCACCACGTTTCCCCTCGATTAAAAAATATCCCGCGATCTCGTATGTGTGTGTTTTTTTGTAACTGGATTTTTTTTCCCGAATTTTCATTGTTTTCCCGAATACTTGGTGGTATTGAGTGAAATTGTAGAGGTATTGAATCTTCGGGACGGTGCCGGACTAGCCGGAGCCGAGGGCGAAGCACCCGTCGGTGTTGTCGGTTTTGAGCCTCTTCGACTTTTTCGCATCGACGAGTACGGACTCGTGCCACGATTTACGTGCTCGTGGGCATACAGAAGTACACCGATATCACGATTACCGGCCTCGAGCGCGATCTTCAATGCCGAACTACCGTCAACGTCAACTATCGACGAATCACAGTCAGGATGCGCCAGCAATAATCTCACGATGTCCGTGTGACCGTGCTCGGCCGCGCACATAAGCGCTGTACTACCGTCCTCGTCTTGAATGTTTACCGCAGCACCGGCGTCCAAAAGAAGCCTCGTCATGTCTTTGCGACCGTGGGAAACTGCCAACATCAGGGCCGTTTGCCCGTGCTAAGAGAAAATTCACAGAAAAAAAGGCAGAAGCTTTAAAATTTATATTATTCCACATTATTTTAGGATTAACGCAACAGGCGAAAAGTATGCAGCACACTTTTTGGGCTTTTTTTTTTTTAAGAGACGCAGGTCTAGAAGCAACATTTCCAAAAGGGTTTTTTTTTATTCTGAAAGAAATCGTACTATCCTTTAAAATATACACTGCCGGCCAAAAGTTTGGATACACTAGTCGAAATTTCTTACCGCACTAAAAGTTAAATAGCGGACTCAAAAATAAAGATAATTCAATTTCCCAAGTGGCGTTTCAAAGAGGACAAGTTTATCTTTATTTTGCTTTTTTTGGAAAATTTTCTACAATTTTTTTTCGTCCCGGTACGCACTTTTGAACGTGGCCATTTTTTGACTATTTTTTGGCCATCGAAAATTAACTGCACGGTTTGTGGAAAATTTTTTCCTCCGTTTTTTCCATGCTAAACTTAAAAAGGATATCAAAGCCTACATTTTCGTTTTTTAGAAAGTCTCGTACGATTTTTTGTTCGCCCTAGTATTGCATTTTTGTCTGAAAAAATACATTTTTTAGGGAAAAAAGCGTCATCAAAGAGCTATAGGGTTTCAGAGGAAATGTTAAGAGGGTGAAAAGTTGCATGGGTTCACACTGAAGTGGCTAGAATTTTTTCAGGATTTTTTTTAAACATTTTTGGTTGGAACTTTGATGAGTGGAGAGGCTCCACTTGGGAATTATCGGGACTCGAACAATTTATTGAGAAAGGAAATTTGTTTACATTTTCATTTTCTATTAACTACATTTTTTCTAGAAGTTTTTTTTTATTTTTGAAAATTAAAATGAAAAAATGAAAATTAAATTTTTTTAAATTGTAGTTAAAAATGAAAATACAAACAAATTTCCTTTCTCAATATATTGCCCTAGACCTCATAATTCTCAAGTAGAGCCTCTCCATACATCAAAGTTCCAATCAAAAATGGTAAAAAAAATCTAAAAAAAAATTCCGAAAAAAATCTAGCCACTCTAGTGTGAACTCATGCAACTTTTTACTCTCTTAACATTACTTCTGAAACCCTATAGTTCTTCGATGACGCTTTTTTTTCTGAAACATGTCTTTTTTAGCTAAAAATGCAATGCTGAGGCGAAAATAAATCGTACGAGAGTTTCTAAAAAATAAAAATATAGGTTTTGATATCCTTATTAAGTTTACCATGGAAAAAAACCGAGGAAATATTTTCCACAAACTGTGCAGTTAATTTTCGACGGCCAAAAAATAGCCAAAAAATGGCCACGTTCAAAAGTGCGTACCGGGGCGACAAAAAATCGTAGAAAATTTTCCAAAAAAAGAAAAATAAAGGTAAACTTGTCCTCTTTGAAACGCCACTTGGGAAATTCAATTATCTTTATCCTTGAGTCTGCTATCTAACTTTTAGTGCGGTAAGAAATTTCGACCGGTGTATCCAAACTTTTGGCCGGCAGTATATGTATTTTTCAAACTCTCGTTGCTCTGTCCCGACCTCTAGGTTGGTAGCCGTGGTGTTGCAAGAAAAAAAAAGGCCAAATTACCAATTTCGCACGGATATTAACGTCGGCAAGTTGAAACAGTCTGTTTGCGACGGAAGCGTGCGTAGAATTTTTCAGATCAGCCAAAGCCGCCAGCATGACAGCCGTGTAACCCGCGACATTGGCCCTGTTGATGTCGCATACTTTCGAATCCAAAAGAATCGAGACAACGTCAAAATTGCCGTGCGACACAGCGTAATGCATTGCCGTGTTGCCACTCGAATCCGTCATATTGACGATGTAATCGAGTATGTGACTGGAAAATTCCTCGAAACAATCCAAATAATCCTCAACGTCGAGAGGATTGGCCGTTGCGGTGCTCGATATTTTGAACCATTCTTGTTGTATAACGTTCGTGGCGTTTTTCGTCTGATGAGAGACATTTTTGCTAGGTGACTTTTTCAAATTGTCGTTCAAAACTTTCATCGCTGCACGCATTTCCTTGCTAGGCTCGACTTTCTCCCGCGGCTTGTCGTTGATCGGCTGAAACAATCCCGAGTCTGACAATACGTTCTTCTCGTCCGACAACTCGAGCTCCTTCTCGGATGTTTCCTTGGATTCTTTATTCTCGTTTCTGATCTCCTCCGTCTCCAATTGCTGGAGCCTGCAACAGCAAGAATAAAAAAAAAGTCAAATCAACGTCGAAGGGTTCGGTACGTCAAAAATTGTTGTACCTCGAGTTTGGATAAATTCATTATTACGAGAATTATCTAGGGATACTCTTTCTTCCGGGTAGTTTACATTGAAAATAATAAGCGAGCACTTGCCGCTTCGATAGCAATGTGGATGAGAAAAGAAATGGGAAAAGCTCGATTAGAGATCACGCAGAATCATTCATATCTAGTAATTCATTAATAGTTATGTTTTTGGCAGTTCTCGCTGAACAGCGATACTAGAAAGAAAAGCCAAGAATGGATCATGTAGGTGTTAAGGGCCCCATATCCAGGGTCATGTAGTGTTAAGAATTATCTACCAAGGTTATCCAAATTCTATGTATTAAAAAAAACATGTTTTTTTAAATATAATTCAACACATACTCAAAGTCAATGAAATAGGAAAAAAATTGAGCCAGTTAGTGATAAAAATCAATGAAACTTTTTTACATTGTGTATTTCACTGAATTTTGTATTTAGTACATTTTTTCTTCATATTTTGTGTTTTGTGGACTTTCTGTTTTAAATTTTCTCTTCAATCAAAATATAACAAAGGAGGTTCACAAAATATAAAATAAAAGGACCACAAAACTGAAGGGTCAATAATTATGAATGTTCATGCTTATGTCTGGAGACGTGTGGAAAAAAACAAAACATCCTCTCGATGCCCACGAATCTCTTTTTCACACATAATTCTCGCGATTATTGTATCGGTGCTCATTTTGATTTTCGGAGTAATCGACTTCTCATTGTATTCTTTCGGACGATCATTTCGAATGTGAACCCTGCTGCAAATTCCCACACAGGAACCTGTATGGGATCCCGTACGGGATCCCACACGGGATCCCACGTGGTGTTTTCGTACAGGGAACCCGTACGGGTTTCCATATGGTGACCCGTACGGGTATGGGATCCCACGTGGTAACCCCTACGGGTTCCTGTATGGGAACCCGTACGGGATCCCACATGGTGACCATCCCGTACGGGATCCCATACAGGTTCCGGTGTGGGAATTTATCCCTGTGTGGGAATATTATTGATCATATATTATTGCAATTTTCTGTAAACACATTTTTGTAAGACGTAAAATGATAACATATTAAAAAAGTTTAATAAAAAAAACATTAAGACTTGGCGTTTAATTAAGTTTAACTAAGAACTGTGTATTAAATATTTCACACCATTTTGCGAGGCCGGGATCCACGTTGAAAAACAATACTTTTGACTTCAGATAACAACATTTTCAAAAAAACGTTGACAATAGTGATTAATGATTTATTTTCTCACGAAAGTGTAGATACAAATGAAAAAAATTAGAAGTTTCACATTTGTTTTGATTCAATCATGATTAGCTTATTAAGCGCCGTCTCAAAAATTAAACTACCCACATTGCCCCACACAGGTTCCCATGTAGGTTCCTGTACAGGAATTTATTTTCTGCATTCTCCAGTACAGGATCCCGTACAGGATTCAGCATCCCACGTTGCCCCACACCGGTTCCCATGCAGGTTCCTGTACAGGAATTTATTTCCTGCGTTCTCCCGTACAGGATCCCGTACAGGATTCAGCTTCCCAGGTTGCCCCACACAGGTTCCCATGCAGGTTCCCCTACAGAGATTTATTTCCTGCGTTCAGGAATGTTCATCCTGTACAGGAAACCGTACGGGATCCCACACTTTCCTTGGCTGTCCCATGCTTTCCCACACATTCCCACACTAAAACCCGTACAGAAATTTGCACCAGGGAATGCTTCCAGACATTGGCCCTGGACGATGCACGTCGCGAACGATCGAACGATGATGCAAATCTCATCGAATATTATTACCGTGCATCGGGGAAACGAGCAGTTGATTCGATTCTGATGATTTCTGTTCCATTTGAGATACGACAGCTGAACTGTTGTCGCTGGAGCATCGAACGAGCTTTAACGTACGTATGCATCAATCGTGACTGCACGTTTAACCATTCACCATATCAATTGCTTATTATTTCCGTTCGCGAACGAGCCACGACACGGACGGAGAATGCTCAATGTGTATACGCGAGAGCAGGATATTTTTTTTTGCCGAACACCAGAATTATGCGTGCGCGACGACGAATGTACGAACGACCACTGTCATGGAACGAGTCATCCGAGGATATGAAAAAATTCAATTGGAAAACAAGAAAAATAAAATCGAGGCGAACTATTTGACAACAAAATTTGACACGTTGGCGGTGAGCGACCGGGTGGGCGCGATGCAACTACGTCTCGACAGTTTTGTATACTGTCTTTTTGTAGTGTAAAACTGAGCGAAGGGGCGGGGGGGGGGGGGGGAGAGCGCACCAGGTGCCCACGCACAATTCTATAGAATTATATATCGTGCAGCTGTCGTTTCGCGCATGCTCTTCTCCCTCTATTCCCTTATAACCGGCCTCGATCTATCGCGTAAAAATAATCGCGGGACTTTGAGTCTGTACTTGATAAAATCATTTTTATTGTTCACAAATATATAGTTTTATGAACGAATAAAAAAAAACGCATAAAAAAATAACAAAATGGCGGAGATATAAGTCGGCTAGTAGGACCATCTTTCCAAATTGCTGGACAAAATATCTCGAGATCTACTCAACCGATTTTGATGTTTATGGTAGCGTATCAAAGTGTAAACTGGTCTTTGCATTTTTGTTTCGAAATTAATTATTTGCAGCAACAGCTATAATTTGACTTGAGAGTATTTGGCAAAACACTATTTTCAAGAATTGCAAATTTTTATACCAAAAAGGTTTACGTAAACAGAGAAAGAGAGAGAGAGAGAGAGAGAGAAGAACGAGGTGGACGCAGAAGTGACAGATATACGTACACGACGAAATTACAGGGGTCCCTGTGATCGCGGAATCCCAAAGATCGTCATCGTCAGATGACAATCCTGAAACTTCGCTTATTATTACTGAGTAAAACACAGATTTTCACGAAAATAAAATAAAATTTCTTCTTCAGATAGAAAATTTTACCAGATTTTCTAGTAAATTTTCATGTGTAACAAAATACGCAAAACTTAAATTCAAAAAATGTATATCAGCGAAATTTTACTGTACATTTTATTATTTTATGCCTTTCAAAAATGTCTATAAAAAAGTATCGTCTTTATAACAGTTATTTTAAGATTTATTAGAAAATTTAATGAGTGTTATAGGAAAATGTATTGTGCTCTCGGTAAAAATTATCGTGCGCGCTACCCTTCTTGTATAGTAAAATTTTAACTACGTATTTGAAATTTTCTGTAACGTGAGTTTAAAAAAAAAACTTGTCGCATACGAATTATTATGCTTTTATCGCTTGTCACCGCATTGAAATATCTCACGGTAATTTTTACCGTGTAAATTCACGACAAAAATTACTTTTTCATTCTCTCCGTGTACGAAGGGAGAAATTATCGTAAGATTGTGAAAAATAAATTTTCTCTTACCGATTATTCGTTTCGTACTGTTCTCGATTGTCGGCGTCGTATCTGATTATACCGGAAGTCGGGATCTTCGTATAAGTGTCCTGTCTCTTGAATTGTCTACGATGATCGGCCGTGCCGAGATTAATGTGTGACGGTCTTGGTATCCTCGAGACGACACTCGTATTAACATTGTTGCAACTCAACTCGGCACTGTTTGACATTTCTTTGGCAAGATTTTTAATCGTCTCTTTGCAATTGTCGCAGTAATTCGCGGCGCAAGAAATGGCTATGTGAGGTTTCAGAGAATCACCAACTGATACATCGACGTAGAGTTTTTTCATTGGCGACGTGCCGAATTCACGTTTTTTTGGTTGCAGTCCCGCGGTGTCGGTGCTACGAGCTGACGTCTTCGCGAGGCCCTCGGTAATCGTAGCGACGCTCTTCGTTGTCGTTGTTTTTCGCTTCGTCCTCGTGTCGCCGTAATCGAACGAATTACTTCTCAGGGAATTCATGGAATTGAGGGAAATTGCGGGTTTCGTGGATACAGGATCATCGGGGCCAACGGCTAACGTTCTCGTTCCCGGTCTAGGACCAACGTCCGTGCCAATTTCCACAGTTCTCGGCTTGCAATTGATACCGGCGTTTGTTCTCATCTTCAAGGGCTCTGAGACTTGAATCGCTTGATCTTTCGTTTCCGGCATACGCATCACTTCCGGTGAGCACTGAGTCGCTTTCGACGATTTTCCCTTCTCGACACTCTCCCGATAAATCTTCAACGCGTCTTCGACTATCCTCGCTATGTCGTCCGCACTGTGAAGATCTCTCATACCGAGGGTCGTTTCCGTGGCGCAGTTGCGCGTTTGCCGCTGCTCAACGATTGCCCTTGGCAAAATTTCGTCAAATCTCAAAGCGCTGCGTTCGAGGCTCGGTAGACTAGATTTCTCCGTGTTCGTGGCGGAATCTTTTCTCACGAAAGATACATTTGTACGATCCTTGCACGAATGCAAATCGGGCGTTATACTTTCGCTCTGTATGGGACTACGTTTGAGATTTTGTAGATTTTTTCTTCTCGTCTCGGACGACAATGTCGGGCCGGTCATTAAATTCGAGAGCTTAACCGGAAGTCTCTCGTAATAGGGCACACGTACGATTATCCCTCTTTCGTTCAGATCGTATTTTCTCGTTGCTCTGCTCAATGGACTCGATGTACCGTCGAAGTAATTCTCCAAATCTCTCGTGTCGAAGCTCGACTCGTTCATCGTGGCCTCTCTCGACTCGCTGACTCGTGGAAGAGGCGTGCTCGTTATCATTCCTACATCGCGAGTTCGCACCTGGGAGAATAGAACGGAAAAAATAAGAAAGGTGCCCTTTTTACTATTTTTTTTGTTTACGTATTACACATACACACACACACACACATGGACGCGTGGGAGTGCAAATAGCACAAGTGTTGGGGCCCCGGTGGTGAAAGTCGGTCCCGCAATGTAGCTCTTTTATTTCAACTGGTATATGAATTATGGCACTACGTGTCAGAGGGGCGGGGCGGGGGGGGGGGGGGGCGCTCGCTTATACAATGGAAGCGCCGATTCCTCACTCCTGGGCGAATTACATGTCGGAACGGGGGGGAAATAGAGTGTAAGAAAAACTTATGAGGAACTGAAGTTTACGGAAACTTGAGTTTTGAGCAAACCTCCACCTCGTTGTTGCGCGTCGATTTGAAAATTAGATAGACTCGGAAGACATTCGGTAGAGACAATGACAAAAAATTGTGTGGGCAGTTTTTTTCTTTTTAATAACCAAAAAGAAATAAATAGTTTGCAGTGAAACCTCGCTTATACGTTTTGCACTTATACTTTTTTATCATTTATACGTCATATTTCTCTGGCCCCGGCATATATTCCGCTTATAAAAAATGTAATAAAGTTTCATTTCTACGTTTTCCACTTGTACGTTATTAATTATCTTCCCCACCGTCCGTTTCGGCGTTTGTTTTTTCTCAGTTGTACGTAAATCAGTGTTCTGTGACACAAAAAAGAAAACAGACAAGAATTTTAAGAAATTCACAACTCGTACCTTGATTTTATCCAGTGTAGAATTCTAGGATCTTACTATGTATGCGTGTAAAGGGTGTCTCAAAATGACCTGACATACACGGAGAGAATTAAATGTTAAAAATTACCGTGCAGTAACGGTAACCAGATGACAACCCTGAAACTTCGTTTATTATTACTGAGCAAAACACAGATTTTCACGAAAATAAAATAAAATTTCTTCTTCAGATAGAAAATTTTACCAGATTTTCTAGTAAATTTTCATGTGTAACAAAATACGAAAAACTTAAATTTAAAAAATATATAATATCAGCGAAATTTTACAGTGCATTTTATTATTTTATGCCTTTCAAAAATGTCTATAAAAAAGTATCGTCTTTATAACAGTTATTTTAAGATTTATTAGAAAATTTAATGAGTGTTATAGGAAAATGTATTGTGCTCTCGGTAAAAATTATCGTGCGCGCTACCCTTCTTGTATAGTAAAATTTTAACTACGTATTTGACATTTTCTGTAACGTGAGTTAAAAAAAACTTGTCGCATACGAATTATTATGCTTTTCTCACTTGTCACCACATTGAAATATATCACGGAAATTTTTACCGTGAAATTCACGACAAAAATTACTTTTTAATTCTCTCCGTGTATTTAATTGCACGTCATTTTCTTTTTGTGGCGAACATAGAGTACTGATCTTTGGCAACTGGTATCAGGAAGTATTGAGGTTTAGTCATGGAGAATTACACGATCGAGCAACGCATAGAAATTGTGAAAATGCAATGTGAAACAATGCAGTTATTGCAGACGAAGTTTCACGGTCGTGTTAATACTCGCGCCTCGGCTATGTAAATTGGCCACCAAGATCGTGCGATTTTACGCCATTGGACTTCTTTCTTTGGGGTTTTCTAAAAGG
This sequence comes from Ophion ventricosus, assembly GCA_963932345.1. Taxonomy (NCBI): domain Eukaryota; kingdom Metazoa; phylum Arthropoda; class Insecta; order Hymenoptera; family Ichneumonidae; genus Ophion; species Ophion ventricosus. Next base: position 10,567,176 of record OZ010721.1, read on the forward strand.
AAATGTGTATGCCAATGATCCACAGACCATTCCGGAGCTCAAGGAAGCAATTGGACGCACCATTAGTGAAATGATTGCGCAATTGTGCCAAAATATGGTTGAAAATTTCGTCAAAAGAGTGAACGTTTGCAAACAGGGATGAGGCGGTCATTTATCGGATATTGTGTTCTACACATAACCTCCATGTTTGTATCTTCTATTAAATAAAAAACATTTGTACTTTTCAAATAAATAATACGTTTTATTAATAAATAAAAATGTCAGGTCATTTTGAGACACTCTTTACTTAAACGTGATTAACCTATCTCTTATTTATACGAAAATGTCTGTTATTTTTTAGCGTAAAACGTCAAAGCTTTAATGTTACAAACTCGCATCAAATAAAAATTCTGAACAAAAATAAGAATAAAAAATTGAGTTGGCTCATTACTTCGTTACTACCAATCAAATTTTCAATTGGAAGATCAAATATTATAATAGAGGTACTGCTATTAAAAGACATCGCGAATTATGCACCGATCGGCATTTTCAAATGCTAAAGAGTTTCCGATACACGCTCACGGAGAGAATTAAAAAGTAATTTTTGTCGTGAATTTCACGGTAAAAATTACCGTGATATATTTCAATGTGGTGACAAGTGAGAAAAGCATAATAATTCGTATGCGACAAGTTTTTTTTAACTCACGTTACAGAACATTTCAAATACGTAGTTAAAATTTTACTATACAAGAAGGGTAGCGCGCACGATAATTTTTACCGAGAGTACAATACATTTTCCTATAACAGTCATTAAATTTTCTAATAAATCTTAAAATAGCTGTTATAAAGACGATACTTTTTTATATACATTTTTGAAAGGCATAAAATAATAAAATGCACAGTAAAATTTCGCTGATATTATATATTTTTTAAATTTAAGTTTTGCGTATTTTATTACACATGAAAATTTACTAGAAAATCTGGTAAAATTTTCTATCTGAAGAAGAAATTTTATTTTATTTTCGTGAAAATCTGTGTTTTACTCAGTAATAATAAGCGAAGTATCAGGGTTGTCATCTGGTTACCGTTACTGCACGGTAATTTTTAACATTTAATTCTCTCCGTGCTGTATTTCACTTGTACGTTATTCTCGTTTATACGTCATTCTTGCTGTACCCCTTGAAAAACGTATAAGTAGAGTTTCACTGTACTCATAAATGTGACGGTAAAGTATCCGCTGACGTAAAAAAGATTTTCAGTTTTTGACAAAGTGCGACAAAACTTGTGAAGAACTAAAGTTTGCAGTAGGCTCAAAGTTCAATTAAATTTCTACTTCATTTGAAAATTCGATAGACTCGAAAATTTGCGTAGGCATAACCCAAACAAATTGCGTAGACATTTTTTTCTCTCTTTTTATTTGTGGGAATAAAGAAATAAATAATTTACTCGTAAATGAGAAGACAATATATACCTGCTGATGTGAAACGCCAACGTCTCGAGTCATGACGCCACACATAATTCCCATATCTCGTGTAGAAATTACAGGTGTCTTTGGGGTATTTTCGTTTTTTTGTTTGGCCGAAAACGATTGACTTCGGTATCTCCCGAACGGCGATTCCTCGTGAATTGTTCTCGTTTGATTATTGAGCTCTTCGAGTTGTCGTTGTAAATTACGTTTTTCCTCTTTCAACACTGAGACTTGAACCTGATGAACACGTAATTTCATTTTTTTTTAATCGTGATATCTTGAGCAAATATATATTTGTTTCAATTAACTTCCGGTTCCAGCCGGTCGGTGGAAAATATTTTCATTTGTATCGCGTGGAACACTTCGTGTTGTTGTCTATTTCAGAAAGAGACATTCGCCGATCCGTAATGTAGCAAGGTAAACCGTATACTGCGGTCCCAACGAGAGAACCGACGGCCGTAAAGAGCAAAGGAAAATTCACGAACACGTGCCCATTCGCAGGTACATTTTACGGGCTATTTTCCGGAGGAGACCCCCAGATTGGACAGTCAATTCGAGTACATTTTCACCGTGCAGTGCCTATGGCAATATACTCGCGAGGGTAGGGATCCCCGGCGTGACGTTTCCTTTCTTTCTTTTTTTTTTTTTTTTTGCTTTTTCGAGGAACTTCGTGAACCTTCGGTTATACGAAGGATCTACGATCGTACCTGAGAAATTTTGAGACCCATTGCAAGGGGCGAGCGTTGTTTCAATCGGTTTTACCGCTATATTCAGCCGTTCCGTTCCGGCAGCCATGCGATTAAATTTCTAGCGTTCTTACGCTTTTTCTTTTTCTTTGCTTCTCTTCTCAAAACTATTCGATTTCGTTAAATTGATTTTTCATCTTTCTAAGCTTGCGACCAACTAATTTTGTTACTAAGGTGCGGATGCTTTTTAAAAGAAAATGTTATATGAAAAAATTACGATATCTTATTTATGAATCATTGATACTTTTTTTTCTTCTCATTTTACCTGCAACATCGGTATCACTTTGACTTGCTCCTCCAGTTCTCTCATTCTCTCCAACGATACCGCCATTTGTTCCCTGATGCTCTGCAATTTAATGACAATTCATGAATGCAGTCGTTTTAATGCAATCGTTTAATGAATAAATGTTACATTCTTCGTAGAATAGTGCAAAATTAACGTTATTAAAAATTGTAGTACAACTTTTAAATAAATGTATCATTTATTGAAGTACACGAAGTGTTCGCGCAATTCGTGATTGTTCCTCTTCAAAAATGAATAATAAAAGAAATACCTGTAGAGCACCAGTGCTGAGATTTGAGTTTCCACTTCCGATACTGGCATTGTCAAAGTCAGCTGCCAATTCTGTGGGCTGATTATTTTTAACATTCGTCGGAGGGTTGATGCCATCTGCAACAAAAACCGCAATTCCAACTATTCCAAAATACGAATAAAATTGGAGGTCTTAAAACAGTATTCTATTCTAGAAATTTGAAAAAAAAATTGACTCTTCATTTACATTTGCTTAAAGCATAGGCTCTTAAGAATATGTCGTCAAAAAGAAATTTCGAAATTCTCAATATTTACAAAGTTATAGCAATTTCGATACGCGCAGGATTGAGAGACCGCATCAGCGCGAATCAGACCTTTTTTTTTCACGGCCATACTTAGATGCCGATAAATTTTTCATTTTTTTTTCGTTTTTTTCTTTCGTATGTTCTTGAAACATCAATAAAAAGGCTAAATAATAAATACTAGAAAATATATATATATATGCACTAGGCAAAAAATTAAAGGATACGAAAATATCTCTAAATTTGTAGGTCATTTTCAAAAGGCTATAGCTTGGCGAAAAATGGTCGTAGAGCAATAAGAAAAAAAGCAAATTCAAGCTTGAAGTCTCGCGTTTTGAGATCCGGAGGTCAAATATTTTTATCATTGACCATTTATGAGGGAGCTTAAAGAGATAAGCGGAAAAAAAAATGCACAATTTTTGCCTGTCTTTCAAGAGGTCCACGGGCTTGAATCATTTTTTTTTCTCAGCAATATCACCTTAAGCTCATTTAGCTTGATTCTTCTTCTTTAATTTGAGCGGTTCATGAGCTTTGTACGATGATTTTTCGCTGAGTTATCGTCGTTCGAAGCAAAAAAGACCTTTTTGGATTGGATAATTCATTACTTGGGAACTAATGATCGTACAGAAAATAAAAGGAGGGTTTTGAAAACTTTAAAGTATCGTCTATAAGGTGTAATTATTGTTTTTTTGATAAACAATTTTTTTTTCGATGCTGGAACCTTGATTTAAAAAAAGGTAAAAAATTGCTTTTTCACGGATTTTTTCTAAACTTGAGATAACTCAACAAATAACGGATAGACTAAGGATAGTATCGGTTTTTTTCTAACCTCAAAGTATCCCAAAGAATCTCTCAAGAATTCGAACCACCGCGATTTTTCTTTCATTGTGATCTAAACGATTGAAACTGTCACTTTTGATAAAAGTCAATTAAAGGATACATTTTGCATCTTTTTCTCATTTCTTTAAATTGAAAATTTTTTTTTTTTTTTTTTGGCAAAAATCAATATTTTTCCTTTTGAAAATCTGAAAATCGCCTAAAAATTTAGAGATTTTTTCGTATCCTTTAATTTTTGTGCCTCGTGTATATTTTTTTATCAAGTCCAAAATAACGTCTGAAATTTGGGCCTCTAGACCAGAATACTGCCTTGGGGTCGATTCCTTTTTTTTTTACAACGGTTCTGACCCTTTTTTCGTGTTCTTTCAGGTAATCATTCCTTACACAGCATTGTTATTATCGTCCGTATAGTAAAATTGAAATGTCCGAATTACTTGTTCAATCTAGTCTACATTGTTTCACATTTATTCATATGTATCGCGAATTTTATATACTTCTCATATATACTTTTTTTTTCTATCCCATACTCTTCGCTTATTTATGGTCATTTTACAGTGACGAGAATTTTTACAGTAACTATAAAAATCGGTGTTTTCGTGCGAGTAGACCATCGCGCTGCAGATGCTGCTCCGGTCGGCGAAATAATTGTTCTGTGTAATTGTTAACCGTTGTATAATAATGAAAGGGTGGTGAGGGGGAATTTAGCATAGTAATCGCACTATCACGGAACAGCGGCTCGCGTGTGTTACTGCGTAGAGCATTGTACCGCTATATAAAAAAAAAAAAAGAAACTCGGGAATTCAAGTTTCCACAATTATATATTTCCATATCCATTGTTTATTCTTCTCCCACACCCTTTTAACGATTCTCACGAAAAACAATCGATACTGGCATCCAAGAACGTCTTTTTCGATTCTTCGCGTTGTAAACGTTTCAGCTATGTGGAAGCGAAACTTTTTTTTTTGGTCCTTTACATTGAAAAACTACAAGCTTTTATTTATTATAACAATGAATAATCTTGCTGTTGATGGTGATATATGAAGTCAGCAGCTCCTCTGTTTTTGCGTATAGAAGGCGCATCCGGTGATGCGTACTAATCTTCCGTTGGTTGTGATGTGCAGGTTTTAATTTTTTGTTTAAACTTTTATTGAGTTCTCAATCGTTTTCGTAAATTCAATGGTTTGGATTTTTTTGGGCTATATGTTTCACGGCGTAGCGGAAAATATATTTAATTTTGTGAACGAAAAAGAATACAGCGAAAATGCCTCTATCCGCTTTTTTAATTATCTCTCTCTGTCTCTCTCTCTCTCTCCTCCTCCTCTCTCTCTCTCTCCTCCTCCTCTCTCTCTCTCTCTCTCTCTCTCTCTCTCTCTCTCTCTCTCTCTCTCCCACTCTTAGGAAATTTTGATCATGCGATTTAGCGTCGGAATTTTTATACGATAAACTAACTTTGTTATTGAAGAAATCGTATGACGTAATTAAAGCAATCGAGGATATCATATCGAAGCGCATTTTTATTATGCACGATTCGATATTTCCGTAAAATTAAAGATCATTGTATCGTATAATCGATACAACGTTCCACAATTATTCGATCCCAAGTTGAACGATTCCGATATTTCACAGACAATTCACAGAACAACGAAGAAAACCTAAATAATATCATTTTTTGTTACAGTGCAACAAAGAATAAAATCGTTAGAGTGCGAAGTATATTTTTTAAATTAAGTTTCAGAACAATTGTAGAGTTTGAAGATAATAACTTGGCACAACGCTCGATTTCTCTAGATTAATCGATCGATTGAAGCACGCAGGTTTACTTTTTCGGGTGAAAATTAATGATTTTTTTCTGCATTTTTTGTAAGAAGGAGTTTTACTTTTTTTACTCCTTTCTTACAGAAAGGATTAAAAAAGTAAAACTTTTCTGTAAGAAAGGAGTCTTTCTGTAAGAAGGAAACCAGTATGCCGTGAAACTTTAAGTCGGAACGCAAAAAATTATTAACTTGGTGTTCGTACTAATTTATTTATTTCATATTCATGGCAGCTCTTCTTGAAAGCTTGAAGGCGTTTTTCTCAAAATCACTTTTATCAGATCCGCGGAAGGTCTCCAAGCTGCGAATATTACGCAAATTTAATGAAACTAGGCTTAAGGCGGGCAACCACTGTAGGAGACAGAAAATTAGATTTTTTTTTTGATTTTTTTTATTGTGAAAAAAAACGGAAATTTCCGCAACTCTGACAATAATTTATTCATATTTTCATACATCTCTGGTAATTTTTTCAAGTTATTTCATGCATTAATTAAGGTGTAATCCGCTGTGTCCCTTGGCGTGTCCTCATCGTCGTTGTCGATTTGCGGGAATTGTGCAGCTCGCAATTCGTATCTGAAATAGTCCAACAATTTTTTATACATCCTTGAGATGTTTTTTGAGAATATGAACCTTAATATTGAAAAAAAATTGAGAATTGAATGTTGGAACGTGTTCGAAAAGAATTGATCGATTTTTAGCATTTTTTCCCGGCATTTTGCAATAATAAATATGTTTTAAACAATCTAATCTTTCCAACTTTAGGTTCATGTTTTAATACATTATATTATGTAAACGTGTTTCAAATTTGAAGATGATCCATCAATTAGTTTTTGAGTTATGATTGCCGCAAATTGAAAAAATGTCGTTTCGAGAAAAACTCGTTTAAAGTTTCACAAACAAAAAACTCAAAGTCAAATGTGTTTAATCAAATGATAAAGTGTCTTACTGATTAATCAGCGATTCCAGCACCATAAAGCAGTCCTTCCGCTTCCTCGTGCAACTCATTTGAAGCTTGCATTTCCTCTTTACGAGCTTTTCGAGCTTCTTTTGTCTCTAATAAACTTTTTCTATTTTGCCGAGCCACGCGCATCTGATCCATTTGCTCGGCACATCCGTAGCTTTGCCTGCCAACTACGATTTGTAGTTTATTCATAACCATGAGTAGGGCTGAATATCCTTCATTAAAAAGAATAGCAGCAAGAAATGCCGCTAACTCGATTATTTTGTACCCAAAATGGAGATGCTTGGAGCTAATCGCCGAACGGTCGAGTTTGGGTTTGTTTGGGTTATGAAAACCCAAAGAAACCTAAACAAACTACCTAACTGAGCGCTCATGGATATCTGAGCACGCTTGGGAGTCGAGCGGAGAGTTTTCATCATTTATATATATATACCGTTAGAAGGAATCCGAATATCGTTTTGAAATTTTCAGGGTGTATTCTTAAGATATTTTGCTAACGATTTATAAAATTAAAAAAAAATGATTTTTTGAAGCATCTAAAGTAGTTGCTCGCCTTGAAAAAAACCACAAAATATTTGTCCATAACGTAAGGCCACAATCATGATTTTAAGATGCAAAACTTAAACTTTCTATAATACAAAAATACGAAATATTTTCGTTGCAATGTATTGTTTTCTATTTTGACTCATCACCATTGACACAAAAGTCTATACAAACATACGACTGAAGTTTTATCTATGCGCAAACTTGCACAGATTACGAATCTCATTGATTATTGAGTACACGGAGAGAATTCAATGTTAAAAATTACCGTGCAGTAACGGTAACCAAATGACAACCCTGAAACTTCACTTATCATTACTGAGTAAAACACAGATTTTCACGAGAATAAAATAAAATTTCTTCTTCAGATAGAAAATTTTACCAGATTTTCTAGTAAATTTTGATGTGTAACAAAATACGCAAAACGTAAATTTAAAAAATATATAATATCAGCGAAATTTTACTGTGCATTTTGTTATTTTATGCCTTTCAAAAATGTCTATAAAAAAGTATCGTCTTTATAACAGTTATTTTAAGATTTATTATAAAATTTAATGAGTGTTATAGGAAAATGTATTGTGCTCTCGGTAAAAATTATCGTGCGCGCTACCCTTCTCGTATAGTAAAATTTTAGCTACGTATTTGAAATTTTCTGTAACGTGAGTTAAAAAAAACTTGTCGCATACGAATTATTATGCTTTTCTCACTTGTCACCACATTGAAATATATCACGGTAATTTTTACCGTGAAATTCACGACAAAAATTACTTTTTAATTCTCTCCGTTTATCAGATTATATCTATAGGCGATCCGCTCTCCCCCTCTCCATATTATAATTTTGATCGTGCAGGGGAATTTTTTCTGTTTAATAATACATCTACATGTGTACAAAATTGCAATGATTCATTATCCACAATTGTCCTCGAATAAAATGACGAAAATTGACGATTTTCCAAGCCACCGAGGTGGAAATCTGCCTTGAATAATGAATAATTATGGTGTTGTAGGAAATTACAGTATTTTTATATTTTCATCTTCTGTTTTCCTCGCAAGTAAAATCTGATTTCTCCCAATTAATCATCTCAGCCGTAAATCCAAATCCGCATTACATTGCAAACGAGAGAAAAGTCTTAAGTGTCCAGGAAGAAGTCACTGGTATATTCCCAGAGCAGAAAGACAAGCGGTAGTTCGATAGTGAATTCTCGCTTATTTGTTTTTTGATAACAAAAAAAAAAACAGTCATGTTCTACGCGTTAACTTTGCCCTCTTGTTGTAAGTTGATGGGATAACGAGAGCAATACGCATCATCCGGACGCGTATCCCACCTCCTTCAGTTCGGAGCTTTAGCGTTTGAATCAATTAACAAAAGGAAAGTGTCTTCACAAAAGACAAGCCGAGCGGAGAGAATTTTTATGCACGTATATATTTTCTTTTGATATTTAAAAAAAAAGTGCACGCCGATTTCTTTTTCTCATTTCGAGGCTACTGAAATTATCAGTTATCACGACGATATCCTCTTATCACTCATTACACAGTCGTGCTCATCTGTAAACCACGCTTTGTGTGTACTCAATACAATTAGACCCAAATCATTTTTCAATGTATAACATTTCTATACTACGAAATGTTTTTTTTTTCTTCATATTATATCCAAATAAATCCACGAATAAACGAATGCGTGTCCAAATAAATATTCTTTTACATATTTTGATAAACTAATGTAGCATTTATATAAATAAATAAATAGGACACTCACGGTATTTTCTCTTAATCTTCATTTTGCAGAACGGCAAACGTTTCATGATGAATTTTTTCACACCCATTTTCGTATAAATAAATTAAGAAAAATAATAAATCACTCACTGGCACGATTAAATGCGACAATAAAATGTAATATTTAATTGTAATATTCGTTTGGGTTTAATGCAATAAGATTAAAATAAGATTAAAATGCTTTGAAGGAACTTTAATTCAAGTTTGACGTATTATCACTCGTTTGTTCAGACTTGTAGATGCGTATGTTGTTAATATTTGATTTTTAGAATTACTTAATCGATAATCAATCATGTTTATCGAATCGACAATAGGTCGTCACATTTTCGCGACTCTCTTGTAGATCTTTGTTTGTTTTTTAACCGTATATTTTTATGCACGGTTTATTGTTTATTCAGATATCCATCGGGAGCGTCGAGAAGGATGTGTTTTACCGACGAGCGCTTGCGTTTGACTGTGAGGCGAGGCCGGCAAAACTACCGCGAGACTTCATCGAGGTGAAACGCCGGATAGGAGGGAGTTTAAGAATTGCCCCCTTGCACTCAACAAAAGTTCAACGATACACGATACCCCCGCCATTTTTCGTTTGTTGTTGTTGAAAGGAGGAAAATAACGTACGTTACCGTCTGTTGACGTTTTCGCATACTGACAACTACGCCCTTAATGGAGAATTTTACAATTTTCCAATATGATCAACTTGATATTTTCACTTTTTTTTTTTTTATTTTCGCTTCTCTCGTCAAATATAACGATTCAACGCGGTCCGCCGAGACTTTTACGAGAAGCGAGTTCAACAGCCTCGTTAAAATGCTCGTTTTTCTCGAAACTGCCTCTTGTTTTCTTCGTTTTATTTTTAAACTTAAGCTGTTGTAAAAAAAAATGATCTTTTTTTAAACAATCAATCCTCGTCCTTGACCCTTTTAATAGAAGAGCCGAATTAGTCTTTTTAACGTGTGGTTGTTATTTCGAAATGTCATTATTTATTGATTTTTCATTGTTTTGAAAAGTGGAGAAAATCGAGAATAGCTCAGACACATGCTTTAACCTTGAAATTGTAGATCGGTGAGTTGGTTCGGGTTTCTTTTTGTTTAAGGGGTTACGTGGGTTTGAAAATATCAAACAATCCTTTTTTTTAATTTTATTATCTAATAGTACAATATGTCTAGAATATTCTCCCAAAGTTTCAAGTCAATCGGAGTAAAAGACTAGGAGAGAGAGCCTTTGGGAATTCTCCCCGTTGGGAAAGACCGGCCGGGAGCGACGCAGGGCTCTACTGCTCTACTGCTAAGAAAGAACTGCTAAAAATTCTACTGCTAAAATTCCACTGCTAAACGGGCTCTACTGCTAAAACTGTACTGCTAAAAGCTCTACTGCTAAAATTGTACTGCTAAAAGCTCTAGTGCTAAATGGGCTCCAGTGCTAAAACTGGACTGCTAAATAGACTCTAGTGCTAAAAGCAGCACTCCTAAAGAGTCTCAACTGCTAAAACGCAAAAGGGTATGTTTTTGAAAAGTTTTATTGGAAATCATTGAAACTGCTAAAACGCAAAAGGGTATGTTTTTGAAAAGTTTTTTTTGGAAATCATTGAAAATCATTGAAAAGTTAATAGAACATTGAAAACAAAGGGAAAATGACATGAAGTTTTCTCAGAAAAATTCCAAAAAAATTTCTCAGAAAAATTCCAGAAAAATTCCAAAAAACACGCACACCTGCGGTGCTCCTGAGCCTGCGCAAGCGGCGAGGAAGGAGATCATGGCAGAAATTAAGGAGAAGGCCGCGACGACTAGTGACAATCGTCGTACAGTATAACCTCCCGCCGAGTGCAGCACAATGGCGCCGATAGCAAGGTAAGTTTTCTCAGAAAAATTCCAAAAAATCGTCAAAAAACCGCAAAAAGTACAGTATAACCTCCATCAGTGGGACTTATATGAGCCCTCTGTCAGAAGCTAGTTTTAACACTCCAGTTTTAGCAGTAGAGCCCATTTAGCAGTACAGCTTTTAGCAGTGGAGCCTTTTAGCAGTACAGTTTCAGCAGTGGAGCTTTTAGCAGTGGAGCCCGTTTGGCAGTAAAGTTTTAGCAGTAGAGCCTTTAGCAGTACTTTTTTAGCAGTAGAACCCGACCACGCGACGCAGGTATGCGCATTTTTCTCAAAACACTATTTTTTAAGTCGGTGGACACGATTTCTCAAAAACTAATGCACCGATCTTATGGAAATTTTGCACACTTCTTCAAAATAGCATTGACTAGTGATTGAACGATGGTTTTTTTTCGATTACAACTAATTATACAAGGCTATACGTAGTGTAAATTGTACCAAAAATTGAACTATTTTGCATACAACTCTGCCAAAAATTCACATTTCAATTTTTTTAAAAAATCTTTCGTTCAATCACGAGCTATACTTATCTACTAACAGAAAAAAAATTGGTTTTTTAATTTCAGATAAAGCTATCATGAGTTATCGTGACCACCACGAGGACACTTTTTTTTTTAGGGGTCTCCGGAAACCAGGTCCCACCGGCTGAATTTCCCAAATTTTTGGATGAAATTTTTTTCAAATATTGTTGAAATGTTGCTCTTTTATGTGTTTAACATTTTCAATAAAATAATTCATATATTATATTTTTTTAAAATAGCGAAAATATGCTTTTTTTTTTTGGCTTCGAAACCCACGTAACCCCTCAATTTCCATTGATGTTTCGCTTCTACTTTTTTTTTGCTCGAGCCCAACGTTCGAAAGGAACGAATTATTTTTTTTTTTCCTTTGCTCAGCGCGTTTCTAGCATAGTGGCAGTTGCGAGATCGTTCCTGGCCACGAGAAGACAGGTGGAACTTCGCGCGAGAGCGCCATATGTGGTGATCACACTGGTCTCGGCAAGGTTGCTCCAAAAATCGTTGCGCTCGTCCACGATCTCGATATTATTACGATCGCAAATACATACACGCTAATAAAGTGCGAGCCTCGTACACTCACGACCTGTTTGTCTAGCCGCGCCAACTTGTCGCAATTAAAGACATCCCTGTACCCTCGCGAAAAGTATGCGCGAAATGAGATTATCTCGATCGTGGAGTTATTTTTATATCGCGTCGCATGTGGCGAATTAAAAAAAAAAAGGATCGCTTCAGAGGCTTCATTTCTTGTGCCCTGACGATAGGTGTCTGAGGAACTATCAGAGAAATTTTATATGATATTTTGATCGAGGGGTAAAATGGGTTTTAATTTTTTTTAACGACTTTTTACTTTGATTGATTAGTTTTTTAAAAAAATCGAAGTACGTTTTTTATGAATTGATTTGTAAAAAAAAAGTTTGATTTTTTTTAGAATTGATCTTTTGTGATAATAAAACAGAATGTTAAAAGGGTTTTTCTTTGAAATAATTCTAAAAATAATTATTAATTGTTTTTATATCACGATAATTCAAATTGTAGATGTTGGCGCGAAATGCCACGCTATCGGCGCTGGCGATTGTGACGTCACCGTTCGAACGCGACCGAAAAGACTCTGTATACGGCTTACACGCAAGTGTACACAAATGTGAAATTTGCTGTCATTTTATATCTGAAAACATCTCGAGCATTCTGAAAAAGTCGAAAACTAGTTTAATTTTCGTGCAACGATGCGTGAAAGTGGACTTGTGAAAGCAAATTCGAGTAATTTGCCGACCGTGGATAACTGAAAATTTTTAGGTTAGAAGAGGCTTGATAAATTGTGTCAGTTATTGCCGCTACGTATCATAAGCATTTTGAAAAAGACGTATTTGAAAAATAATATTTCAATACAGTTTATGTTATAACATGTTTACACTGACATCAAAGTGGTCTTCACAGCAAAAATAAGTGGACGATGATTTCGGGTTGACACGTCGTGCTGCATCGAACCACAGATTTCGACGTTTTATGTCTTGGGGCACATTCAAAAATACCTATTAGGGGCACTTTTCGTCGTATTTATACAAAGAGGAACGAAACAAGCCTTATACGATTTTGTCTTTGCCATCGTTGACAGAATACTCGTGTTACACGAGTAGTTCGTATACCGGCTTTCGAACGGTGACGTCACAGGGCGCTCGGGTAACTTCGGATGCTCTCGGCGCGTTTTTGCCGAGCCGAACAGAAGAACAATTTCAAAGTGCTATATCGTTGTTAATTATTGAAAAAAAAAAGAAAAATACTTTGCTTTAAAAACTGCACATGATCTTTACACTGAAAAAAAAATCATTTCACAACTCAATTGGTAGGAATGCTTTCATGAATTCGCGGCTATTAAGGGATAATATCACACTGTTAGATCGAAGAATGATACGGAGGCTTTCAAGTTGATTAAAAATAATCGAATATACCTCGTTGAAAATTTGCGATTGGCTCCTCAAATTATAGACTTAAAGAGGGCATTTTTTTTCAACATGCTTCAATTTCGCGCAGCTCGTCCGAAGCCATCTTTTGTGACTGAAGTCCTCAGCGATAGAATGTTTACAATTGTTAAGTATTTGCAAATATAGATATCATAAACATTGTTTTTTCGACAAAAATGCAGATGTCCGTCATATTATTTAAAAAATAAAGCTTTTTTTTAACCCTTCGTGGTCGCCCTGGGTAGAATCGACCCAGGTCGATTCTACCCAGGTCGATCAATTTTTGGCGTAAATATATAATAGTTCCCGGCTTCGAATGGGACTGTATTCACCATCTCTCCTGGAGTTTGAAGTATCCTCATACCATAAACTTCACCCTCTTCACATGTGGGAATAAATACCTTTTTTGGAACGCCCACTATGCTACTATTTTTTCCCAAATGGAGCATATCTAAGGAGTATCACGTCCAAATTTGAGGTAAAAATGTTGAAAATTCGCGGAACTATGATTTTTTTTGGCGAAAAAGTGTCTTTTTTGCGTTTTCACCTCTTTAAGATTTTTTTTTAACATGTTGTCATTTCATTTCTTGTAAATAAATTTTTCGTACATCATCTAGAAACTTTAAAGCATGTTCCGTAATTTTTTGAACCATTACGGATGGATAGTTTGGTCACAATACACGGTGAGAATTAAAAAGTAATTTTTGTCGTGAATTTCACGGTAAAAATTACCGTGATATATTTCAATGTGGTGACAAGTGAGAAAAGCATAATAATTCGTATGCGACAAGTTTTTTTCAACTCACGTTACAGAAAATTTCAAATACGTAGCTAAAATTTTACTACACAAGAAGGGTAGCGCGCACGATAATTTTTACCGAGAGCACAATACATTTTCCTATAACACTCATTAAATTTTATAATAAATCTTAAAATAACTGTTATAAAGACGATACTTTTTTATAGACATTTTTGAAAGGCATAAAATAATAAAATGCACAGTAAAATTTCGCTGATATTATATATTTTTTAAATTTAAGTTTTGCGTATTTTGTTACACATGAAAATTTACTAGAAAATCTGGTAAAATTTTCTATCTGAAGAAGAAATTTTATTTTATTTTCGTGAAAATCTGTGTTTAACTCAGTAATAATAAGCGAAGTTTCAGGGTTGTCATCTGGTTAGCGTTACTGCACGGTAATTTTTAACATTTAATTCTCTCCGTGTACTTTTTTGAAAACTGACTGGGTAGAATCGATCCAAGAGTGACCACCGCGATTGAATTTGGAAGTGTCACCACGAAGGGTTAATGTTCCATACTTTTTTAGTGTTTTTTTTTTTCTAATCTACATTACGAAACGCTTTAGTATTTTGCTCCAATTGCAATTCGAAAATTTTGCAAAATTCCATCGCGCAGGCTTTCAACGGAAAATATGGTTTTGGACTGCTAGAATGCCGCCATTGTGTATTGAAAGAAAGCGGAAGTGTTATTTACTCTTTCTTGTGTATATTCAGAAAAACTAATAATAAGTTTCTACTAAAGTTCATTAAAAAAAAATAATAAACTCAAAAATTCCCATATCAGTTTACGGCCCACCATGCTGGTGTTAACCCTTAAAACATTTCCCTTTCATCCGTTCCATTGTTGTTGCGTCGATGCTTCTCTCAATTAACACGAGATTCCCTTTAATAATTGACCGAACGATTTGTGAAGTCTCGTCTCAAGTCGACGCTTCCCCAGCTTTGTGAAAGTGAGAAGGGAATCGAGATTTTTTTTTTTTTTCGAACTAAGAGCAATAAGCTTACAATAGGTATTCTCAATCGGGGTTCTTCGCTTTGGCAGGAAGAGAATAAATTCGCAACAACGGTTTTGCGGTTGCGCGTCTCATGGCACAGTTGCCTTATATCCTCGTTGCGCGCTCGAAAATTATTTCCCGTGACCGTTGGGAGTATACGATTTCCAGTCTCTCGTAACATTTTCTTTCAAAGTCTCGCCACCGTTTTTTTTTTTTTTTTTTTTTCAAGCGTTCGAGATTTTTTCAATTTACGCGAGTCATTGAACGAGGCTAATCGTACGAACGGCATGCCAGTTTTTTAATTGTACAGATATTTGTGAGAGAAACATTTTTGCTTCTATATTAACCAGATGAAAAGTTGGCGCAATGTAAATTACATACGGGATTGAAGGCAGAGGTCACTTATTGCGAATAACGGAATTTACGCGTGCATGAAATTTGAGTGAAAAATTGATGAATAATAATTGAAGAGAAACGAGTAGAATTATTGAACATCTGGATGATTGAATTATTATCAAGTGCTTGATAATTATTAGTAAAAGAGGCGGAGTGCATGAAAAATTGTATATTTTACTACGTTATTGTCGAAACTTTGATTCCGAGTTAAAATCATTAAAATCAATAACGTACGATGGATCAGAAACAAATGAAACGTATTACTAGTAGATTATTGATTGGTAGAAACAAATTTTATTTTATCTGGTTTAATAAAAATCTTTCGGCCCGTTTCTAAGATAAAATTGATAAGTGGCATCGAATATTATAACAATCAAACAGATAAAGAATATTTTTGGTTTTTTTTTCACCATGCAACGTCCACAACACTGGTCGCCAATTGAGGGCAATTTCTACGCACCATTGTAAACAAACGTACAAAAGTACTTCATAATTATTTTCTTTTTCATTCGTACACATTTTTTAAGGATTAATATAGATGTGTAAAAAAATTCAGAAAGAAAATAGGGTCAGTTGAACAGTTATTCCATTCTAAAAATCACCTCGAAAACCGTGCTCTAGACAACAATACTGCCTTAATAGTACAGAATTAATATGATCACAATTCATTATACGTATCATAATTTCCGCGTTGTATTACTGGATCTGAACACTAGTTCATTTTCATCAATTTGCTAAATTGTTTTTTATGCGCTCTCTAAACTTTCGGAGTATGAAGAAATTCATACTCATACTAAGTATGAAGAAGATGTGTCATCTATCTATCTATATATATATTAGATGAAGTAAAAAGTTCTGAGCGTTTTTTCGCTTTATTTCGACGATGAAATTAACATAGTTAGGATTATCCTATTTAGAACAAATATGCGCCGTTTTGTTCGATAACTTTGGTCCATTTTGAAGGCAATTTCATAATTCTGCGATTGAAGAAGTCCTCGTCCCTATTGGTAAAAAACTTGACCAGCTCATTTTCACAAGCCTCTCTTGAGGCCAGTTTTGTACCATCAAAAAAAAATGTCAAATGCTTGAAATGGTGATAATTGCTTGGTGGCAGGTCTGGACTATACGACGGGTGCGATAGAACCTCCCATCCAAGCTCTCGGAGCTTCTGGCGCATCGTTAAAGATGTGTGCGCCCTGGCGTTGTCTTGATGGAACACAATACCCTTCCTATTGGCCAATTCTGGCCGCTTCTGGTCGATCGCCTGCTTCAATCTGGTCAGTTGTTGACAGTAGAGGTCCGAATTGAGTGTTTGGCCCTATGGGAGCAGCTCATAGTGGATGATTCCTTTCCAATCCCACCAAACACACAGCAAAACCTTCTTGGCCGTTAATCCGGGCTTGGCGATCGTTTGGGCCGGCTCACCGCGATTGGACCACGATCTTTTTCAGCTGTTGTTCTCGTATGTGACCCATTTTCCATCGCCAGTCTCCATTCGCTTAAAAAATGGGTCGATTTCGTTACGTTTCAGCAAAGAATCGCAGGCATCAATTCGGTCCAAAAGGTTCTTTTGCGTCAATTCGTGTGGCACCCATACATCGAGCTTCTTCTTGAGACCAGCCTTATGCAAATGGTTCCAGACGGTTTTCTGGCTAATCTTCAGTTCCTGGGCAATGGAATAAGTGATCACATGCCGGTCCGACTCGACGATTTCCATGATTTTATCGACATTTTCGACGATTGGCCTACCAGAGCGTGCCTCATCTTCGACGTCTATATTACCAGAACGGAATCGTTGGAATCACCGCTATGCTGTTGCATTCGATACTGTATTGGCTCCATAAACAGCACAAATTTTTTTGGCCACCTGCTCCGCCTTTTCACCTTGGTCGTAGTGGTACTGAAGAATGTATCATATTTTCTCTTTTTTGCCTCCATTGTGGAATGCTGTAACACACAACTGGCTTCACCAAACACAAAACTGTCAAAGAACTTTTTTTGAAGCGTAATATCACCTTTAAATCGCTGTATAGTACGGCCCGATGCGATATATACATCGTGAGATATGTCTCATTAAAGACATCTAGCGGAAAACGCTCAGAACTTTTTATTCCACCCAATATATAAAACTGTTTCGCGACTGACTGACCGACAGACAACGCACAGACTAAACTTCTGAAGATAAAAACATGAAATTTGGTACATATGTTCTTTAGGGAGTGTAGAGGTGCCCTAAGAAAGTATTTTTTGAAATTCAATCCTTGAGGGGGTGAAATGGGGTGTAAAAGTTTGTATAGGAAAAAAATATTTTTTTGGTCGGATTTACTTAAAACTTTGCATAAATAATCTACAATAAAATTAATGAAACTCGTATTTCAGCATTTCCCAAAAATTCAATCCTTAAAGGATTGCAAGAGGGATAGAAAAGTTTTTGTTGAAAAATATATCTATTTGGTTGGATCGATTTGAAAAATGGCATAAATACTCTACAATACAATGAATGGAACACGTGTCTTAATATTTTCCTAAATTTGACTCTTAAGGAGTTGCAAGGGCATGAAAAAGTTTCTGTAGAAAAGAATATTTTTTTGATCGATTCTACATGGAGAGAATTAAATGTTAAAAATTACCGTGCAGTAACGGTAACCAGATGACAACCCTGAAACTTCGCTTATTATTACTGAGTAAAACACAGATTTTCACGAAAATAAAATAAAATTTCTTCTTCAGATAGAAAATTTTACCAGATTTTCTAGTAAATTTTGATGTGTAACAAAATCCGCAAAACTTAAATTTAAAAAATATATTATATCAGCGAAATTTTACTGTGCATTTTATTATTTTATGCCTTTCAAAAATGTCTATAAAAAAGTATCGTCTTTATAACAGTTATTTTAAGATTTATTATAAAATTTAATGAGTGTTATAGGAAAATGTATTGTGCTCTCGGTAAAAATTATCGTGCGCGTTACCCTTCTTGTATAGTAAAATTTTAGCTACGTATTTGAAATTTTCTGTAACGTGAGTTAAAAAAAACTTGTCGCATACGAATTATTATGCTTTTCTCACTTGTCACCAGATTGAAATATATCACGGTAATTTTTACCGTGAAATTCACGATAAAAATTACTTTTCAATTCTCTCCGTGTAGCTGAAATTTGGCATAAATACTCTACAACCCAGACAAACCCAAACAAATATTACAGCATTTTCCAAAATTCCACAAGGTCGAATTTTAATATGATTTTCGGTTTTTTTTTTCAAAATAAGTCTCAGGGCCACACTTTAAAATACGCTGGCATTGATTTGAGGTGAGATTGTTTCTCCCACGGTCAATTTTACGCAGCTTGCTCACGCGTAAGTTCGCCCACGGGCCTGGTGATATTGGTGTCATCCAATAAAAAAAAAACAAAAAATATTGTTCATAAGCAATTCCTCTGAAAAGGAATCAAATATTTACACTCCCACAGCGTCATAAATTCCACGCGGAGAAAGTCACGGGTAATAACTACAACTTCGTATATATATATTTTCGAAAAATAAATAAATTAAAAAAGAGTCTCGCGTTAATTTAAGTTGGCGGAATCAGATAGTTCATAGACATACAGACGAACTTAAACTTCACCGTTTAAAATCAAACAAAGTTTATATCCAATGTCTACGCGCAGACGAAGTCGCGGGTACAAGCTAGTCCTCAATAATTGACAATGTATTGAGAATAAGCGATCTACATTACCGATCCACCATTATGCTTCCCTGTTCAAAGCTAAAGCGAAGTATCAGACTAAAGCGAAGTTTTTATGTACTGACTTCAGAAAGATCTGAAGTCAGTACATAAAAAACAGGGAGGGTGATCGTAATCGGTAGCAGCGACTGAAACAGGTGCACCTATCCCAAATGTTTCGAGTATTGTCAGGCTGGGAAATCGATTTCGGTGAACAGTTGAAGGTTCGTGCGTTCTCGGGCGATTCATAGCGGGTGTAAGTTGAAGTTTACCAAAGGCTCAGGTATGTCGCTCACTCACATTTGTAACTCGTTCGTTTCAGAAACAGAACGAGAGAGAGAGAGAGAGAGAGAGAAAGAGAAAGAGGGAAAAGGGACGTTGGACGACCGGAAGCAGGTGGTTCCAGCCACGCACTGGCGATTCCCTCAGTGAGTTTAATGAAACCTTCGAAGAATAATACCTTCTCCAGGGGCCCACGGAAACATCCACAAAGGACACATAGCCGGTCATCGTTTCACGTGCAAACCGCACACACATATGCTGGCAAAGGTAACGAAAAAACCATTTGTCTCGATTTTATTTTATTCCTACACCGTTTGAATTTCTCAAAGTTTCGACTTCCTCTCACCTCGACGATCGTACACGAAATTGGCAAGCGAACGAATCAATTTATCACTTCCGCGTTATTATAATACACGTAATGAAAGTTAATTGGGCATATACCGTGTATCGTGAATGTTAATGAATACGAGTATGGGGGGGGGGGGTGGAAGCTCTCGAGCAAACGGTTCATTTAATGAGTTAATTACGTATTCACGCTATATGCGTGTTTATCATTATCACGAGAGAGCAGAAGCGCAGGAGAACGCTCGAGCGAGATTCCCCGAGTATGAGAATATTAAGAGAGGCGAGAAGAGGTATAAAAAAAAAAAACAAATGGAAAAATCAGCAAAATCGCATGCCACTATTCGCCACGATTGTTGTCTCGTGTGAAGGGAAGCTCTCGAGGACTTTTCAGCACCGCCTTATCGTTTCTCCACAATGTATCGTGGCACCGGTGAGAATTCATATGGAAATCAAAGAAATTATCGCTAATCAGCTGATTATGCGAACAGCTTGTAACGTTTTTAATTCATTTCTTCGGGAGCAAATTTCGTTTCGCGGACATGTCGGAAGAAAAATTCACACGAAGAAAGTGATATCGTTAATCGTTACGATTGTGTTTCATCTGTTTTCTTCTTTATTGCGATTATTCAAGTTCCGAGAGTCGCGGAACGAAATGAAAAGGACACGATAAATACGACTCTTTGGGATTCGCTGACTCTGTTGAGAATGAAATCTTCCTCTGCCCGGAGGAACTCGAGAGGGTTGAATTCGAACCACAGATTACGGATAGCTTGGATAGGAAAAATTATTTGTAATCCTTTCCCGACTTCACAGAGATAAGATATTCGTAGAAAATATAAATAACCGTTGCAATAAATAGCGACAATGAAAGTTGTGCGCAATCGGTTTTAAAATTTTCAAAATCTTGTAAAATAGTAATTATTTCATAACATTATTTGCGCGAGGTATTTTACGATGAATGATGGATTACGACCACGTTTGTGATGGGTTTACCAGGTGTACAAGTATGAAATGCGGATTTCAGACAACAGATAGGGCACCAATGCAGTTTGTGCTACAAAGATTTTACACTGGGCCATTTTGTTGTGTCATCAACAAGTGTCAGACGCGCACGAGTGATAAATTGGAAAAGTGTGTGCATAGTGTTGTGTTGTGTTTATTATGTCGAAATTTATACCGAACAAAGAGCATTCGCGAACAGCATTAATTTTTTGTTTTCATTTGAAGAAAACTGCTGCTGAATCATACCGATTACTTCGAGAAGCTTATGGTGAACATGCTCCATCACAAGATACGTGTGAACGATGGTTTCGGCGTTTCAAAAGTGGTGACTTCGATGTTGCAGACAAGGAACATGGAAAACCGCCAAAAAAATACGAAGATGTGGAATTGCAAGCATTGTTGGACGAAGATGATTCGGAAACACAAAAACAGCTCGCCGAGCAATTGGGCGTTAGTCAACAAGCTGTTTCCAATCGGCTACGAGAGATGGGAAAGATTCAGAAGACCGGTAGATGGGTACCACATGAGTTGAACGACAGGAAAATGGAAAAGCGCAAGAACACATGTGACATTTTGCACGCTCGGTACAAAAGGAAGTCGTTTTTGCATCGTATAGTTACAGGGGATGAAAAGTGGATTTATTTTCAGAATCCCAAGCGTAAAAAATCGTGGGTAGACCCAGGCGCACCATCCACATCGACCGCAAGACCGAATCGCTTTGGCAGAAAAAAGATGCTCTGTGTTTGGTGGGACCAGAGGGTAGTGGTCTATTATGAGCTGTTAAAACCCGGGAAAACGGTTAATACTAAACGTTACCAACAACAATTGACCGGTTTGAACCGTTCGCTGCTTGAAAAAAGGCCAGAATACCGAAAGAGACAACACAAAGTCATTTTTCTTCATGACAATGCTCCATCACATACGGCAAAACCGGTTCGCGACACGTTGGAAGCACTCAGCTGGGAAGTTCTACCCCATGCGGCTTACTCACCAGACTTGGCTCCTTCCGATTACCACTTGTTTGCATCGATGGGTCACGCACTTGCTGAGCAGCGCTTTGGTTCGTACGAAGATGTGAAAAAATGGCTCGATGAATGGTTCGCAGCAAAAGGAAAAGATTTTTACTGGCGTGGAATTCACAAATTGCCCGAAAAATGGGAAAAATATATAACAAGCGATGGAGCATACTTTGAATAAAGCACTTTTTATCATTCTTCCGAATGTAACGTGTTTTTTTTTAGAAAAAAAATCCGCATTTCATACTTGTACACCTGGTAAATGTTTTATCAGAGAGAAATGAAAAATTGATACTTTTCCTGTGTTACTGTGTAATGATGTTACTTCAAACGTTTTGTCATTTTATATTATGATTCAATACCTAAGCACCTTTGTGTTCCACTCAAGCCGACTCTGAGCAGCTGACGTAGCGGATAGCGGTACCTCTCCAATCCCTCTCTTATTGTTTAACATGCTACGAGCCTGCATTATTGTCAAAGAAAATCACGAAAATGGTTAGACTTGCAGAGTTTTGGAGCCCTAATTCAAAAATGTTTGTAGATTATTCTTATTTTATTGTTGATAATTCTTTGTTTCTGTGTCCTCAAACTACAAATCATAAAAAAAGTTGATTCCATACAACAGTTTTTTTTTAAATTAATTTTTACAGTTTCCAACTCTTCACTCTCAAAAGAAATAATAAAAATAATAATATCCCGAACGTGGTTCACTTTTGCATAAAGCATTACTAGCCTCTTTGACAGTGGAAAACATGTCCTACAACCCTTTCGCGGGATCGTGACCAATAACCAGTAGCCCTGTATACAATAATAACAATTTACAATAAAAGTTGCAATTTGTTTTTGAAGAAGTTGATGTATTGGGAGTACAAATTAATTCGGTCCGTTTTTTTGTGGTAAAAAATCCATTTATTTCAAAATAAAAGGTATGAATAGATTAATCAAAGTATTGTCCATCGCTGGCTACTACTTTTTCCCACCTCTCAGGCAATTTTCGAATTTCATCTCGAAAAAAAGTCTCGTCTTTTGAGGCGATCCAAGTTTTGAGCCAATTTTCGATTTCTGCGAAAGAAGTGAACCGGTGACCTGCTAAATCCTGCTGCATCCATTGGAACAACCAGTAATGAGAAGGAGCAATGTCCGGAGAATACGGCAGGTGCGGTAAAATATCCCATTTGACCGTTTCCAAATATTTTTTTACGACTTTTGCGACACGAGGCCGAGCGTTGTCATGCAGAAGAATAATTTTGTCATGTCTTTGCTCGTATTCCGGCCGTTTTTCTCGTAATGCACGGCTCAAACGAATCAATTGTAGTCTATCCCGATCGCCCGTAATGGAATCGCCAGGTTGTAGCAGCTCATTGGCTCATTTGGCTGTCCAGGGCGAGGCTTGTCTTCAACGCTGAAATCACCGTTCTTAAAACGTCGAAACCATTCCCTACATGATTTATCAGTTGGAGCATCATCACCATAAACTTCAACAAGCATTCGATGCGCTTCAGCTGCACTTTTCTTCCAATTAAAGCAGAAAAGTAAAACTTCCCGCAAATGCTGCTTAGTTAACACAAAATTTGAAATATTCAACACAGTAAAAAACAAGGTTTTTAATGGAACTCAAAGCGATATAAACTGAATGTTATTGACAGATGTCTAAACTTTCTGAAACCACCGAAATCAGCTGTCACTATGAAACATTCATAACAGCCAGAGCCATCTCTTGAAAACGGACTGAATTAATTTGTACTCCCAATACAATTATTGCAATGAATGAAATATTAAAATCTATTCCTAACGAGTTCCGTAAATCGGGAATAACAATTGTCTATTCGTAACGTATCTATAAAATAATAAATATTCATGATATATAGTAGTAACTGTATTAATTGAAGTGAATTGTTAATTAACTCGTAAAACGCGCAATTTAATTTTTTTCGAAAAAGCGAAAAATGTTTATTGCAATAAATTAACTACTCTAATGTATTCCTAATTAGTCTACAAATTAAGGAATGATAATGATTTACTGTGAAAATTGCATTACCAAAGTGAATCGCTAATTAGCTCATAAAATTCCGAATATTTTCGAAAGTGATAAACAATTCTTATAAATCAGTATCTCAAATTGTTGCCCAACGAGTTTTTGTAAACGAGATAGAATGATAAATAATTCAAAATTCTTTTCCCTTCGATTTATGCTGATCTCTCTGATTTGTGTTAAACTTCGAAATTGCTCAACGAAATACGTACGTTGTCATCTGAAATTTCTTTGCGCAACTCTTCATCCTACCGATTATTCAATAGTAAAAAAAAATATACAGCTACAATTTCAACGGATTTATCGACGCGGATGATTTTATTTCTCTCCCTCTCTCTCTCTCTCTCTCTCTCTCTTTCTCTCTCTCTCGTGAATCCCACGATTCGAAGACATTCACCGACGATCTCCGGACGTGCTCATCCAAGTGAATCGAGCGTGACGAGAGAAAAGAATTTCAGGATTTAGCGCGGGAAGAGCAAACACGCGTGACAATTAATCGTACTCTTTCACGGAAATAACAAAAAAAAAATGCCAATTAATCGTGCTCTCACCGACATACTTGGAGATCCAACGAATTATTTATTTACGCAATTTCAGTCTAGGATAAACGTTCCTAGGTAAAAATAATATGAGCGTGTAACGTGAAATATCCTCTCGACGAAGCACTACTTTCAAAAATGATCCTTGTTAGATTCTATTTCTTAATATTGTGTGCGGTTCGTAAATTGTTTCAATCTGAATTATCGTTATTATTATATTTCGATAGGTTTTCATTCGTGTTACTCTTCTCAATAACTTGTGAAATTTGAATGTCAAGCAGGGATCATCAGTTTTTTCTCGAAGTCCTTTATTGTTGAAAACAAAAAAGAGAAAGGCCGCATTCGAACTGACACCTTTCAATTTTATTTACTAGCGCAGACTCACCGATTTCGTGCTGATTTTTTCGTTCCGAGGACTTGGAAGGTTTCGAGAGACGACGAAGGGTGGCCTCGAAATCGCCTACGACATCGCTGAGATCGAGGGCCGGCGTGTGCTGGATGTTCAATGGTCTTGTATGGCACGATCTCGGTAAGGTCGTTACACCGTTACTCGTTAAATTGTCTTGCGGTATTTCTGGCAATTGGTTCTCCAATCCATCGAAAACCGGATCGACCTGCATCATTTTTATCCGTCATATTATTTTTGAAAAATAAAGAAAAGAAAAAACGTTTAGAACTTTTTTTTTTCTCTATTCCATAGCGATTTTTACCTGGTATTTATTCGATTTCACGATTTCGGTATTTCAATAACAATTCTATTCAGGTTCATTGGACAATTTTTTTTTATCCAAAGGGCGAAATTGATTTTTTTTTCAAGTAAACATTTGATATACAATTAAATATTAAATATTCAGAGAAGAAATTTAAGATGAAATTTAAGGTTTAAAACTGCAATAGAAAAATAATAATTTTATTAAAAATAAAAAGTAAAACATTTTTTAATTAATTATTCGATTTAAAATGTAATTATATCTAAAAAAATTTTTTTTTTAAGAAGCTTTTATTTAATATACTAAAAAGTAGAAAATATTTTTTTTTAACAAGTCACCTATATGTGATTATAAATAAAAGCTTGGGGCGTTCAACTTTATAAATGTTTACCAAATTTGATTTGAATTTGAAATTTGAAATTGAATTTGGCACAATAGTAATTAGAGAAATTATTATCACACGTTTATACTCAGTTTCCCGATTTTTATTTAAGAAATCCAAGGTTGTTTTACAGTCAATTAAATACAGTTGATATGTTAAACCGATTTATCTAAATTACAGATTATATGCCTAAATATTGATCGGCCCAAGCTTTTATTTATAGTCACATATAGATGACTTGTTAAAAAAAATATTTTCTACTTTTTAGTATATTGAATAAAAGCTTGTTAAAAAAAAATGTAGATATATATTATTTTCTACTTTTTATTCTTTAATTGATTTTACTAGAGCTTTCGTCCAAACGAACCGGTGTTATTATTGGTTGAGTATCCGGAGAAATCCTGGAGAACTGTCATAGGTGGCATCTATGATAGATATTGGTTCACCATCTATTGTACCTTACCTTTTAACTTATTTTATCTATTGAACCCTTTATTGCATGCACCGCTTAGATGCATGTTTGCAAAATTTCTTGGCTCCAAGTAGTCGAGAAGTTTGTAAAATATCGATTTTTCATTTTGCCTCTCACAGAAAGTCGTTATTTTTTATTTATTTATTTATTATAGTTGAATCATGCATTGTCACATCTTAGATGCATGTTTGCAAAATTTCAGAGCTCTAAATATTTGTGAAATGGGTGAAATAACGATTTTTGATTTTGCATCTCACAGAAAGTCGTTATTGTTATTTATTTATTTATCTTATTAAGTTGAATCATGCATTGTCACCTCTTAGATGCATATTTGCAAAATTTCAGAGTTATAAGTAGTCGGGAAGTGGATGAAATATCGATATTCCGTTTTGCATCTCACAACAAGCGAAGTTAAATAAAAGCTTGTAAAAATGCATTTTTCAATTAAATAATAATAATAGCAGATAGTTATATTTTTTTTATACTCCGGTTTTTAAGGATTCTTATCAATTTTTACTGGTGAGAGTCATTATATTTTTACTAGTGTTGTTTTCTACTATCGCCAGTTATGACCATTTTTTAATTTCGTTCCACACGTAATGCAATCAATTGAAACGTTGATAAACTCACAACTAATTTATGCCCAATTTCTCAAATAAAAGGTGGAGAATTGTTTACTTTTTTTTCAACGTGACCCAGCGTGTCCAGCTAGTAAAGCGGTGTCTTTTTTGCACATTAACTTTACGATTTTTTAAAAAAGTACACCAGCAATATTTTTATTCATATAATGACTCTTGTTAAATAGCTATAGAATGTTCAATGTACATTCGTGTATTCTTTTCCGTTGAAATCGGACAGATAGGTATCGTATTCTTATTGCAGTTTTAAAAATTGACCCGGTCAATTCGTGATTAATCGTAGATTGATTTTTGATTGGACAAGAAAACTTAGCGAGTACAGTGTATTTATCTCTATATTGCAGGCCTTTTTCTGTTTTATTTTTGCACGATAGAATCGAGATGCCAATCATTAACTCACCAAGCCGAGCAATATCTCCATCGACTGACATTGTCGTCGTCTTTCGCGTTTCTTTCGTCTCTCGATCGTCGATTTGTTGTCGCTCGTTGTATCGGCGGCAACCGCCTCGCAATAACGCACGAAATCCAAATCGATGTGATAACCATACGGGCAGCATTGACACTTCGAGCCCGTTGAATCCGAAACGAAACCCTGCGTACCCACTAAAAACCAGATAATGAACACGTAGCTTCGTTAATATTCGTCGTAAGTAAGAAAGAAACACGATATCTCGTGATGCACGCACATATATATATATACGTGCGTCGGTATTTAAGATACGTACAGTTATAAAATGAAACGTGACGTAACGATTTATCGATTCTACCATATCCCCGATCGAGCCTACGTTTATTCTTTAAACTTTTTCCTCATTCTCATTTCATTCATTTTTAACACAACATTCTCGCTTCGAGACAGGAGAGGAACTCTTAATTATTGAAGTTTCAAGCCGCTACTCGCTCTCTGAATATGGCTGTCAACGTAACTTCCATTTAAATATTTCCAAACATTTTTTTGCAGTTTTACTTGCAAATACGTCAATTCACCCAAATTATATAAAATGACTCAAATAATAATAATAAGAAGAAGAAATAGCCGGCAGATCCGGCCAACATTCGAATACAAAATCAGGAAAAGAACGCTAAATTATATAAAAGTTGTGATGAGAATGGAAAGTAATAGATGGCCGAATATTTGTTTAAGAGAGAAAATAAGAGGAATATCGAACAGGGAGGCTTCGAAATGGGAAAAAGACTTTATGAAAGTAGGTAATTAGAAATTGAGGGAATAACAGAGATGGATAAAAGAGGGAAAAGAAATAATAATAAAGAATCTGGTAGACATGGCATTAAAAAACTTACAAGGAAAGACCATAGAGAGAGAAAAAGAACAGATACAAAAATCGACGTATAATACAAAGCGTTAATAGAAGACTACGGAGCACCATGGAATTATTGGGCGGCAAAAGACATTAAGGCCTTAGGCCACGCCAGAGGCAAAAAAGGGCATATTTTGTGATTTTTTTTCAGCGAAACTATAAAATAAATCAGAATTACAAAATAGGGGTTTTATTATACACGTAATTGACTATACAAAATTATTTTTTCACAGCGATACATGTCAAAATGGCGACTGTGCAGCATTTTTCCGATGACGCCTTTATTTCTGGAGGGCCAACGGCCGGACCAACAGGTCCTATAATTTTTGAGTTATGATGAAACACTAAAGTTTTTTTCGATTATATTGGGTGAAGTAAAAAGTTCTGAGCGTTTTCCGCTAGATGTCTTTAGTGAGCCATATCTCACGATGTATACATCGCATCGGGTCATACTATACGGCGATTTAAATGTGACATTACGCTTCAAAAAAAGTTCTTTGACAGTTTTGTGTTTGGTGAAGCCAGTTGTGTATTACAGCGTTCCAAAATGGAGGTAAAAAAAGAGAAAATCGATGCATTCTTCAGTACCACTACGACCAACCCGACTAGAAATTTTCATAGGGACAACCCTATACGGCATAAGGACCTTTTCAGGTGAACCCTAAATAGGGAATGCCTCTCAAGGTCCTGATAAAGATAGTATTGGGACAACCCTGCGATGGGAAGTACCGATAACGTCCTTATAACGCTTTAACAGGGTTATCCCATCTGGGGTTTGGATAAGGTAATGATGTAAGGTCCCAACAATGTTTATTTAGGGGTAACCACATGAGTCATAGGTGAACGTATAAACCTTATACTTCGCAATAATAAATAGATATACAAATACATTTTTGATAGATACTGCAATAATAAATGGATCTTATGAGATTTTTTTTTCATTGTAGAACTTTTCTTATTTTTTTATTCGGAATTTTTTTCATTTTTATTCGGAACTTAATTTTTCATTTTATTTTGTTGTGCGGTATTTTGTTTTAAAAGTAAACAATACATTAAAATTTTATCTTACCTATCTGTGGATTGGAGGAGGTGGGGATGAAAACTTGAAACGGCATATATATAGAGGAAGAGAGAGAATCGGTGTACGCATCAAATGTTGAGAGCCAGGCAAAGCAAAGAATTAACTCGATTACGAGTAAGAAAACATCGTGCCCTTCGCGGTTTATCAGCAAAAAACAATCGCTTATGAATTGAAACGTCTAATTGGGAGACTGAAGAACAGTCGAATGATGAAAGACCGGAAGATTTTGGGGCTAGGCACAGTGACAATGATTTTGAGGTTAGGCACAGTGACAGTGATTTTGAGGTTAGGCACAGTAACAATGAACAAACCGAAGAACAGCCAAGAGAGGAATTTAATCGTGTAGTAGTGGAAAACAGTGATGAAGATAACTTTTTCAACGATGATAATGTTGAGCATCATGAAGATGATAACGATGAAGAAGCAGCGAGTGAAAATGGAGAATTCGACACACTCGAAAATATAAAAAAAATGGGCTCTGCGAACCCCAGCAATCCCCCACTCGCGCTTACAACTGTTGCTCAATATTTTAAGAAAACAGGACTATCCGAATTTACCGAAGAGTGTAAAAACATTCCCAGGTACGAATAAAACGAACCGCGTCATCGAACAACTCGGCGTCGCCGGAAGGGGTGAATTTTTATATTTTGGCATCAGAGAAAATCTTATAAAGTGCGTGAACACGACTTTACATGCAACAAATTTTTATAGCGTTCTAAAAAATTCCCAACCCAAATCCATACAACGCTACTGATTTCAGTGGGTTAATGGTAGGACCGGTTAGGGTAGCCCGATAAGAACTCAACAAAAAACTGGGCTTACCCGAGGCAAAACCTGACAGAACCCAAAGAAAACCCTAGAAGATCGTTACACACCCTATAAGAACCTGATAGGGAAGTCCGATAATGACCCAACAAGGAATTGGGCTGACCCAGCAATGAACTGTACAAAAACCCAACGTCAATTTCTAGTCGGGGTGGTCCAATCGCGGTCAGCCGGCCCAAACGATCGCCAGGCCCGGATCAACGGCCAAGAAGGTTTTGCTGTGTGTTCGGTGGGATTGGAAGGTAATCATCCACTATGAGCTGCTTCCATCGGGCCAAATACTCAATTCGGACCTCTACTATCAACAATTGACCAGATTGAAGCAGGCGATCGACCAGAAGCGGCCAGAATTGGCCAATAGGAAGGGTGTTGTGTTCCATCAAGACAACGCCAGACCGCACACATCTTTAACGACGCGTCAGAAGCTCCGAGAGCTTTGATGGGAGGTTCTATCGTACCCGCCGTATAGTCCAGACCTGGCACCAAGCGATTATCACCTTTTCAAGCATTTGCAAAATTTTCTTGATGGTACAAAACTGGCCTCAAGAGAGGCTTGTGAAAATGAGCTGGTCAAGTTTATTACCAATAGGGACGAGGACTTTTTCAATCGCGGAATTATGAAATTGCCTTCAAAATGGACAAAAGTTATCGAACAAAACGGGGCATATTTGATCTAAATCGGATAATCCTAACTATGTTAATTTCATCGTCGAAATAAAGTGAAAAAACGCTCAGAACTTTTTACTTCATCTAATATAAGGTACAAACATGGAGGTTGTGTGCGGAACACAATATCCGATAAATGGCCGCCTCGTCCCTGTGTGCAAACGTTCACTCGTTTGACGAAATTTTCAATAACATTTTGGCATAATTCCGGACTAATTCCATTAATGGTGCGTCCAATTGCTTTGTTTAGTTCCGGAATGGTCTGTGCATCATTGGCATACACTTTGCCTTCTAGAAAACCCCAAAGAAACCAGTCCAATGGCGTCAAATCGCACGAGCTTGGTGACCAATTAACACAGCCGCCACGCGAGATAACACGACCAAGAAACTTCGTCTGCAATAACTGCATTGTTTCACATTGCATTTTCACAATTTCTATGTGTTGCTCGATCGTATAATTCTCCATGACTAAGCCTCAATACTTCCTAATGCCAGTTGTCAAAGATTAGTATTCTATGTTCGACAAAACAAATGGCGCGCTATTTAAAATGTCAGGTCATTTTCAGACACCCTTTACATGCATACATAGTACGACTCTAGAATTTTACACTCGAAAAAATCAAAGTACGGATTGTGAATTTTTGAAAATTCGTATCTGTTTTCTTTTTGTGTCACAGAACACTGATTTACGTACAACTGAGAAAAAAACAGACCCCGAAATGGACGCTGGGGAAGAAAATTAATAACGTATAAGTGAAAAACGTAGAAATGAAACTTTATTACATTCTTCACAGGCGGAATTCGCCGGGGCCAGAGAAATATGACGTATAAATGACAAAAAACGTATAAGTGCAAAACGTATAAACGAGGTTAATTTTACCGTATACTGCAGTCAAAGAGAATTTAACGAGCTGTCATTTTTCCCGTCATCGGGCATTAGTGCCAATTAGTATTTTTTTTCCGCGTAAACTTCTTGGGTGTTTGTCTAATTTTTCCCCATATTTCCTCAAATGAATTGGTGCAGAGTGTGTCCAAGAGCGTTAACGAGATTCTTCGGAGGCGAGGTTAACGACCACGAGATCCACACGGAGTTATAAGAGCAAAATATGTCGTAACTATTGGCGAGTGTCCAGGAGAGTAATAATAATATCTCTCTTTCTCTTTCTTTAGGGGAAAGTTCGTTAGTCGGGATGAAACACGTATGGATGAACATTTTACGCGTCCATGCTACGAAGTGATCTTCGCGCTTGTTTGATCTCTTTTGGTTTATTCGCGCGGCTTCCCCTAAATCTTCTTAGTTTGTCCGATACGAGGTTTCAACCGGAGTGAGCACAAAGTTCGTACGTGCTTAAGGCTTTAGGCCACTCTAAAGGCCAAAAAAAGGGCATATTTTGTGATTTTTTTCAGCGAAACCATAAAATAAATCGGAATTACAAAATAGGGGTTTTATTATACACGTAATTGACTATACAAAATTATTTTTTCACAGCGATACATGTCAAAATGGCAACTGTGCAGCATTTTTGCGATGACGCCTTTATTTCTGGAAGGTCAACGGCCGGACCAACAGCTCCTATAATTTTTCGGTTATGATGAGACACTAAAGTTTTTTCGATTATATATAAGAATAGCTATAGAAGTACGTAGGATTTTTTTGATATATTGTTTTTTGTCAAAATAGCGCATTTCTAAAACAAAAAGTATAAAATGCCATGAGAAAATCACCAGAAAATTGTTTATAAAAAAGGAACTATGCCATATACTAAAAAAAATCCTACGTAGTGCCTCAGAAAATGTAATTGGGAATATACAGTTAAAATTTCAAGTGAATCGGTTGAAATTTGTTTGAGTTATGAGTCTGGCAACTTGAAAAATGTAGTTGTGAGATAAATGCGTTTAAAGTTAGTAGAAAGTCACGAAATGAATCAAGGGGGGTTGCGCTAGAATTCGAAAATGGAGTACTTAGAGATTTTTCACACCCATAATCTTTTGGAATATAATTTTATACGTGCTAAGGTACATTTACAACAAAAAAACTCGATTGTTAGAAAATCCTCGAGTGGCCTAAGACCTTAAGAGTATTTTACGCACAAGAGTTCTCCGGCCTCGCGTTTCCCGTAACGCATTCGTTACGAAGCAACGGGCTCACCCCCGCGTGACGATTACGATCTGAAAATTCAACCCAACAAGCCTTAATTGTCGGATCATAATCAAATTACACTGGTAATAAATTTACTCGAAAACTTCTCCAAGCCACTGATATAGGTCGAGCCTTCCTTTCGTACGTTACTTTTTAACAGCATGTTGGGCTATTAAAAAGAAATCGCGGTCTCTAGAAATTATATCAATTCAATCTTCTTCATGAGCTTTGAAAAAGAAAATCAAAATCCTAGGACTTGATTCTTTTGTATAAAAAAATCAAATGAATACAATAATTTTCTGTACAAAGCTATTAAAATGTTTTATCCCTTAATTTAGAAGGCAAACTGACCGTTTCCGTTGAAAACGCGGGGCGAGGAGACGGTCAACGCCATTTTTTTTCCGACTCCTAGTGCAGATTCTTCCTTACGCTCACTCGTTTCTCGAATCAACGTCACATTGTTTATCTGAAACATAAAACATTGCATTCTCCAATAAATCCAGTGGCCAACGAGCACAATTAATAACTGAAAGTTA
>OZ010721.1:10600581-10661581 GCA_963932345.1 Ophion ventricosus
AATAATTCGTCAATACTATTGTCATCCTCGAGTCGCATTTCGAACGAATTTTTTTTCTCTAATTTTCTATGCGGTACACGTTTTTCTTACTGTCCACCTCGACCATGAATGCACGTAAGACGTATTTACTACTGGGAAGTTCTCACGTTGAAATCTATAGCTTAGCATTGGCTCCTTCCGCTCTGAAGAAAACCGAAACTTACACACGGAAGTTGAAAATTTATAATATCGCTATTGGTATTCGACTCGTCGTTAAACGGTCAAGTTCGTTGTGACTGAAGTATTTACAAGACAAGGCATGTAAAATCATTTGCGATAACATCAGACAACAGTAGCAGCAGTAATAACCATAATAAATATGTAAATATAATAATAATAGTAAAGAAAAAAAAAGATAATAATAGTGAAGGAAAAAAAATAATGTTAAAGAAAATAATAACAATTAAATGGAAGTCTGATAAATTGTATAAAACACCTAATAAAGTAATATCTCTGTCGTGCATTCGGTAATTGACTTTTCGGACAATAATAATAAAGAACAATAATAATACAGTAAAACCTCGATTAACCGGGTGCCGGGCTCCCGCCAATCATATTTTCGCACGCGACCTAATACATACTCAAATCGTTAACTTTATGGAAGAGGTCTAATGATCAATTTGATCGGAGATCGTGATGTGTTGACATTCTAGAAATTGTTGAATATCGAGGAGGCAATTTACGCAGTCACTTGTGCATGGAGTGGAGTAAAAAATGAAAGTATTGCACGATAGTTTTGCAAAATAATGCCGGCAGAAGACGACATTGAGACCCAGAACGATGCTTTGGAGACATTTGAGAATATTCTATCGTCTTATGGATTTGCAACAGTACTACAAGAAATAAATGGATTGGTAAGCAGAGAAGAATCCGAAATCGAGTCGTGGTCGCAAATGCGATAAGAGTGATTCGGGTCATGAAGCTCTCACGGCCGAAGAGTTGATACGGGACGTGCTCAAACAATCGAACACATTGCCTATGGGATCAGAAGTAAAAGATGAACCCGACAACGATGAGAGTTTGCTATCGATTAAACCAGTCGCACACACAGACAAGCTGGAGAGGCCATTCAAATCGTTCTGGATTATTTCGAAAAACAGATGGATGCCACTACTATCGATATTTTTAATCTCAGGCGAATGAGACTAATAAAAGCAACAAACCAAAGTAGAAGTCAGAAGCAGATTAAAGTAACACATGTTTTTCCAGAAAAGAAACTAAAGAAGCGAATGATAACTTTATAAATGTATACAAAAGTCATATTAGTCTTTATAAAAGCTCGTATATATGATGTCTTTCATAATACTGTACCAAAAGAAAACATCATATAAATTCCGATTACCCGTGGTTTTCGATTATCCATGGACTCTTCGCTTCCATCCTGCCTGGTTAAGGCCTTAGGTCACTCTAGAGGCCAAAAAAAGGCATATTTTGTGATTTTTTTTCAGCGAAACCATAAAATAAAACGGAATTACAAAATAGGGCTTTTATTATACACGTAATTGACTATAGAAAATTATTTTTTTCACAGCGATACATGTTAAAATGGCGACTGTGCACCTTTTTTTCGATGACGTCTTTATTTCTGGAAGATCAACGGCCGGACCAACAGCTCCTATAATTTTTCAGTTATGGTGAGACACTAAAGTTTTTTCGATTATATTGGGTGAAGTAAAAGGTTCTGAGCGTTTTCCGCTAGATGTCTTTAGTGAGCCATATATTACGATGTATACATCGCATCGGGTCATACTATACGGCGATTTAAAGGTGACATTACGCTTCAAAAAAAGTTCTTTGACAGTTTTGTGTTTGGTGAAGCCAGTTGTGTGTTGCAGCGTTTCAAAATGGAGGTAAAAAAAGAGAAAATTTGATACATTCTTCAGTACCACTACGACCAAGGTGAAAAGGCGGAGCAGGCGGCCAAAAAAATTTGTGCTGTTTATGGACCCAATACAGTATCGAATGCAACAGCAAAGCGGTGGTTTTAACGATTCCGTTCTGGTAATATGGACGTCGAAGATGAGGCACGCTCTGGTAGGCCAATCGTCGAAAATGTCGATAAAATCATAGAAATCGTCGAGTCGGACCGGCATGTGAGCACTTATTCCATTGCCCAGGAACTGAAGATTAGCCAGAAAAACGTTTGGAACCATTTGCATAAGGCTGGTCTCAAGAAGAAGCTCGATGTATGGGTGCCACACGAATTGACGCAAAAGAACCTTTTGGATCGAATTAATGCCTGCGATTCTTTGCTGAAACGTAACGAAATCGACCCATTTTTTAAGCGGATGGTAACTGGCGATGAAAAATGGGTGACATACGAGAACAACAGCCGAAAACGATCGTGGTCCAATCGCGGTGAGCCGGCCCAAACGATCGCCAAGCCCGGATTAACGGCTAAGAAGGTTTTGCTGTGTGTTTGATGGGATTGGAAGGGAATCATCAACTATGAGCTGCTCCCATAGGGCCAAACACTCAATTCGGGCCTCTACTGTCAACAACTGACCAGATTGAAGCAGGTCAGTCAGATCGACCAGAAGCGGCCAGAATCGGCCGATAGGAAGAGCGTTGTGTTCCATCAAGACAACGCCAGGCCGCACACATCTTTAACGACGCGCCTGAAGCTCCGAGAGCTTGGATGGGACGTTCTATCGCACCCGCCGAATAGTCCAGACCTGGCCCCAAGCGACTATCACCTTTTCAAGCATGTGCAAAATTTTCTTGATGGTACAATACTGGCCTCAAGAGGGTCTTGTGAAAATGAGCTGGTCAAGTTTTTTTACCAATAGGGACGAGCACTTCTTCAATCGCGAAATTATGAACCTGCCTTCAAAATGGACAAAAGTTATGGAACAAAACGGCGCATGTTGGATCTAAATCGGATAATCCTAACTATGTTAATTTCATCGTCGAAATAAAGCGAAAAAACGCTCAGAACTTTTTACTTCATCTAATATATAAGAATAGCTATAGAAGTACGTCGGATTTTTATATATTGTTTTTTTGTCGAAATTCTGTATTTCTAAAACAAAAAATATAAAATGCTATGAGAAAATCGTCAGAAAATTGTTTATCAAAAAGGAACTATGCAATATAATTTTAAAAAATCCTACGTAGTGTCTCAGATAATGTAATTCTAAGTATACAGTTAAAATTTCCAGTGAATCGGTTAAAATTTGTTTGAGTTATGAGTCCGGCTGACTTGAAAAATGTAGTTTTGATATAAACGCGTTTAAAGTTAGTAGAAAGTCACGACATGAATTAAGAGGGGTTGCGCTCGAATTCGAAAATCGAGTACTTAGAGATTTTTCACACGCATAATCTTTTGGAATATAATTTTATAGGTACTAAAGTACATTTTTAACAAAAAAAAATCGATTTTTGAAAAATCCTAGAGTGTCCTAAGGCCTTAATCGAGATTTTACTATACCGGCGATAACAACAATAACAAAGCTAATGCTCATATTATAAATAAAATAAAATAAATAATAGAGTGAGATTTGTATCACGTATTCATTCGATGAAAAAATAAAGAATGATGAAATCTTTCTTGACACACTACGAAAAAAGTTTTCACTACCGTAATGTAGTTCGAGGGGAGGACTGATGCAACGCGGTCCTCAAAGTAATGCTGTTTTTTTTTTCTTTTATTTTTCGCGTGGGCGCTCATATTTTCTCTCTCGTAATATGCGTGCACAAGGTATTCGTACCGTAATAATAATAATATGAGAAATAATAATAAATCAACGAAGCTGAGCGTCATCGATATCGAACGTGACCGTGTGCGAAATATAAAGAGGTGAACGGGTGTGTGGGCCCCTTTCTGGTCTCACGTGGGCCTCATATATATATATATATATGTACGTGTACTCGTGAGTAGTTTCGCCCACGCTCTTTCAAATGGACTTTTTTACACTCCTGTGCCACGTAAACACGTGCACGAGTAATCTGTAGCTCCGTAGGAAATGATAAATATACAGTGACCCCCTTAACGCACTTCAGGTAGTGCGATATAAATTTTTGCTCGTTCGTCAACTCCGTATCGGCGCGATTTCACGATATACGATGTACGTCATAATAAACGACCGCGAAACGCGTTTTGCATCTCGCGAAGATACATAGTGCGTAAGAGCATTTCGCTGTCGCTCGTTGATTGGATAATAATAGCTGGAAAGGAGCGAGTATAAATATATAAATATTCCAATATTTTTTGTCGAGCTCCGAGACAACCTACAATCAATCATTCTACGACGGTCGTTTGATTATTCTTAAATAATTGTGTACAAGTAGAAATTAAAGTACGAGTAAAAATTAATTAATAAAATATTCGTATAATACGAGAGAAACGAATGTAGTTTAAAGAAAACAATGTTTAACGAATATAATGAGAGTAAGGATAAATATATTACGTATAATAAATGAATTACGAATAAAATATTCTTATAATACGAATAATACGAATAAAATTAAGAACAAAAACAAATAAAATACGAGTAGGAATAAAAATATTACGCAAAATACATGAAAATATGAGTAATATGCAAAAATATGAATAAAGTACGAAAGCGAATATACCTAATAGAGATCCTGAAGATGTATGACGGAAGATAGCCCAAAATGTGCTTCAAAGGAGAATTAAAAAATTGCGATAATGCAAGAGCATCCGTCTGGATTACGGGAGTAGAGAATGCATTGAAAAGAGTGAGGGATGAGCTATCATCGAGAGGTATGAAGGAGGGAATGGACATACGAGCATTGATCAAGCGATTACATAAGGGCTGTAAAATCAGGGGAGATCAGACCATCCAGGGTGACTGGAACTGCATAGACCACTCACGATACTGTCCGGAGTACAAAGATTTGAAAACAGACATAGGAATTGAAAAATACTGGGAGAATAGGAACACAAAAATTCGGGACAAAGCAGAGTGAGCTATAATAAGGTGCGGAAATGCGGGGCGAATTGTGAGGAAAGGATTTAAGGAGAAAAAATGCAGAATCTGGAAAAATGCAGATGATTTTTTTCGAACATTTTTTTTTACCATTTTTGGTTGGAACTTTGATGAGTGGAGAGGCTCCATTTCGGAATTATGGGGTCTAGGACAATATACGAGTATTAAGAAAGGAAATTTGTTTACATTTTTATTTTCTATTAGTTACAATTTTTCTAGATGTTTTTTTTTATTTTGCAAAATAAAAATGAAAAAATAAAAATGAAAATTCCAAAAAATTGCAGTTGATTAAAAATAAAAATGTAATTAAATTTCTTTTCTCAATATATTCTTCTAGACCCCATAATTCCCAAGTGGAGCCTCTCCACACATTAAAGTTCCAAGCAAAAATGGTAAGAAAAAAAATGTTCGAAAAAATCCTGAAAAAATTCTAGCCACTCCAGTATGAATCCATGCAACTTTTTTCCCTCTTGACATTTTCTCAGAAACCCTATAGTTCTTCGATGACGCGCTTTTTTTTTAAACATGTATTTTTTAGCTAAAAATGCAATACTGGGGGGAAAAAAAATCGTACGAGACATTCTAAAAAATGAAAATGTAGGTTTTGATATCCTTTTTAAGTTTGGCATGGAAAAAACCGAGGAAAATTTTTTTCCACAAACTCTGCAGTTAATTTTCTATGGCCAAAAAATAGCCGAAAAATCGCCACTTTCAAAAGTGCGTACCGGGGCGAAAAAAAATCGCAGAAAATTTTCTAAAAAAGCAAAATAAAGGTAAACTTATCTTCTTTGAAGCGCCACTTGGGAAATTTAATTATCTTTATTTTTGAGTCCGCTATCTAACTTTTAGTGCGGTAAGAAATTTCGACTAGTTTATCCAAACTTTTGGCCGGCAGTGGATATACCAACTTTCAAGTTGATACACGCAAGCATTACAATTTTCCATACAAACTTATACATCCTACTTCATCCTCTTAGGGGTTGACTTTGTACGGGGTCCTTTCCCTTTTTACGTCCCTACGTTATTCCACTTTTTTGAAATTACGAATTATTATTAAAATGACAAAGCGAAGGGCATAAATCGACAAAGTTGCTTCCATCGTTCCAACGTCCCTATAACTAATGCTTTTTTTTTAATTGCCACTCTCTGACGTTTAACGCCTCCTCGACGAAGTTATTTATTCTGCAATTAAAACTTTCAAAAGATTCTGATCGTTTAAAATCGTTACTTATTTCATTGCTGCTCGTACATGTTCGTTCTACGGGCCAGAAAACATTTGTACCTTCGCACTCTCGGGGCCCTTCTCGATCTCGTCAAGGGGGGGGAGAAAAAAAAAGGAAAGACGACAAGACGCTGTTCCGGTGAGATTCTTACGAACTGGTTTTTAGCACGTTTTCCCCATACCCGGGAGGTTCTCGGCGTCAACCGCGGCTCCCATATATATGTACGGACAAAGAGACGAAGGAGAATCTTGGACGTAGGAGTTTCCGGGCTCTTTCTCATCTTTCGCTCTACCTCGCGCTTGTCGGGCTCTGCAGAGGCTTTAAATCATTCGTACCTCTCAAACTACTTTTCCCTGTCGCTCTTTCGTGTCTCTCGACGGTGAGAAAGACCTCGGGAGTCTCGCAGCGAGAATTGAAAAAAAGCAACAATATATCGCACTTGTGTTCGTATCTTGATAGTTCCGGGAACGAATTTGAAATTAAGAAGTAGTCCGAATTTTTAGCGTAATTGGGGCCCAAAATCAGATGGTTTTTTGATATTTTTTTCTGATTGAGAGTATTGAGAGGACGACGCCGGGATTTTGCACACAATTGGTACATAGTCTTGTCAAGTTTAATTTTTTTTTTAATTGCAAAATATTGATAAACAATAAACTTATTATTGCTCAAACAAAGTGCCACCGTTGCTGTATGGGTAATCGGTGTAGGTGGTTCTGGCAACCAGAGTGATTTCGAATGGAAAATAAAAAAAATATAGTTGTAGTGTAATAATAAAACTTTCGTGTGGCGGGATACCTTTTTGAAATTTTGAAAATTACGAAAATGACAAGCTGTAGAAAAAAAGTTCGACTTTCAACGAAAAAAATCAACTTCAAGCGTGTGTTATTAACAAATGGATAAACATATAAAAAAAATTACCCGTTCATACGATAGCAAAAGTTATAATTCATGCTCTGCCCGAATTTTAAGTGGATCGGACGAATATCTTTTGAGATACAACTGACACCGTTTTGTAAAACAGTTTAAAACAAAATGCAAAAGAAAAAAATTCGCCGTAGCGCAGTGGAAGATCTGACTCCTCACAAAAATTGTCATAACTCGGTCAATTTTTGGCATTTTTACAACATCTTTCTTGCAAACCCTTTGTTGCAAAGTTAAGGCCCTAGACCTTAACTTTGTAATAAAAAACATATTTTTGAAATTTCAAGTTTATTTAGATTCCTTGAGAGAAATACAATGACAAATCGTATTACGGTGAAGTAAATATTGGAATAAGAGTGACAAAGGTATTTATGCATTTTCCAGTTCTGAGAAAATTCCTTCTAGGTCAATTTAGATAGCAATTATTGTAACAAATCATGGAGCAAAGGAAAAAATTCCGTAACACGTATGCCCGTCAGTAATAGTGAACGCGGTTGATCGGACGTTGTCATCGCGCTGTCTCTAACGAGCCGTATTCTTCTGTGCATTCGACGTTCATCGAGATCAAGCGCGGCTTATCGGGGGATTTATCAAAACGCGTCGGCGCGTCAAAGCATCTCGACGACACGGGTGTCTCGCATTCCTCCAAACAAAGCTTCGAGCCTCACGAGGAAGAGTCACGACGACGTTCAAGTTTGCATCGTTGGAATACAACGAACATGTTTTTTTTTCTTCTTAAAATGCCCGAAAATTGTTTTCTTAATGCTACGAAAAATTACTCGAAGCCTCTTTAGGATCTTTATCAGAATTTTGCGATGGAAGAATTTGGATAATAAGAAATTGGATTAGATGGCAAGAGATAGATAAGATAATAAGACGATAAGATTACGGATTAGAAAATAAGACAATTAGATAATAGATAAGATAATAAGGCAACATAGATGAGATAAGAAAATAATAAGATAACAGATAGATGAGATAATAACATAATGGATAAGGTAATAAAATGATATAGATAAGATAACACGATAATAAGATAACAGATAGATGAGGTAATGAGATAATGGATAAAATAACAAGATAATGTATAAGATGATAAGATAACAGATAGATGAGATAATAAGATAATGGATAAGATAACAAGATAATGGATAAGGTAATAAAATGACATCGATGAGATAACAAGATAATAAGATAATGGATAAAATAACAAGATGATGTATAAGATATTAAGATAGATAGATGAGATAATAAGATAATGGATAGAATAACAAGATAATGTATAAGATAATGGATAATGGATAAGATAACAAGATAATGGATAGGATAACAAGACAATGGATAAGATAACAAGATAATGGATAAGATAACAAGATAATGTATAAGATAATAAGATAATGGTGACCGGTCCGTTGATCTAGTGGTTAGCGTACTGGCCAGCGGATCAGGAGGTCGCGGGTTCGAATCCCAGTCGCGTTACTTTCGTCGTGAAATGTTTTTCTCCGACATTTTCTCGGCAAAAGGGCGACCAGTTCCGTGACTGGGAGGCGAACTTGGGACCAGTTGTATCGGTATAGGTTTTCCGCAGTTTCCCTATGCCCATGACAGGCATGTCATGGTGAATACGATACAGAGGGGGAAGTCGGCTGCAGACGCAAGGTGGGGGAGAATTGTGGAATAGAAGATACAGTGTGAGAAAAGAGCGATGTAGAACAGTGGAGCGACGTACAACAGCCCGAGCAGAAATTTGTTCAGGGTGAAATCCGGACCGGATCAGGCTGCCACAATAGCAAATCCGGGCCGGATCAGGCAAATTTAGTCCGGCCCTGATCAGGGATGTAACGCTTTTGCAAATTCAGGTCCGGATCAGGCACCTTATCAGGCTCTGGTCAGGCGCTTTATCAGGCCCGGATCAGGCACCTTACCAGGCTCGGATTAGGCACTATATCTGGCTCGGATCACGCAACTTATCTGGCCCGGATCAGGTGCCTCATCCAGCCTGAGACATGCGTGTCATCTGGCTCAATCATTTGATTAATTTTTTGTTTAAAAATAGATCAACATTTATTAAATTATTATCGCAGTTACACGTTATCAAGTTTACTGACGTTATTAAAAATATGAAACATATGAAAACATTTTTTTTAAGTTTAAGTTTTTATTTTACTTGACTTGATCGTTTAGTTTTTGTTCCGGTTTTGGCGATGACCGTCCCAATCTGTCCGGCGCAAATCATGCGTGCCTGATCAGGGAGCCTTATTGATACCTGATAAGGCTTCTATACGGCGCAAATCAGGCGTGCCTGATCAGGGCGCCTTATTGATCCCCGCTCAGGCCCCTGTCTGGCGCAAATCAGGCGTGCCTGATCAGGGCGCCTTATTGATCCCTGCTCAGGCCCCTGTCCGGCGCAAATCATGCGTGCCTGATCAGGGCGCCTTATTGATACCTGATAAGGCTTCTATCCGGCGCAAATCAGGCGTGCCTGATCAGGGCGCCTTATTGATCCCTGC
This sequence comes from Ophion ventricosus, assembly GCA_963932345.1. NCBI lineage: Eukaryota > Metazoa > Arthropoda > Insecta > Hymenoptera > Ichneumonidae > Ophion > Ophion ventricosus. The sequence goes on from OZ010721.1 coordinate 10,610,227, forward strand.
TCAGGCCCCTGTCTGGCTCAAATCAGGCGTACCTCATCAGGGCGCCTTATTGATCCCTGCTCAGGTCCCTGTCTGGCTCAAATCAGGCGTACCTGATTCGGGCGCCTTATTGATCCCTGATCCGGCCCTGATGGATCCTCAGGCAGCCTGATTAGATTTCTGCTCGGGAGTGGAGCCTTGTAAAGAGCCGAAAAGGCGATGCAAGTAAAACTTCAACAAAAAAATAAAATAAGATAATGGCTAAGATTGCAAGATAATCCATAAAATAATTGATAAGATCAAAAGATAATGCATAAGATAATAAGAGAATGAACTCTTATTCTGATTTTTTCTTTATTCTATATACAGCGGACTTTGCGCGATTAAGTATATATAATTGTTTCGTCAAATCGCAGCTGATTGTGAAAGCACGAATACATATTGGATTTTGAGTACGCGTTCGAATTGATAGCTGCTAATGACGGGAGTAAACGCGAGACATCCGAGACTGCGCGATTCACACCTTTATATGGGGAATATAAAGCCGAGTCTGCCTATGATTTCTTTGTTTTATTTTTAACTTCAGCCTTATTCGATAAAAACTGTCTGACAGAGAACGAGAAATTTTTTAAAATATGAGCAATTCTAATTGAAATTTACAAAGATAATTTTTTTTTAACATCTGTGACACGTTGTTTGGGTTTCATCGTTTATTTTTGTATTTTTTCCTAATGAACTCACCGATTTCGATTTTTCAATTTCAATCGAACTGCCCCATACGATAATTTTCTCAGGTAACTAACAGACGATGAGAACACATCCCGACGTCATCCTTCAGCGAGTACGATGATGCAAAGTTGCAAAAAAGAATTCGTTTTCTTGCGTTAGTAGAAAAACCAATGACAGGCTAAGTGCAACCTGCACGCATGCTCGTTGCGTCTATGCACAGGGTGTCCGTCATTTCTTGGGTGTCCGTCATTTCTTGTGCGGTCATTTCTTGGTCTTTAGGATTAATATTTTCAAAGAAAATTGAATGCTTCTGCTTCTCAAGGGAGGCATTTTGCGAATTTTTTTGTTGTGTACCTTTTATCAATCTAATAGCAAACTACAATGACTGAAAATAATAATGATACTTTCCGAACGAGAAATTTGCTATGAATTTGAAATGCGCTTGAAATTTTGACAATTGTAAGGTGGCCATACTTTTTTTAAGGGTCTAGCGCGGAGATTTTGCGACCAGAAAAGATACGATTTTTAATGGTGTTTCAATTACTCTTCGAAAAAAATTATAGCGTATTTTCGTGATAAATAGTACCCGCCAAAAAAAATTGAGCCTTTTGAAAAGAAATAAAAATTCCATTTACCAACTTCCACAGAATGAAGGTAATTAAATTCCGTATACGAAACGCAGTTAAACAAACGTTTTTTTTAAATGGAAGTGAATTCAATTTATCCAATTAAAAATCCGTCTTTGACGATTTTTTTTCGCCACGACGGGATGCAGGAAAAAAGTTCTCTTAGGAGTGTTTCGAATTCGGGATTTCATTATCTTTATACTGCTGTACTAAAAATGGAATTATAATTTTTTCCCGGAATGTTAAATTTTTTCTGACAAATACTACTCATCATAATAATGGGTTATATTTTTGACGAAGGAGACTTGAAAAATCAATCGAAATCATATTTTTCTCAGTCGCAAAGTCTCCGCGCAATACCCTTAAAAACAGAAGGCCACCTTATAATGGTCACGCTGTACATGTATATATTTTAAGGCATTTGACTTCGCGAACAGTCCTCCTAATAGCTAATTATCGAAATCGATCAATCTTTCACAAAAAGTTTTGAGGACCGCCCTCAAAACAACGAGGAGTGCTGATAGTCTGCATTGCGCAATAATAACGGGTTCAAAATATCCTTTTTCGGATCTATAAATGTGGAAAATAGTACATTATGACACGAGGACGAAAAAAAACTTTTTCTAACCTTGTGTGATTGCAACACTTGCCTTCGGCTCGTGCTGCAAACTCACACTTCGCTAGAGAAAGTTTTTTCTTTGAGAGTTATACGAAATTTTATTGTACACGGTGTGAAAATGGGGTTTTTACTCACGCGAAGCGTGTGTAATTATCATACCGAGTGGAATAAAGGATATTTTAAACTCGTAATAGGGTACACCGACCAGTGAATGGACGAAAGCTGTCTTATATTGAAAATAAGTAAGGAATATGAATTATCGATAAAAACTCGAATCACTATAATTTAACAAATAAATCACGGGTGTCGTTAAATAGTACATTATGACACGAGGACGAAAAAACTTGTTCTAACGAACGTCGCAATCACACGCGATTAGAAATAGTTTTTTCGTCGAATATTATATGACATTTTATTTTACGCGGCGCGAAAATGAGGGCTTTACGCGAAGCGTCCGTAAAACGTCCATTATCGTACCGAATGGAATAAACCAATTTCTTAGTTGAATATAAAGTTTTGACGTCACTCAGAATTTGTCGAGTTTGTATTGTACTTGAACACCGCGCAACTTAGTTATATTACGGCTGTACACAGTAAGTGTTCTAAAGGCAAAAACAAAAGTTTCTATGAGTTTTGAAGCTAAGTATTACTTTTATTATATAAGATAGATTCAATCTTTAATTTTCTGCAAAAAATTCAAACAAATTCGTAATAATAGGTGAGAATTATACATATTTATTAACTGGTGGTGTATTCTAACCTTTTTTCCGTGAATGGACATATGGGCTCTTCTCTAATAAGTCTCGAAGCAGTACTAAGTTTAGCTCATCTACTGAAGATTGCAAAATTAAATACTGTTGAGAATTGACAATGACATGTCATAAAATGTTGTCATAAAATCATTTCATTCGTTTTTTTTTATTCTGACAAAATGTAATTTTCTTTTTCTCTGTCGAAATAAGCTTTGGTAGTTTTTTGAGAATGTCACGATAAGATAAAAAAAAACTGTGAATTTTCTACGAAATCGCAATAACAAATGTAATACCCATATGTATAAGAATATTATAATTTTTGTGCAACACAGTGATCTCCAAATGTAGCATTTATTAAAAATAAATAATAAATCGTTATCGTCTACACGGTTCATGTAAAACACACGTCCATTTACTGGTGGTCGAGTGTCCATTTACTGCACGGAGAGAATTAAATGTTAAAAATTATCGTGCAGTAACGGTAACCAGATGACAACCCTGAAACTTCGCTTATGTATTACTGAGTAAAACACAGATTTTCACGAAAATAAAATAAAATTTCTTCTTCAGATAGAAAATTTTACCAGATTTTCTAGTAAATTTTGATGTGTAACAAAATACGCAAAACTTAAATTTAAAAAATATATAATATCAACGAAATTTTACTGTGCATTTTATTATTTTATGCCTTTCAAAAATTTCTATAAAAACAGTATCGTCTTTATAACAGTTATTTTAAGATTTATTATAAAATTTAATGAGTGTTATAGGAAAATGTATTGTGCTCTCGGTAAAAATTATCGTGCGCGCTGCCCTTCTTGTATAGTAAAATTTTAGCTACGTATTTGAAATTTTCTGTAACGTGAGTTAAAAAAAACTTGTCGCATACGAATTATTATGCTTTTCTCACTTGTCACCACATTGAAATATATCACGGTAATTTTTACCGTGAAATTCACGACAAAAATTACTTTTTAATTCTCTCCGTGTGGTAATTTCGTCCATTCACTGGCGATTTAGTCATTTTGCCACTTATTTATCAATACCTCCAATATTATTCGTTGCAATTACACGTGGAATATTGTTTTACTACACGGAGAGAATTAAATGTTAAAAATTACCGTGCAGTAACGGTAACCAGATGACAACCCTGAAACTTCGCTTATGTATTACTGAGTAAAACACAGATTTTCACGAAAATAAAATAAAATTTCTTTTTCAGATAGAACATTTTACCAGAATTTCTAGTAAATTTTTATGTGTAACAAAATACGCAAAACTTAAATTTAAAAAATATATAATATCAGCGAAATTTTACTGTGCATTTAATTATTTTATGCCTTTCAAAAATGTCTATAAAAAAGTATCGTCTTTATAACAGTTATTTTAAGATTTATTATAAAATTTAATGAGTGTTATAGGAAAATGTATTGTGCTCTCGGTAAAAATTATCGTGCGCGCTGCCCTTCTTGTATAGTAAAATTTTAGCTACGTATTTGAAATTTTCTGTAACGTGAGTTAAAAAAAACTTGTCGCATACGAATTATTATGCTTTTCTCACTTGTCACCACATTGAAATATATCACGGTAATTTTTACCGTGAAATTCACGACAAAAATTACTTTTTAATTCTCTCCGTGTGGTAATTTCGTCCATTCACTGGCGATTTAGTCATTTTGCCACTTATTTATCAATACCTCCAATATTATTCGTTGCAATTACACGTCGAATATTTTTTTTTTTACTATTAGCATAATATCGTTTGTTAGCTATAGCAATTTAAAACTTCGTTTCGATTATATTTTCATTTTACAGTCCATTTGAATCTTATAGTGTCGTTAATCGTCCATTCACTGGTCGGTTTACCCTATATGTATGATCATATTAGATTACCGGAGAAGGCAAGTAGGTAAAGACCGATTTAACTTGACGTTGGAGCCGTCAATGTCGAACTTGGTAGAGTAATACGTATTGCTGTTAAGGCGAAGACTACTCGCCCGTAAGTTAACTGTGAAACCATCGCAGAATACGCTTGTGCAATAACGAAACTCTCGCGCGAGAGTTTCAGCAAAGCCATGCACTCGGTTCACGTGGCTGCTTTTTTTTTTCTTCGCCGTTCCTTCTTTTCCTCAGAAACTCGCCTTTTACAGACGAGCGGCCTCGCACCCGGCGGTAATTCATGTAATCCCGTGTTAATTTAAACGAGCGCACGATCGCTACGATTTTTCATGAATGCACTTATCACTCTGCGATCACGTGAGAGTGCACCAGGAACATTCAAACATTCTCCACATCTTTTTTGTATGGATAATAAACTACCAATTATGTACAAGTTGCAAAATAATTGTTGAAAAAAAAATAAAACAATTTCCCAACTGTCCCGAAGCGTTTGTCCGTGAATTTTTTTAAATCGCCTTCGGTTCACCATCGTTTGTCCGTCATATCGATGGACTCGTCATTTTTATTTAATTCCCATGACGATATCGCGCGGCCGTCGTTCGCTTCTCAATGCGGTCGGTTTGGATACGAGCAATTTGTCAGCTCTCTACGTAGATGAGCATTGATTTTTGTAGGCTTTATCGCGGCCTTGAGGTGATCGGGTTTATCAAAGTTTGGTTGGAATTCTTGGTGATTGTAAATGTGCTATGAAGAAGTCTTGTGATTTACAGAGCCCCGGGATAATTACATGGCAATGAAGCTGGGAGGGATCGGCATTAAAATGTATACAGAATCTGTCACTTATTGACTCTGTTTTCAAAAACGAATTAATACGACAATATTCACGCCCTACATATTTGAGCATAGAATTTATATTGTAAAAAATCAGTTCTTATGAACTTACGTATACATTGTGTCTGAAGGATCGATCTCAGGATTTTCCGAAGATCGAGAATTTCCGTCACTGACTTCCCTTTATGATTACAATACTGTTATAATTACAAGCGCCAAGATTTTTTAAATGCTGTTGAAGTTTGCATCATTGGAATGCAACGAAAATTCTTTTTTATTTCCATTTTTTTTTCATTTTCATTGTTATCGAAAATATTTGTCGATCGAGTTAGTTTGTAGGTCTGGAATAGGGACTTAAAAAAAAATGATTTTTATAGCTTTGATCAGCAAAAAATAGTTGCAATTAGAAAAAACGATGGATATTCCAATATAATTTATTTCAAAGACCAAAGACTTTACGTGAAAAGCGAGAGAGCCGTGAACGAAAATGATTTTCATTCTTTTTTCTTCTTCAAATTGTCCTTTAAAAATTTGTTTGAAGCAAAAAATAGTTGCAATTAGAAAAAACGATGGATACTCCAATATAATTTATTTCAAAGACCAAAGACTTTACGTGAAAAGCGAGAGAGCCGTGAACGAAAATGATTTTCATTCGTTTATCTTCTTCAAATTGTCCTTTAAAAATGCGCGATTGCGATCTACTCGAGGTGGCAATGACCTGTTAGTTAATTACATAGACGTACGGTGGGAGAAAGCAAAGTGACAGTTCGAGATTCTTGTTTATCTCGTGTACATTATTGGTGAAGCTCGTGGAGAAAATACAAAAGAAGACGAGGCAAAGATGAAAGTGCCAAGCTTCAAGATTGTAGCCGAGCTATAACTCGTGTGGCCAAGATTACGGAACTTAAAAGAGAACAAAAATGTGAGTGTACGTCGAAAAAGTCTTGTGGATACATCTTTTCATGCTCATTCTTGTGTGGAAACTCGATGGTAAATTTAAGTAGGTACGAAAATAAAATCGACCAAAGAATGAGATTTCTGTCGTTCTCGACGCAAACTTGACGAATTCTTTTAAATCGTTCTTAAAAGAAAAACAAGTGCTCGGCAGAGAGCAAGATAGAACGAATTGCGTTGACACCGATATGGAAAAAAATTCAACAGTGGATGGAAAGAATTTTACGTGTGGAATAAACATTGAAAAATGTACACGAGATAAGAGGACCTTTCTGAAAAATCTACCTGGTGTAGGAATTACACCTTATTTTCGTGGACCCTTCAATAAAATATAAAGTGAAAAGAAAAAGGAATACAGATTTTACAGAAGTAATAGTGTTAAAAATTAATTGTTAAATTTTTAATTATTTTCTTTTGTTATTATCAAAAAACTTTTATATTGATTTAGGTTGTAGGTCGCTAAAAAAAAATAATTTTTATGTATTCTCAAGAGGTAGGGTTCAAGATAATTAGAAAAAATCTGAAGAAACATTGTAAAAGAACAATAAAAATAGTAATTACAAAAAGAGGCTTCTCTGCCATTTGTCATTTAATTTTTAGCGATCATTTACTTTTTTTAATATTTAAAAGGTCGTAAAATATGTTTTACGATATTCCGTTTTTTCTATCAGAACGATTATATTTTTTAAGGGGTTACGTGGGTTTGAAAATTTCAAAAAATTCATTTTTTAATTTTATTATCTAATAGTACAATATATCTAGAATATTCTCCCAACGTTAGAAAAGACCGGCCGTTGGTCTTTCCCAATATACGCATTTTTCTCAAAACACTACTTTTGAAGTCGGGGGACACGATTTTTCAAAAACTAATGCACCGGTCTTACTGAAATGTTGCACACTTCTTCAAAATAGCATTGACTAGTGATTGAACGAAGGTTTTTTTCGATTACAATTAATTTTACAAGGCAAATTTTACAAATTAATTTACATTAATTTTATACGTAGTGTAAATTGTACCAAAAATTGAACTATTTTGCATACAACTCTGCCAAAAATTCAAATTTTTTTTTAAATCCTTCCGTCAATCACGAGCTATACTTATCTACAAACAGAAAAAAAATTGTTTTTTAATTTCAGATAAAGCTATCATGAGTTATCCTGACCACGACGAGGACACTTTTTTTTTAGGGATCTCCGGAAACCAGGTCCCACCGGCTGTGAATTTCCCAAATTTTTGGATGAAATTTTTTTTAAATATTGTTGAAATGTTGCTCTTTTATGTGCTTAACATTTTGAATAAAATAATTCATATATTTGAAAAAAAATATAGAAAATATGCTTTTTTTGGCTTCGAAACCAACGTAACCCCTTAATTGAACAAAATAATTTGAATTCATCCTAACTCTTTTGGTATTCGACGACCCAAGGAATTCTTTACGATTTATTTATTTTTCAATTTACTTATAAGTGTGCACGTGAAACGAGGCTCCTTTACCCCCCCTTTTCTCTCGACCTCTCTTCCTCTTGCACATACGGAATGATGACAATCGGAATTTTTCTTCCGTACAGTGAGCACACCTGCATGCTCGCTGGCAATGTTTCCAACAGGGGCGAAGGAGAGAAAGAAAGAGCTTATCTCGTGCAAATAGGGTAAGACTTCCTGCCATTTAAGGACACTGTATATGAGTTCACTTCCGCCTCGACTGCATCTCAAGTTATCCCGTAAGAGATGAAAATATATATTTTTTTTAACCGCAACGAATACTTTTGTACGACCAAATTCCATTCCTTCGAGGCAGCACAAAAGAATTATCAAAACTGTCAAATTTTTCGACAGTTTTTTTCATTAATTACAATTTAAGAAAGCAGTTTTAATGTTAAACGAGAGTAGTCTGTGCTATAATTCGAGGATAATTTTCTCTCTTCCATTAGCTCTTCTATTCGCGTACTCGTGTTTTTTTTTCCAAACGTCACGTATTTTCTTATCTGTTAGGTTTATCGCATAGGTACGTGTTGAACATCGAGGTCGCAGAGGCAATCCGCTATTGTGACAAAACGCACATGTCTCACACATGTACGACAACCTGCGAAACGAGAATGAGCGAGCTTATTGCAATACGCAGCTTGTCTCTTTAATAGTCCATTTGATTATTTATAATTACCGTCGTACGCGACGTGTGCAATATCCTTCAATTGAGAGACTGCGCGACAATAATATTAGATCGAGAGAACGCCGGGGAACGTTGATCTCGACTTCATGATCAGACGCGGCCTATCTTTCGTCTAAATAAACCCCTGTAATTTACGATAAAATCGTTTTAAGTAATAATTATTGAAACATATACGAAGAAGAAAAAGATTTGGATCAACAAATTCATTTTCAGATGGTCAAAGAAATATTGAGATGGAACATCAAAATATTCGATTGTGCCGAGCATTCTTGAGTTCTCAAAATAATTAATTAAAATTTCATATAATATGATTGCATTTTTAACTTGAACTTTGTATCGTTGGAATCCAACGAACTTTTTTTTTCATTTATTTTCATTAATATACAAAGTCATATTTTGCAGGTTTCGGTTGTAGATCGCTAAATGAGAATGCGAAAAAATATTTGCGTGGTTTTCGTAGTACAAACCTGCCAAGGGAGAATTGGGAAATAAAAACAAAAATAGTTTTCATTGGATTAGAAAGATGCAAACTTCAACGTCATTTATTCAGCCCGAGTCATTTTTTTTTTACGATATTGAAATTTTCATCGTTGGGATGCAACGAAAGTTCTGTTTTCTTTCCTATTTTTGATTTTTATATTTTCATTGCCCGATTTTATACCGATTGAGGGATTTTCGTAGGTAAAATTTGCCGAAAGAAATTGAAACAATATCAAAACATTAATTTTCATTGCACTCCAACAATGCAAACTTCAATGTCATTCTTTTTTACAGTGGTCGTCGAGGTCCACAATTTTTTTCTGCATTCTCCAAATTATTCTCATTAATATTCCTTTTACGTTTTGTCGTGATTTTCCTGTTCCCAGTTCCAGAGAAGCTTAAATTTTTTTCCAATTACATTTTTTTCTTTTATCGAGCTAATTATTCGTAGCGTGGGGCGTGATGTAACGATAGCTCGTCCCGAAGCATATTGATCCGATTTTTAACGGATGCTTCACACGTTCGCGTATCAATCGGGGATTTTTGTGTTTTTTTTTGTTCTTTCTCGAAGTTTGCGCGCCCTCGCGTCAAAAAGTTCAACGTTGTTGCATCCACAATTTTATAAGAGATTCGCTCAAGGTCTCGTGTACACACGAAGAATTTGTATTCACGTTTTGTAACGAAACTGCGTGAATAATTCAAGTAGCGATGTTAATTTCGCCAAACACACGGCAATGATCTGTGAAACGCGGTACGAGCGCTCAAACGCGCGCAGTATGACTTTTTGCCGTTTCGTTTTTTTTTTCGGCTCCTTTTTTTTTCACCGATTCGTGACGCTCGTCAATCTCGGAAACAATTACGAAACAACGACATCGTGGGAGAGTCTTTCGGTAATTCAATGACTCCGTGTTCCATCTCTCTTTCTCTCGTTTCAACTCCCTCCCTCTCTCTCTCTCTCTCTCTCTCTCTCTCTCTTTCTCTTCCACTGTTTCTCATTCGAGATCTCACGGTTGTTTGTTCAATACTTCATTCATGAACGAACGAGTCGAGGCTAAAACCGCAAAAACCATAATAACATACCCATAATCGATTAAATCCAGCCGTACGAGACTCAATCATGTTTATCTCGTTGATAAAATCCTGGGTAATTCGATACTGGTAGAGTAGATCTCGTTTCCGAGTCGCTCTGTACTTATGTTCCGCCAAATATCATTTTTCATATTTGACAGCGTTACATTTTTTTAAGGGCCTTACGGGGCCTGTATACAGTCCCCTTAAGGCGAGCTTTCTCGGCCAGACCCCAAAATTTCAGCTTATAGGCTAAAATTTAGAAAAAAACGCGATTTTTTTATTGTCTACTTTTATAGCCGAGGGTCTTAATTTGATTTTGCAACGAAGACTCTGTAAGAACTCCGAAAATTGACCGAGTTATGACGACTTTCGCGAAAGGCCGAATCGTCCACTGTGCTACGGCGTACTTTTTTCTTTTGCGCCTTTCTCGAAACTCAGAAAAAAAATTAAAAGAGCCGAAAAATTTCACAATTTTTTTCAGTGATTTTTGAAAGGCCGTGACTTCGTGAAAAATGAGCGTATCGGGGGGGAAAAAAAAAGTATTTTGAAGCTTGAAATCTCTAGTTTAAAAATCTCGCGGAGAATTTTTTTTTGCGCATCACGCTCGGTGCTGGCATAAAAAATAGCGCGAGAAAAAAAAGTCGATTTTTTTTTCTTCAACATCGTCCATGGGCTCAAAAAAAAATTTCCTGGCTGAATGGATGCTTGGGTCTTTTAGCCTGATTCTTTAGCTTAAATTTGGTATTTTTTTGCTCTCTGTACGACCATTCGTCGCTGAGATATGACCGATTGAAAGAAAAGTCAGCTTTTTTATTTGATCATCGATATCTTATGAACTACGTGATGATCGTACAGCGAACGGAAGATGGGCTTCGGAAACTCGAATAACTCCTCTATAAGGTCCTTTTGGTATTTTAGAGGACTTTTTTTAAGCTCAATATTGATTTGAAAAAGTACAAAAAAATTCCGTTATTTTTCTTACAATTTCTCATTAACTATTCATCAAATGTAAAAAAAAATTCTTAAACTAGTGATTTCAAGCTTCAAAATGCTCCCCTCCCCCCCTCGATACGACCATTTTTCACGCAAAAAATTTCGAGAACGAGAAAAATTTCCCAATTTTTCTGCTCCTTTAATTTTTTTGCTGAGTGTATGTTTTATCAAACGTCGTATCCCAAAATGTATTCGTACGATTCACTTGAAATTCGGCCAGAGTATAGATTATTACATTTTCTAGCGTACGACCGGAGGATTTCTTGATATGTTCATCCATTTGTTAATAACAAATCATTGAAGGTTTTTTTTGTCGAAAATGTATCCATTCTTTCTACAACGTGTCATTTTTGTAATTGTCAAAATTTCAAAAAAGTATCCGACCAGACGAAAGTTTTATTATTTTACTGAAACTACGCTTCTTTAACTCTTCGACTGCACACTTCCGCCACGAACTTCGGACTGCATGTGGGGTCGATCGAACCGCAGACATTTTTCAGATCGTTGTATCTCGGTAAAGATGCATTTTTTTTGTAGAGACGTTTTTTGTAGTCAATGATCCTTATTTTATGGCCCAAAATTTATTTATCAAGAAAAACAAAAATTAAGTGCCAAAAATTCGTTCAAAGGACGAGATGCGTTGAAAAATACGTACTTGCACGAAAAAAAAATGGGGTTAAAACGACCTAGTGTGCAGTCGAAGGGTTAATTCTTATTTCAAATCACTTTAGTTCCAAGAACCACCCACACCGATTGGCCATCCAGCAACTTTGGCACTTTGCTTGAAGAATAATAACTTCATTGTTCATCAATATTTTTCAATAAAGACAAAACTCAAACTTGGCAAAACTCAATTTTATCTAAAATCCTGACCTCGTCATCCCAATATTCTCATTAAAAAAAATATTGGAAATCGACCTGTTTCTTTGGACCCTAAGTTTATGCAGACCCCTTAAAAACCCGCATAAACCCAAACAACAATAATAATCATATCAATAAAGATGAAAAAACGGCAACCCAGCAATTCGTCATCTTTTTTTCGGAGCTTACAATGGAAACTGGGCTTGCAAAATTGGGTCTCGAGTGTGTTGTCATATGCGTGCACGCAGATTATCGTGAGTCAATTTCCATAACGACCCGAGAGTTAGATTAAAATACAATCGACGTGTACTCATTGGCTCACACGCATGATGTATGAAACGGGATAAATCACATGGGCGTATGGGTGCACATGGTCAAAGTGAGTCAGTCTAATCGATCGTGGTATACACATAAATGGAAACGTCGAGATTGCGAGCCATACGACTGTTATTTATCTATGTGTATCATAGATACTCTTGTTATTATTTATATTATTATCCTATTCTATCAAACGAGCATTTATCATTTGTTATACTTATCGTACACTTGTTATTTGTTATATTTATCATCTGAAGAGGGGCCTAAGGATTTTGATGAAACGGGCTGGATCTACCGTTCCCAAATGGCAGAAAATAATTTAACAAAGTCCCGACTTTGAAACAAACGTATTTAAAGGGGTTAAGATAACCGCATTGATTTTCACGAACTGATAATCTTTTGATAATTAAAATAATTCGTCTTTGATTCGTTTTATCAATATTAATCTTGATGATTTTGTCTTAGTATCACAAACTCTGCTAATTATATAAAAAAGAAATACTTTTTTTATGTTCCTAGCACCTTTAATCGAGTATCGTCCTGTATTTCATTTCGTACCTATTATTGTTATTATATGCGGTTACCTTATTTCCAAAAGCGATTTATTGGAAATAAATTCGCTCACATAATAATAATAATAAGCATTACTATTATTAATATTAGTATTTTATTAATTAAACTTGCACAAAAAAACCATTGAATGTTCGTTAATAATATCTATAGCGTTCAATATTTTTCCCTTAAGGCCTTAGGCCACTGTAGAGGCCAAAAAAAGGGCATATTTTGTGATTTTTTTTTTCAGAGAAACCATAAAATAAATCGGAATTACAAAATAAGAGTTTTATTATACACGTAATTGACTATACAAAATTATTTTTTCACAGCGATACATGTCAAAATGGCGACTGTGCAGCATTTTTCCGATGACTCCTTTATTTCTGGAAGGTCAACGGCCGGACCAACAGCTTCTATAATTTTTGAGTTATGATGAGACACTAAAGTTTTTTCGATTATATATAAGAATAGCTATAGAAGTACGTAGGATTTTTTTGATATATTGTTTTTTGTCAAAATGGCGCATTTCTAAAACAAAAAGTTTAAAATGCCATGAGGAAATCGTCAGAAAATTGTTTATAAAAAAGGAACTATGCAATATAATAAAAAAAACAATCCTACGTAGTGCCTCAGAAAATGTAATTCTAAATATACAGTTAAAATTTCAAGTGAATCGGTTGAAAGTTGTTTGAGTTATGAATTCGGCCGACTTGAAAAATGTAGTTTTGAGATAAACGCGTTTAAAGTTAGTAGAAAGTCACGACATGAATCAAGAGGGTTTGCGCTAGAATTCGAAAATCGAGTACTTAGCGATTCTTCACACCCATAATCTTTTTGAATATAATGTTATAGGTACTAAGGTACATTTTTAACAAAAAAAATTATAATAATAAAAATTATTATTATAATTTGGGCGAATTCATTTATTCAACGTTTTCTTTTTGATTCTTTTTCGGTCTACGACATTAAAAGATTTTTTTGTTAACGAGTAAGATTTCGAGTGTATATTGTACATAGGTGGATCGCGGGGGTGTTACTGTCCGCATTCGGGAGAGAGAGTGAGGGAGAGCGGTTATTCAGTTTGTCGTGTGACTCCTACGCACCATCCCAATTTATCGTTAATCTCTGATTTCTTACTCTCTTTTTTCTCTGCCTCTCTCTCTCTCTCTCTCTCTCTCGCTCTCGCTCTCTCTCTTTCTCTCTTCCACACCTCGGTCCAGGAGGGAATAATTTGAATCGCGACTCTCGTTGATCATATTATCGTCAAATAAGCCGCGAACGTTCTTACACACACACACACACATATATATATACGGTTGACACGCGTGTGTGACATCAGCGAAGCACAACAATTTGCATATGATCTTGGCAAAGTTGTCTCGCTGCGCGCTTGAACGCCGGAGTAAAAGTATCGCGACTGGATGAATTGGAAAAAATAAAAACCCCGAAGGATTACGATCTACCGTGACATGCGTGTTGATCTATTCTCATGATACGTCAATACTCGTCGGACCTTCGAATTGAATGCGTGTGTGCGTTTAACTCACGGTCACTCAAGGTTTACTACGAATTTATGCAATTACAATCGTAAATAACTGTATTTCCGTGTAAACATTTAGTTTACGTCGAACGTTTCGTTCGTATTTAAGGCGCCTGCATAAGCTTGAAATTTCAAAAAAAAAAAATGTTTTGTCATTGCATAGTTTTATAGCCTGGGATCTTAACTTTAATTTGTAACAAAGATTTTGTAAAAAAATTCCAACAATTGATCGAGTTATGACGATTTTTATAGAGAGTCAGATCGTCCACTGCGCTTCTTCTTTTGTTTTTCTTTTTCTCCAAACGATGTTTTATGGAACGGTGTAAGTTGTATCTCATTATTTATTCGTCCGGTTCATGTAAAATTTGAATAGAGCATAGTCCATAACATTTCCTATCGTATGACTGGATAAAGTTTAGATATTTTTATCCATTTGTCAATAACGAATGATCAAAGTTCTTTATTTTGCCATTTTTGTAATTTACAACATTTTCTAAAAGTATCCAGTCATGGGAAAGTTTCTTCATCATACTAAAAGTACGTTTTATCATTTTTTCATTTCAGACGACTCCAGTTTCCAGAACCACCTTAACCGATTGGCCATGCACTTTGTTCAAATAATCACCTCATGGTTTATCAATATTTTTTAATTAAAAAAAAATTCTAACACGACAAGACTATGTATCAATTGTGTGTAAAATCTGGACCGCATGACCGCATCTCATCAGAAAAAAATGAAAAATGTACTTGTTTTTTGAGCTCCAAGCTTATGCAGACTCATCAACAAAAAATATCATGTAGTATCGTATTTTTTAAATTCTATCTCCCACTTATCTCAAATCCAAGTGACTGGGACATTAAGTCTGAAAGAACTTACGATTTAGAGTAAACATTAGTAAAGAATGTGCACGTAATTTTGGATCTCGAAGTTTGTTCTCCCGAACAATCGTTCCATCAGATCTTTTTGCAATGATGATTGAGTTCTTGAAAATAAATTGCGTGAACAAACCGCCAACTTGGCCGCGAATGAAAAAAAAAATCCTACTGAAACATTGATCATTGATCCGGAGGATAAAAGTTTTAAAAAAATAATAATTGCGATATGTACACCAAAGCTGACCGTGACGTACTTTCTTTGTCCATATCCTTGACAGCCATGACCGCGATGAACCCCCCTTGCTACGAGAAAACCGGTGGGCACACGACGAGATACCTTCTCAACTCAAGCGATCCTTCCGCCAGGAGAACATAACCGGAAGAACTTTTGCTTTCACAACAATAACAGCGATGTCTCTTACACACTAGAGAATTGATCACTTCCGAATTCGCAAATTCCGAAGGTACGGAAGGTTAAAGGACACTTTTTCACCCCAAACGGGATATGTACCGAGGGGGGGGAGAGGGGGGCGGGGGGCAACTCGGAAGAGCGAAGCCTACGCGGTTTTTCAACGCGCGCGTATTACCACACGCACACTTCGAGGATTCGACGAGACTGCGGATTCTGAGGTCCGGTCTCCACGAGTCTCCCGGTACCGCGAGAGTCTCCAGAGAGACAGACAGAGAGAGAGAGAGAGAGAGAGATCGGACTGCTCGTGAGAGGCCCCTTCCTCTATTCGAAGAACATATTTCCCCCTCTTCGTACCCTTGCCTGACGACGACAACGACATGCGACATATACGTATACCCATAGGTATATATATATACGTGTATGTGGGGTCTCGCGAGGGAAAAGTTCGTACGGATGCTGCGTGAGAGTGGAAGAGATCAAGAGACTCCCGTGAGCAGAGAACGCTACGCGGGCAGGTTGCGAGCCCCTTGGGTTGCGCGGTGCTCTCCGTATGGAAAAAAAAATACTTCGATACGGAGGTCAAAAAGTTAAGCAGTAGGGAGATACATATGAAGGGATATTGTTTAAAAAACGGGGGAGATGCAAAAGAAACCCAACGAATTCAAACTGAACCTAAAGCATAGACAAGCAAACGCTGGAATAAACTGAAACCCAAAGTCGAATTTAATGCTGACAAGCAATTGGCAATCCAAAAAAAAGGAAGCGAGTCCTGATAAACTCTGAGCAAAATCCACTTAACAAACCTGTTAATATGCCGAAAAGCCAATAGAAGAGATTAGAAATGGCTGTGTGACAAGACCTTTTTGCGCAGTTCTTTCTCAATGCTAATTCATTGGTCAAAATTTGACGAACGGTGGTGTGAGTCAAATTCAATGCTTTCCCGATCATTCTCACTATCAATCGACAATCTGAACGCACAAGATCCTAGATTTTGTCGAAATTTTCATTTGTTCTTGAAGGTGAAGGCCTTCCGCTGTGTGGTTAATCTTCAATCGACTTTCTTCCTTCTGAAAATGCCTCAAACCACCGAAAACTCTGGGTCCTTGACAAAACATTGTCTCCGTAGGCCTGCTGAAGTATTGCAAAAGTTTTCGTTGCACTGTGCCCAAGTCTGAAGCAAAACCTGATAGCACACCATTTCTCGAAATTTATGTCACTCATTTTTAGAACGTACTAGAAAAAATCTACAGATATTACACAAAGTGCAACTATTTCATGGCATTCAAAATGTAATCAGACTTTTCGGGTGATAAAAAAGGGTACATGCAAATAATATGAGTTACTTTCTCTCTCTAACTCTCTAACTCAAGCCCAAGCCCAAGCCCAAGGGGCCTAAGCGGCCCAAGCCCAAACCCAAGTCCAAGTGGCCCAAACAAACACAAACCCAGACCAATAAACCCAAACCCACCATAATTGTAATGTACACACCAAAATTGAAACTTACATCTCTCAACCACAAATGACTCTACATGTAATGCAGCATTTTTCACCAAATAGCAGCCATTTAGCATGTCGCAGCTCCTCCATCCTGCTACAAAACAGCGGCAGTGGAGTGGGAGTAGCTTTAGTTTCATGTGATATCTCGCTAAATCAGACCCCCTATATACATCTTTAAAAGCATTTTCAATGCTAAAACTTCTTCACGAAAAAAATCGCTAAGGACAATCAAATTACTCTAGCGAGTTCAAGCTTGTACTGAAGGCGTATAACATGTTCATCTGCTGCTCCACCATGTCCCGCGTCCCAAGTGTTGCCAGTCTCATTACTTAAATTACTTCGAAGGGTATCATCATCTGCATGAAGACTGCCACAAAGGGTCTGCACTCAGAGTTGTTCCATAAAATGAGGTCAGTTTGTGAGGACATCGAGCTCTGTTGGACTTGAGGGGTCTGCATAAACTTCACCTCTCAAAAATATGACTTTTTCGCCCAGTTTTATGGCTACAAAATTCAGCAAAAGTTAAGACGCTAGGCTTAGGGTCTTAACTTTCATTTGGAACAAAGATTTTGTGAAAATTCCAAAAGAGGATGTTTATTTATGATGAACGTAAACGTACAGATTTTAGCGACAAAACGATGTGCTTGAAGACGATATTCGTGACCTGTTTTACGACATAATTGGTCATGCCGTAAAGCCAAGCTGCACATCTACTTTTTATTCTTCTTCAAACGATCTGTTGGTACTGCGCCAATTGCCCATAACAAATGGATCACCAGAATAAACGTGTCATCCAACGCGATGATGGAAGTTCACGACAGTTCCCAGGTAGCAACTTACAAGAACTTAGCTACAAATGCCCCGCCAGTGATTCCCAAAAAACTCTTCAAAAGTCGTCAAACGTGTAGAGAATTTCCGCTCAAAAGTGACCTTCAAGTCAACAACCGTTCAAACAGATCTTGGATCCGTAACAACTTATAAGTAACTTCCAGGCTGACATTTGGTATCCATTTATAAAACTTTCCGACATCTTGAAAATTTTTACCTTGTCTATTAGCAAGGTTTCTTTAATGTCTTTGAGAGCCAAACCTGACGAGGCTGCTTTTTACTTAACTGCCCTT
This sequence comes from Ophion ventricosus, assembly GCA_963932345.1. NCBI lineage: Eukaryota > Metazoa > Arthropoda > Insecta > Hymenoptera > Ichneumonidae > Ophion > Ophion ventricosus. The sequence goes on from OZ010721.1 coordinate 10,628,511, forward strand.
GTAGATAGCTCTGCTGGAGTGCATTCGTTCGTTTCTAGCTGCAAAAGCACAAAAAATCTTATGCTATGCAGCCTCTAACGAAAAACGATGGATCTGTCAATAGTGTTGTTTCACAATAAAATTGCGTGTTTTTACGAACCGGTAAAGTGACGTTCATCCACTGATGGATCTTGCAGTATCTTCGTCAGGGAGTTCTCGCATTCGAGGAGAATGTTGGATTCGAATCGCCGTGGTGCAACGATCTGATTATTACGATCGGGGAACGAAGGGATGATCATATGGCCGAGCTGTCGAAGTTCGAAAGGGCATACGAATGAACATTAAATATAAAATAAGGTATCATAATCGTAGTAGTAATAATAACACATAATAGTTTGAAAATAATAATAATAAAAACGATAAAAAGTAATTATTATAAATAATAATAAAAATAATAATTAATAAAGAAGAATTTGGAAAAAAAATAATAATGAATAATCATACGTTACCTATATAATATCCGTTCGCTTACGCTGCACAACTTCCGCTCGTTTTATGCGTAATTGATATGAGGCAGAAAACGTGTCGCGTGATCATAGATGTGTGGGTTTATTTGTGCTAAACGCACATGCGTTATTGGTATTTCCAGAAGACTCGAACTATTACGTTGGACAGAAAAACTCTCTCGTATATGGGCGAGTGTGCTCTTCGGATAAATTAATAATAGCTCAAGTACATCGCGCGATTCTCCGAGTGCACGTCTTATCGGGAGTTCGCGAAAAATGATGGACGTGAATTATCCATCTGGCCGATACTCGTGAAAAGCAATTTCTGTTTCGAGCGATCCACTCGTCGTGTGCCATTGAAACCGCAAAATTGCGAATCATAATTCAAACGATGCTGGCAATTGTACCGGCCTATCCTCGAAACAGTAATTACGATTGCTCGTAAGGGACTAGAGTTTTTTGGGAGCAAAAAATTAATTCGTATCAAGAGACGCGACAGCGTCTTGACGCCAAGCAATAAAAAGAAATTTCGATGTCACAGACGAACTTGCCGCGTACACTTTATACACTAAGTTGGCCTTTTATTGGTCGTTTTTCAACTTTAAATCGACGCCACGCAAAAAGGAGTTTACGAATCGAAGATCTGATGACATTTGACAAGAGTAATGTGATTTTTTCCGATCGTTTGGCCTAGGTTACTTTTCGATCCGTCCACTGAATCTCCAGATCTCATAATTTTCGGTCGAATTTCCGAGCGTTTTTTTTTACAGGAAAAATAGATTCCACACTTCGTAGGTTAGCGGAATAAAGTCAAACCGTCATATCGTAAACATGGCACATACGCCGTTTTTATTGGGTGAAGTAAAAAGTTCGGAGCGTTTTCCGCTAGACGTCTTTAGTGAGCCATATCTCACGATGTATACATCGCATCGGGTCATACTATACGGCGATTTAAAGGTGATATTACGCTTCAAAAAAAGTTCTTTGACAGTTTTGTGTTTGGTGAAGCCAGTTGTGTGTTACAGCGTTCCAAAATGGACGTAAGAAAGGAGAAAATTCGATACATTCTTCAGTACCACTACGACCAAGGTGAAAAGGCGGAGCAGGCGGCCAAAAAAATTTGTGCTGTTTATGGACTCAATACAGTATCAAATGCAACAGCAAAGCGGTGGTTCCAACGATTCCGTTCTGGTAATATGGACGTCGAAGATGGGGCACGCTCTGGTAGGCCAATCGTCGAAAATGTCGATAAAATCATGGAAATCGTCGAGTCGGACCCGCACGTGAGCACTTATTCCATTGCCCAGGAACTGAAGATTAGCCAGAAAACCGTTTGGAACTATTTGCATAAGGCTAGTCTCAAGAAGAAGCTCGATGGGTGGATGCCACACGAATTTACGTAAAAGAACCTTTTGCACCGAATTGATGCCTGCGATTCTTTACTGAAACGTAACGAAATCGACCCATTTTTGAAGCGGATGGTGACTGGCGATGAAAAATCGGTCACATACGAGAACAACAGCCGAAAAAGATCGTGGTCCAATCGCGGTGAGCCGGCCCAAACGATCGCCAAGCCCGGATTAACGGCCAAGAAGGTTTTGCTGTGTGTTTGGTGGGATTGGAAGGGAATCATCCACTACGAGCTGCTCCCATCGGACCAAACACTCAATTCGGACCGCTACTGTCAGCAACTGACCAGATTGAAGCAAGCGATCGACCAGAAGCGGCCAGAATTGGCCAATAGGAAAGGTGTTGTATTCCATCAAGACAACGCCAAGCCGCACACATCTTTAACGACGCGCCAGAAGCTCCGAGAGCTTGGATGGGAGGTTCTATCGCACCCGCCGTATAGTCCAGACCTGGCACCAAGCGATTATCACCTTTTCAAGCATTTGCAAAATTGTCTTGATGGTACAAAACTGGCCTCAAGAGAGGCTTGTGAAAATGAGCTGGTCAAGTTTTTTTACCAATAGGGACGAGGACTTCTTCAATCGGGGAATTATGAAATTGCCTTCAAAATGGACAAAAGTTATCGAACAAAACGCGCATATTTGATCTAAATCGGATAATCCTAACTATGTTAATTTCATCGTCGAAATAAAGCGAAAAAATGCTCAGAACTTTTTACTTCATCTAGTAATAGTAATATGATGTTTTGAATTAAAATAAAATATTTAGAAGATATTATTCCTAAGGTTCAACAATTTAGTTTACAACATCTCTAGTAAACTTTCTTGGCTGTTATTGACTGGATAAAAAGTTATTTCACTTTTTTTTTACATTTTAATTGAAAAAATATAATAAAACCAGTGTTTTACTGGTTTTATTAAAACTGGTTTTGTTAAAACCAGTGAAAATTGAAAAAAATTGAGATAAAGCAGAATTTTTCATATGGCAACACAAGCGATAATGTTTTCGGCGGGATGTTTTTTTTACTTGGCGTTCTTATTTTACTTTTTAAAAAGTTTTTATCAAGATATACCTGAAATAGCAATTATCGAGCGAGACCAAATGGAGACTCGAATGAAATTAGTTTAACACGCGGGGGCGCTCGCGATTTTCTCAATGGACTCGGTCCGAGATGGGAAAGGAATTCATTGTGGGTGGACTCGTTCCTCTCGTCTTTGGAGATCTGGGTCCAAAGCAGGCTCTCGTCGTCACATCCGGCTTACCAAAGACTCTCAACTTTACGTAGTGCTACGAAAATTGGAAAAAAAAAAGTTAAGTATACATATATGGGGAGGACATTTTGAAGCTGTTATATTTATGTATTGGGTCTATGTATAATTCCGTAGCGAAAATCAAGTAAATTTCAAACGCAAAATATTTCCTAAAAAAAGCGAGCTTTGGGAGCTCGAATGGCGATTGAGCGCTGAGCACGCAGAGCACGCTTCTATTGTATTACTCTTTTTAGCCCCTTATCGGTCACTCCGACCTAAATAACGTTCTCTACCGTATTTCTACAGGTATGTAGTATACGAAACTGATGTTTTTAGAAAATCGAAAATTTCCAAAAATAGACTGCTACTGTTATCCCTTAAGGATAAAACATGACTCAAGTTTAATAATTCAAGCTCGTGTCATAAGGTAAACTTTCTAATGCTTACTTTTTTCCTCTAACTGCAGCTATCCATTAGTTGTGTTGTTATAACATTCAATTTGCCGTAGGGAATCGATAAAATTTGCATTTGCTATTTCGTCCGGTATTTTTGCAATTTATTACACAGAAACTGTGTAATAAATTGCAAACTGTGGCCCGTTTTTAATAAAACAATATTTTTAATTCTATTGAACAAAATTCTGTACTACGCTCATGAAGCATTCTTCATCAACTGGGCCACTTTTTTTTCAACCTCTCCAATTTTTTTCAAAATCTGCCAGTTTGAAATATTAGTCAAAAGGAACGTCTGTGATTTTTTTTAGATTTTTTTAGGCGTCCATTCAGGATTTTCAATTTTTCATTACGAACACTGTATCCGAAAAAATATTCATCAAACAAAAAAAAAACAAGAATAAAAACTTTTTTATTTTTTCCGCTTTATCGAAAAAAATCAAAATCATAATTTTTCTGCATTGAGATCATTGAAATTTGGCAAAAAAATGAGAATAACATTTTTTTAAACCTAATAACACACTTTCGATTTCGGTACAAATTTTACAGGATGTCTGTCATTGGGTAAAGAGTCTGCGAAAAAAATTTCAGAATGGTACCTGCAATGGTTAGGATGAAAAAAAAATAAAAACCCTGCGAAATCTCATAACCACATTATGCGGTTATGAGATTTCGCAGGGGTTTTATTCATCCTAAACCTTTTTCATCCTAATGGTTAGGCTGAAAAATAAATAAAAACCCTGCGAAATCTCATAAGCGCATAATGCGGTTATGAGATTTCGCAAGGTTTTTATTTTTTTTCATCCTAACCATTGCAGGTACCATTCTGAAAATTTTTTTCGCAGACTCTTTACCCAATGACAGACATTCTGTAAAATTTGTACCGAAATCGAAAGTGTGTTATTAGGTTTAAAAAAATGTTATTCTCATTTTTTTGCCAAATTTCAATGTTCTCAATGCAGAAAAATTATGATTTTGATTTTTTTCGATAAAGCGGAAAAAATAAAAAAGCTTTTATTCTTGAGTTTTTTTTGTTTGATGAATATTTTTTCGGATACAGTGTTCGTAATGAAAAATTGAAAATCCTGAACGGATGCCTAAAAAATCTAAAAAAAATCACAGACGTTCCTTTTGACTAATATTTCAAACTGGCAGATTTTGAAAAAAATTTGAGAGGTTGAAAAAAAAAGTGGCCCAGTTGATGAAGAATGCCTCTCATACAGATTTGACAGATAGAGTTTATTGCAATTTTTGTCCACTGCCAGCACTGCGTTCGGGTCCATTACACCCACCCTATATTTTGCACGGAGCCAATACGTTAAATAGCGTCTACTAGGCCAGAAACAATAATTTTGTGGCCTAATATTCTTTGAGAAATTCTTTAGAAATACTTTCCCTTGATTCCGGACACAAGATACGAGTGTAAAGAAATGCAACGTCGATTTTTGTGTAGATCCTCGCTTCCGGGAATACCTTGCAACAATACTAATAACATTTTGTTTGTTCAAATGACATTATATTATGTAAAAAAATAAAGTTCTTGAATGCTATAATTTTTTAAGGAAGGCCCATAGCGAGAGGGTTAAAATTTAGAGAGAGAGAGAGAGAGAGAGAGAGAGAGAGAGAGAGAGAGAGAGAGAGAGAGAGAGAGAGAGAGAGAGAGAGAGAGAGAGTGAAAACTTGATAGAAATTTTCTAATCCCGTGCGGAAAATTGGCAGGGTAAACCTAATATAATTCGCGGCCTTCAATGGATCATTTGTGAATTCCATAGTAGGGTTTTCCGTAAAAGAGCCGGCTCGGGTCCCTATCAAGGAATGGTAGGGTAGGTAGGTAGGTTGACTAAAACTATGGTCTAAGTACAGAGACTAAGTAAAGGCATTTAAGGGGTGTAGTTGTATATTCCCTAGTAGCGATTTCTCCAGTACTAGTCGACGTTGCTATTATAGCGACAAATCAGTGTGAATTGCTTGATTACAGAATTTGTGGCATAATAATTATCGAGATCGATGAAATATTAGATGAAGCAAAAAGTTCTGAGCGTTTTTTCGCTTTATTTCGACGATGAAATTAACATAGTTAGGATTATCCGATTTAGATCAAATATGCGCCGTTTTGTTCGATAACTTTTGTCCATTTTGACGGCAATTTCATGAATCCGCGATTGAAGAAATCCTCGTCCCTATTGGTAAAAAAAACTTGACCAGCTCATTTTCACAAGCCTCCCTTGAGGCCAGTTTTGTACCACCAAGAAAATTTTGCAAATGCTTGAAAAGGTGATAATCGCTTAGTACCAGGTCTGGACTATACGGCAGGTGCGATAGAACCTCCTATCCAAGCTCTCGGAGCTTCTGACGCGTCGTTAAAGATGTGTGCGGCCTGGTGTTGTCTTTGATGGAACACAACACCCTTTCTATTAGCCAATTCTGGCCGCTTCTGGTCGATCGCCTGCTTCAATCTGGTCAATTGTTGACAGTAGAGGTCCGAATTGAGTGTTTCGCCCGATGGGAGCACCTCATAGTGGATGATTCCCTTCCTATCCCACCAAACACACAGCAAAACCTTCTTGGCCGTTAATCCGGACTTGGCGATCGTTTGGGCCGGCTCACCGCGATTGGACCACGATCTTTTTCGGCTGTTGATCTCGTATGTGATCCATTTTTCATCGCCAGTCACCATCCGCTTAAAAAATGGGTCGATTTCGTTACGTTTCAGCAAAAAATCGCAGGCATCAATTCGGTCCAAAAGGTTCTTTTGCGTCAATTCGTGTGGCACACATGCATCGAGCTTCTTGTTGAGACCAGCCTTATGCAAATGGTTCCAAACGGTTCTCTGGCTAATCTTCAGTTCCTGGGCAATGGAATAAGTGCTCACATGCCGGTCCGACTCGACGATTTCCATGGTTTTATCGACATTTCCGACGATTGGCCTACCAAAGCGTGCCTCATCTTCGACGTCCATATTACCAGAACGGAATCGTTGGAACCACAGCTTTGCTGTTACATTCGATACTGTATTGGGTCCATAAACGGCACAAATGTTTTTGGCCGCCTGCTCCGTCTTTTCACTTTGGTCGTAGTGGTACTGAAGAATGTATCGAATTTTCTCTTTTTTTACTTCCATTTTGGAACGCTGTAATACACAACTGGCTTCACCAAACACAAAACTGTCAAAGAACTTTTTTTGAAGCGTAATGTCATCTTTAAATCGCCGTATAGTATGACCCGATGCGATGTATACATCGTGAGATATGGCTCACTAAAGACATCTAGTGGAAAACGCTCAGAACTTTTTACTTCACCCAATATAATAATTAAACTATGCGTTTAGTAGACGAGCTGTGATGCCTTGAACCAACACGCATGCAGTGCGTTCATTGGAACAACGCGGGATCAAACGTGTCAAAATATGCGATAGAATTCTAAGCCTCAAATGTATTGAAATAACACATTTCTTTTTCACAGTACACACACACACACACGTACGCATATGGCTGCAATAATTTATTATGAGGCACCATTGAGGCAATTTTAAAGGCCCTGGTTATTTTGCCTTCAATGGCTCTCGGTAGCAAAGTGTGACCGGCCACTGATGGCCCATGTCAGGCTTCCAAACTAGGGGCCTTAATAAAGTTAGGGAAAATTAAGATGGACCCGATCAAAGCCCTTACTCAATTTGCGCACGGGTATACTTTTTTTTATTTCCTGAGTTTAAACCCTTTTCAATAACTTTTTGCCCGCACTTCGCTAATCCAACCTAACTTCCGTTGCGTCCACAGCCGTCTTAAGCTACACTTTACCGCATTTGCCGAAGGTACGGGGAAATTGTGAAAAACTTCTACCGGTATAGACGATCCCATATTCTTCTGATTCTTCGATGCACAGACGTTTTTTACTCAAGTATCTGGACCAAGATCTCAGAAGTTTTAGCTTTCCGCTGACTGGTTGATGCACCAATCGGTGCGCGGATAAGTGCTCACCGCTCCCAATATTGGCCATGCACAACGCTGCTTAACTCGAAGTACTATCGCCTATCCACCAGTGTCGATTATAAATGTGCTTATATTTATCGGAGGTGGTTGAGTACACATCGACGTAATGAATGGAAGGACAACAGGCTACCACGAAGATGGTCCATGTAGTCCACAGTCTTCAACATTACCTTACGACATTGAAGTTTGCACGGTTGAAACTTGGCACAATCTGCAATATGTTATTTTGAATAATAATGGAAATGAGAAATGCAAAATAATCTTCGTTCCATTCCAACGATTCAAGCTTCAATCCCATAAATATATGGGAAGTAATTTTTTTCTTTCCCCCCGAAGAAAATCAATCTCATTTTGTTAATTTTTATTTTAAGCTCCAAAGCTTTATGTGCACATGTTCCTAATTAACGATCACTTGTATAACAATATACTGATAATGATCGAGTCTGAGGTATTCGATATACAACACGGTAATATACATACTTATCATTTACAATAAACTTGTCGCCTTTTTTCCAAGCGTTGTTATTAGTATTATTATTTCTTCAAATCTTCGACTCTCTCGTCGAGGCATAATGACCGAGATTAATCCCCCCCCCTTTTTTTTTTTTTTTACATATTATCTAAAGAGACAACGACCGAAAAGTAGTTTCCTGTTTCAAACCAGTTTTACAAGTTTTATCCTTCGCGTTATTTTAAGATGAGAGGAAACATGCTTTTAAGTTGTTGCGATATTTGTTTTAATTTTAATTACTTTGTCAAAGCGACCCAGAATATATTGGTAACTGCATTTTATTTGAACGATGATTAATGTGTAAATAATTATTTTCTGTTATCGAGATTTTTTAAATCCTGGTAATGTACAGTTACAATTGACACAGGTCACGCTTATGAAAGAATGGACAAAAAATTCTACGGAAAATAGAATCAGTTCTGTGTTTTCTTTTTAAACAACGAGAGTCCCAAATGGGATTACAAGGTCATAAAAAAAAAATCCGAGCAAGATAATGAAAAGTCCGATGACTGAGATGAGGCAAAATTTGTAAGTTTGGAAAAAAGTGAACAGTTTTTTTATCCGTGTCCAAGTGGACGTACACACGTTTCACAGCTGTGGAAGTATTCTTTTCTCTTTCGGCAAATCGATCTTAAGAATATTATTACGAAACGAAACTCCTCGATGGCTTATTGTTTTTTTTTTTTTCGGTAAAAAATTGCATTGAACACCAAGTAAAGGTATGACAATATAAAATGCACACGAGTAAAAAATTGTCTCAGTCGGATAGGGAACACGAGGAATTGACTGTATGTGGGAGAGACTCCCACACATTGCACTCACACCTACTCTACGGAGTTGAGCTAACGCACGAGACTACTATAAAAGAATTTCTTTTTTTTCTCGTCTATTACTTTTATCGAGGAACTTTTTTTCGCAGTTCTATTCTCTCTTCGTTCGTGTGCCAAAGAAATAGTGTTCGTGTGCCAACATACCAGGCATTTTTTCCATATATCGTGTTTTTTTTTGCTTGTTAATTGGAACAGCGCAGGATAGCGATTGATTGGAGTAAAAAAAAAATTACAAAATCATATAGAAATAAATATAAAATGTGTATTTAAATGCCACAAGCTTTTCTCATCGCCCTCTCGCTTTCGCTTGTTTATTTTTTTATTCTGTTTCATTTTCGAAAGAGCCTCAGGTTGTATAAAATAAAAATAAAAATAAAAAAAAGTCATCGTTCGTCAATAGTTTGATTGTAAAACTGAATCAAAGAAAGGAAATAAACGGGCAATTTTCGTCGAAAAGTGTTAAAAAAAAAAAAACAACAAAGAATCGTGTTTCGGTGCCTCTTCGAGTATGAGGAGGGGAGGAGTGTATCCATATACATATACGTGTATATATATATATATATATATATATATAGGTACATGTGCTTTGAGACACTCGTCAGACATTTGAAACGTGTCTCCGTAAAACTTTACACTCAACCTCACAGACGCCTGACACAACTATTTACATTACTTTCCAATCGTATATACGTATATTATAGGTATAATTGGGAGGTCCCGATCACAAACGTAAATTGAACGAAAAAGTTATCAATTCGGAGAAAAGAACTTGTTTGCACGTTTTTTTTTTTTTTCTAAATAAAAGTATTTCAATATTTCGCGTTTTTTTGCCGTCATATTATCCTTGAAAGTGTGTACAGAGAATTTCTCAAGACGACGCACACTTGTGTATGACCCGATGTGTGATCGGAGCCTCCTGAAAGTGGTTAAAAAAAAAACGTTCTTTTTCAATCTCGTTCTCTACGGAGATGATTTATCATTCCTTCCAGTTGATAAAAAGTATCTCATCGATGAACGGAAATTCCGTGAAGTTGTGACGAACGAGGTACCGGTAAAAAAAAATTGCCTACTGTGTTGTCAGACAGTTTGATTTGTAAAAGAAAACCAAAATGAAAATATATTACGCCCTTAGGAACGAAATCTAAAACACCTCGGTTTTTAGCCAATCCAAAAGGGTATACGTTCGTATGTATGACATTCGTGCACGTATTTCTTTTTTAGGATTTACCAAAGAGACCGTTTAAACCATGTGAAAAAGAACGATCCTTTTTTTTTTCGCTGAGTTTTTTTTATACGTTAAATCGCGCGTAACATTTCGCGCTTAATAGTCAGTCCACTAGATTAGTATCTTCTCTTTTTTTTTCTTGTCCTTACATTCATTATTGTAGTCACTGAATCTTAAATTATACATTGGAATCACTCATGCGCTATCGATCAGGCGCGCTCGTCTCACGTCTCAAATCCCTCTTTTTTTTTAGTTTTCTAGACAGATTTTTTTCTTTCATTTTTTCTTTTGTCTTCCTATTCCCCACGATTAAGTAAAGCCTGCCAGGAGTTTTGCCGGACGGAGAATGACGTGATCAAACGCAAGCTCAATCCCAACGAACAAGCCCGCCGAAATGTCTTTTTTTGTTTGTTTTCGAAATGCTTATCAATGCCCGTCGGAATTTCTACTTTTTGCCAAAATAAATAATAAATTCCCTCGGGCTTTGTTGATTGTTTCGAAGACTTTAACCATAGCGCTCTCGGAATTTACAATAGTAAAATAAATTATCAGATTTGTGGAAATTTCTACCGTTTTTATACAAACAAATGAAAATCCCTCTTTGGATAGAACGTTTGTTTTTTTTTTGTTTATAGGAATGAATTATAATTTTACCAAACTCTGTAATCGGTTGACTAAATTCGGTAGTTTGGCGCGTGCTAGATCGGCGAGCTGTTTCTCCGTCTGGCCCCCTTATCTCTCAACGTACATAGGTATGCGTCGCTTAGATTTATAGCCAGGCATTTCTCGCCACATAATAAAAAAAAAGAAGAAAAAAATTGGCGGAGTATTCTAGCGGTAGGCTAATGCGGTAATTACACGCTCGCATAATACTTTTTTTTACGCTCTCGAGGACTCTCTCTCTCTCTCTCTCTCTCTCTCTTCAGGATCGAAGAGACGAAACAGGAAGCACGAAATTTCGGTACGATATTACACAGTAACAAGTATCGAATTTGCTCGTTCATCTAAATTTTTTCATTACAATAAATCCTTCGTCGACTCTTTGCTCTTCACTTTTTTTCTTTTTTTCTTCACGCACAGACACACACACATACACGCACGCACAAGAATAAGAGCGCTCAATTTTTTTTTTAATTACAATTAATTACTTCCGAGCCTCCTATTCTCGCTCACTAGGGTTAAAACTTAATGAATTTGTTTTTTTTGTTGTTGTTGTTTTTTTTACGAATTAAATATCACAATCTATGATTAAAGGAAAGGAAAATTCATTTTCAACGCTCCGCGAACCAACATCGTGGGCGGATCGAAGAGCAGTGTTTTCATTCGTTCGAGGGTAAAATTACACAATCATCGCGCGGTCAATGAGGCGAAGAGTATCTCGAGGTATTTGGAAACCCAGGTTGTATAGAATAATTATTAACATTCGAAGAGGAAAAAAAAAGATGACAACCGCAGCTTTTTTTTCCATCACAGATACACACACACACACACATACATCCACACACGCATGTATTTTTTTTTACACGTTTAAGCGTACGAAACGTACGTTCGTGTACCGCGGATAGATTTTTCTTGTTCCCAAATCTCATCACGGGCCACTTACGTACAGGAGCAGTCTTAGATTAATCCGATAAACGGGTTCGTTACAACGGTAATACGTAAAGTCAGGCGAACAAAAAAAAAAAATATATAATATTTCCTTGTTTCTTTCTCTCGCTGCCTTTGTTGCTATTTTTTTTCTTTCATGTATATATGTGCACGCAAATGTACAGAATGAAGCAACAAAAGCTAGCCGGATGAAATGATATTGGCGCTTCTCGGGCTCGATATTATTGCCATTTTCTTATTTTTCTGTACATTTTCAAAGTTTCAAATTGAGCGTCAGTTGAGAAATGTTCAAAAATCCGCAATATCCAAATCGCAATCGCGCATTACCATTTTTTTTTTCTTCACATCTTCTCTTGCTTTACGAATTTTTGCGCAAATTTACATTCGTTTTTTTTTTCGAATCTCGGTAACACGTCGATTCTAGTTCGCTGATCAATATTAACGCACAATTCAGACGCGTGCGCGCACACACACACACGCACAATTTACAATGTATATTGGAATCTCAAAGATATGAAGTCTCGATCCTCCACGTTGTATGTTCTTTCTCTCTCTCTCTCTCTCTCTCTCTCTCTCTCTCTCTCTCTCTCTTTCTCACAAATAATTGATAGTCATTCCATCATTAGGCAAGCGGTTCCTTTTCTCTTGGGACTAATTATTATTGTTACTCGATTTTTATAGATTTTTTTTTTCATTCGTTCCTTTCACGTTCATTCGGAAGATGAGAGCCCCATCTGGCGTTACGTGGCAATAAATTCACGTCAGGTGTTATCAGGCCCTAGTTTATTTCCGTATAGAGCGTATGCTCTAGAGCTTCTTCTTTTTATCCTGCTTAATGTCAAGCCTTGAGAAAATCTTAATGCCCCTTTCGTAGATATATGTATGTGTTTTGTTTTTTGTTATTTTTCTTCTTGTTTTTTTTTAAATCTTTTTACTCGTTAAATGCATTTGTTCGTTTCTCATCTTCTCTAAATATAAACGACAATTGCCTTGGCAAACTACCAAATGGAAGCGTCAGTTGGGAAACTCATCGATCTTCTAAAATACCCGTACTTCACGTCGAGGATATTACTGGCTGTACAGTCATATCCAAATGAAAAACATAATAAAAAGAAGAAAAAAAATACACTCTACCCTCTTGACCTCGAAAAACGTACATTAACTTTTCATTAATCGATCGTACAAGCGTAAAAGGCGAATGAGCGTTTCACGATCTTTTCGTGGTGACAAAAATATCCAGTCATCTTTTCAATTAAAATTCATTTGGATTTAACGCAGCTCGGTCTATTCGTCAATATGTTTTCGACAAATTTGCTAAAAGTATCAATTCGTACTACCGTTTTGAGGCTAAAAAATTATGCGATAAATATAATTTATCGTTGTTAAAAAAATATATATAGTTTCCGCCTGGACCATGGCGGATGACTGTACAGCCGATAAATCCTGAAATATTTCACCGAAGTTTACGATCAATCCATCAATTAAATACATCAATAATTTATCATTCTTAATCTTACTCGTATACAAAAAAAAACGCAAGAGATCCGTTTGTATATAAAATAAAACGAAATGTACATGTGAACAATGCCATTCGCTGGTATTTCGATTCATTTAAACGTCGAAAAATCATTGAAAGACCACGAGAATCAAATCTTATCGATCGTCAGTGTCGGCTGCATTATAATACTAAGATGCACCTATGTACAGTTAAAAAAAAAGTCTGCGTATTCATCGTCGTACACGCCTTACAAAATTATCTCGTACATGTGCAAAACCACATATCTATGTGTACGGTATCACGCAAAACTGAAGATAAACCGAGTCGGTTATCCGATCGAACATGTGACAAACCGCATTGTTTCATTTTCTTTGTTCATGAGTAATTCAAACGTATAGCTCACAAGAAAGCAGAAAAAATGTCTACCGAAATTCCCTCGAAGATGTCAATCGTTATGTACAATCCCCATTGAGCCAATTACGGTCTTCTGCGTTTTCAACCGTCAAATTTCACTTTCAATCGTTCACCCCCGGGGTTCGAGTAAAAGTTCGCCGATCTCACAAGACTCTCAACAAAAGAGAAGAAGACAGTAAAAAATGAAAATGTAGTTCTTTCATCAAAACGGGGCACGGAGGCACAATCTACTCGAGCTCAAAAACAAAAAAAAGTACAATTTTTATCTGTCGTATTCATTCTGCCCCAATTAGAGTTTTGAGTAGTCTCGTGACGTCGACTTTAACAGCGTTTTACCCAACTCCAAACACACACACACACACACGCACACGTAGCTTTGGACTCTCGGCGATGTGAGAAAAAAGAAACTACTGGGAACAATAATAACATAAACAACATTAACAACAACATCAACAACAACGATTCACATCGCATCGGTGGATAGGATTTTTCCTTTGTTTTTTTTTCTTTTCTTCTGTTTTTTTTTCCCCCCTTTTACCGTCGCAGACAGATCAGCAAAGAAATGGACAAGGAGTGATGATCGTTGAAGACGAGAAGAAAAAAACGGGAAGAAACGTAACGAGGGGGCGAGAGTCCTCAGCCTGGAGTGGGTGGGGTTTTGTGTCAGTGAATGTTGAAGTTGTATTGCTTACGGTTGGATGTTATGCGAAGCCATCGGCTAACCGCCAACGGTTCCGGATGGCAATTCGACCAAGCTATGTCACCGAAGTGCGGATAAGGCGTCGAGGTTGTCGTAGCCTCGACCTGTATCGACGTAGAAAATTCCTGGCGATACTCGTGCTTGCTTCTTTTCGTGTGACGACCCAGCGGACTCAAAAGAACGCTGTGATTGTTGTTTAGTCTTTTTCCATTGGCCATTTGCTTGGGGTGCTGTTGTTGTTGTTGTTGATGTTGTTGTTGCTGCTGTTGCGGTTGTTGCGGTGGTTGCTGCTGTTGATGTTGTTGTTGTTGAGGAGACATCTCGCTCGGTTCGATAGGCTCGAACATACTCAGACTGGGCATCGAGGCCTGCGGCTGATAATTTCTCGGCGATTGAATGAGGCTGTTGCCACGCGGCAATTGAACGACGATCTGCGATTTGGCGTCCTTGTAAACGGACACGGGCGAATAAAGCGTCATACTCTCGACCGGATCCATTTCGATCGGCGCCTCGGACGAGGTTTCAATGACGTTTCCAGGTATCGTCCGTGTCACGGGTATCGTCGTGGCAATCGAGGTGATTGCCGGTGACACGGTCGCGGGAATCAACGTTGCTACCGAACTCGCTGTTGTGTCGTTGCTCGATGTGATCGGTGAGAGTGACGGCAACACAACGGATATCGGCGTCATCATCGTTTTTCCCGTATTAACCATCGACGAATTCGCCAATGCTGTCTCCAAGCGCAACTCCTCATTGACGAAATCCTCCTCGAGCTTGGTCTTGATACAGTCGTCGTTGGGGAGAAACAGGGTGAGAAAGAGAAACAAAAAAAATGGACAACGTTAACATCTCGAACAATGGCTATTATAATGGTAGCATGAGTTGTTCGTAAAAGAAAAGATTAAAAAAAAAGCTAAACATTGGACTCTAGAAGAGCACAGAGAAAAAAATAAGAAACCATGCCTTACAGGTTTAGCGGAGCCATGCGGGGCCAGACACCGATAAAGCAAATCAACAGCCTGCAATAACAAAAACAACACAAAAAAACAGGTATCAACGGAAACAAAAAAAACTCATTTGTATGTTTTCTTTTTTTGTTGCTTTCGAGCAGGGTCGAGAGCCCTCCATCGATGAATGTTAAAAGATTTTGTATTTTCTCCAGACGTTGATATCTCGAATAAAAGTTCAACTTTTGTTTTGTCAAAGTATAAGCTCTAGTAAATTGTTTTCAAGACACAAAAGATCTTGATGATTCGGTACAGTTTCTTATGGAAAATCGTCAATTCTTGCTGACATTAATTTCGCTCGTTGACAATAAAATTCCAGCTCAATTCCTGATTTCACATAAGAGATTGTCAAGTCATCTGATTTTTAAGCTCGTTTTTTTTTTTCAAAACGATGCAGAGGAACTATTGAATACTTCAAAGTTAAAATTTTATCGGAGAAATCTATTTCTAAAAGAAAATCCGTGTTTGTCAACAATTGATCGATAAAAAGTTCGAGCCTCCTCAACTATAGACGCTTAATTTAATTCAATGACTGAGGGAGAGGATTAAGATTTTGTTTTCGGTGTCTGTTTGATCTCCGGTACATGATTTTTCGTTGGAATTGTGTTTAGAACAGAGATTTTTTTTTTACAATTTGATTCGGCTTTAAACGAAGCGAGAACTCGCTTGAACGCGGACACAACAATGACAACTCGATCGTAGCTGACCGAGCTACCAACAGACAAAAGTATCAATGGCGATGAGCACGTTTTGGGCGTACTATTGTGTTCCAATTTCCGTAAACGGTTACATGCCTTCGTATCGTCCGGTTATAAAATTACACAAATTGTTCTTTGTTCTGTCCACACAAATTGCCCCATTTTCTGTGTTGAGTGCACGTTTGTCGTGGAACGAACGAAGAACAAAGTGGCTTGCATAACGACGACGCGCGGCAATATATATATATATTTTTTTTTTTTACGAATTTACTTCTTATTTGCCACGATCGTACGACCAATATGTGCTCGAGGATAACGAGAGTCTGCAGATTCATTACAAAAATCAGGTACTGAAAACACACTGAAAGATGAAAAATTCCTATAAAATCGAATTTGAATGAACTTAAAAAGTGCCATTGAACCGTATTTTCGAATGTCTGCGCACCCGTATGATCCTTGCCATATTACTTGTCGAAATTACACAGTACAAGGGGCACGAAAAGTGAGTCATTCTCTGTCGAATCGATAAAAAAGGAAACAATTTAATTGTAATATCTTGAAAAGAGTATCTCGTAGCGCCAATTTTTTCAAAACCAACAGCTCTCCTCAAGGCTGAATGTAAGAGATTACTGATTTTTTTTAGATGTAAATACATGCAGCAAAATTTCAATTCCGACGTTTCCATAATTTTCACCGTTTACGAGGAAAAAAAAAAAACATCGAGGCAACTGAGCACTACGCGTTTAGGATGCTCATTGAGAATAAAATTCCAGCCGAATTCACAATTGTTCGTAAGAACATGTTGACTTTGTTTTTTTTCCTCGAAAACGATGAAGTACAATTCACGGAAACTTCAAAGTCGAACTTTTATCATGCTGTTGAAATTTGGATCGTTGGAGTGCAACGAAAATGAAGTATTTCAATCGGTTCAATTTTTGTTGGCCGATTTATGCTGTGAAAGTCACTCAAACGTTTTTTTAGAATTCTTATTACAAATTGACGACTTTAATTTGCAAAAAAAAGTCTTTGGCTAATGATAAAAATAAAGGAATAAATGAACAAAAAATCCGTTGCATTTCAACGATGCAAACTTCAACGACATCTTTTATCGCACACATCTGCGTCTATAAAAAAATTAGTATTCTTCAACATTCGTGTACATTCCTTAAAAAAAAAACAAATTGTATATTCCTAAAAAAACAATCTGACATTCTAAAACAAACTTTAATGAAACAAAACAAAATTTCCAGTTGAAAAAAAGCTCGGTGCTCGTATCCGTATGAGTATGAACGGTGAGCACTGATAATATCCGACAAAACGGAAGCACTTATCGATTGGACGTAAAATGACCGACTCGGTAAATGCAGACTTCGAGGAGGATAAAAAAAAAAACATGACCTTATGGAAAGAAAAACCAAACGAAAAAAGGGAAATTATCGACATATCGTTTACCTTGGGCAATGGATAGGTGTCGGGCAATGAGAGAACCGGTGGTGAGCCCGGTGTAGCGTCCGTTTCATTCGCCACGACGGGTGTATTGGTGGTTAGAAAGGAATTGACGATGGTTGGATTCGTTGCTGTTGAAACGGTCACGGTGCCGGTTATCGTGACTTTGGCGGTTCGATTTGGCAATTCCTTGGCTGCTCTGTGCTCCGCGAGTAATTTATCGAAGGCTTTGCTACGCCCGACAACGGTACGTCGCAGCGAGACCGTATGAGCTTTGCAAGTCAACGATCGCGTGCACGGTTTGCCGGTCTCGTCGTTCCAAACTCCGCAATGTCGATCAGCGTCGTATTCCCGATCCTTCAACAAGCCACGATCGCCTTTGAGCCTCTTTCGCCTCGATTGGCCACTGTTGACAGGACTTTTCACCGGGCTCGAGGGTACGATCGTTGAATTTGACGCTTGCACGGGTATCGACTCGAGGGGCGAACGCGGTGACGCTAACGACGAGAGACTCTGCAAATTCGCTTGCTCGGCCGTACGCTTTATCGAGGATGTCGTGGACGTCGAGGACGAGGAAGACGACGACAATGTCGACGACGCCGCCCCCGCCGCCGCCGTCGTCGTCGTCGTCGTGACTGTATGATTCGTTTTACTGCTCGATTGTATTTGCCCCGACGATTGTGTCCTCTTGAGCTTCGACACTTTGCAGTAGGGCGTTTTCACCGTTGGCTTGACTATCGGCGTCGAAGGCGGTGGTAGATTCACCGTGCCGGAAGAATGTCGACTTTCTATTCGAATGAAAAAAAAAAAAAAAAAATATGCTCCTTTATATTTGTCCTATATCCTATTTTGTAATGTTGGGGTTTTATGAGAGATACAATCCCGTGAAAATAGAGCCGAAATTTGTAATTCTCAAATATATTTCAAAGATGCACAGTGAAATCGGTCGTAAGTGATGTGACATGTAAACCAAGTCTCAAATTTGCTGTTATACGTGTTTTGTTTTTATTAATTGTTTTAACTGTATTTTTAAATATTGAACTTTATTAGGAAGTCTTTTATTAGAAAATCTTGGGTAAAATTGACTTCGTTTAAACTTTCTGTTCGCACATCCTCAAGAATAATATCCAATCGGTTTTTCAGTCGAGACATGCGAATACGTTGTCGAGCGGAGGTGATTTTTTGCCGTTGTGAACAAAAATTAGTAACGGAAACTTTAACCGCGTTTTTATCGGAATATCATTTTTTTTTAATATGCCTTCACGGTAGTAGGCCTGCGAAAGATAATTTTTTTTAAATTGATCCTTCGTGGTCATACATACAAATTCAATCGCGATGGTCACACTTGGGTCGATTCTACCCAGTCAGTTTTCAAAAAAGTATTGTGAGCAAACTATCCGTCCGAAGTCGTTCGAAAAATTACAGAACATGCTTTAGACTTTCTAGATGATGTACGAAAAATTTATTTTTAAGAAATAAAATAGCCACATGTTAAAAAAAAATTTATAAAGAGGTGACAACGCAAAAAAAATACTTTTTCGCTCAAAAAATCATAGTTCCGTGAATTTTCAACATCTTTACCTAAAATTTGGACGTGATACTCCTTAGATATGCTACTTTTGAGAAAAAATAGTAGCATAGTGCGCGTTCGAAAAAAGGTATTTATTCCGACATGTGAAGAGTGTAAATTTTATGGTATGAGGATACTTCAAACTCCAGGTAAGATGGTGAATACAGTCCCATTCGAAGCCGGGAACTATTATATATTTACGCCAAAAATTGATCGTCGGGTCGATTCTACCCAAGATGACCACGAAGGGTTAAATTAGTATTTGAATACGACGATCTTTAGTACATTTTTTGGCAAAGGACTGGTGATTCTTGCGCAACATTAAAAAATCTTCTCACCGTTGACGTTTGCATAAAAAATAAAATAAAACCCCGAAAAATGCGTGTGCGTAATTTCTGAAAAATCCGTTCTTTTTTCAATTCTTTCGTATTTGTGCATTTAGAAGTGTTTTATTCTTAAGAATTTTTTCACATGTTCTTTTAAATATTAAATGCCATTAGGTTTGCCCTAATACTCTAGAGAATGAATATGCCGCGACTACGCTTTCAGAGCTGTACAGTTTGATGAGAATGTATGGAAGAGCCGAACATGAAAATAAGCAGAATTTTTGTACGTTACAATGAATTACACTAAAACTATTAAATGATGGCAACATTTTTCAAAAAGTTTCTTAACTAATGATTAAAGTTGTTTTTCTTTGTTGAAAATCGAAATTGTTTTCCTACATCTTCCAATTTTCGTAATGTTCAAAATTTCAAAACCTATCCGGCCATACGACGATTTTATTATTATACTAGAAGTACATTTTTTTCATTTTAAATCACCCTAGTTGCCAGAATCACCCATGCCGATTTCTCCATGCAGCAACACTTTGTTTGAATAATAACTTTATTGTTTAGCAATATATCCAACTAGCTTCTACCCGCGACTACGTTTGCGTGGATCTCGCAATTTGTGTTAAAGTACCCCTTAATGGATTATTTTTTTTAAAGGCTGTCATACGTAATTCAGAATTTAGTACAATATGTGATATTATATTAGATTATATTCGATTTTGATTATATTTTTGTCGTTCGTATTCTATGAGAATGAAAATCTCATCATTAGATTTTTTTAAATATTATAATTAGAAAAATATAAGACGTTAGATTTTATCAAATTTAAATTATATTTGATTCGTTGTATTCTATAATAATTTGAATTTGATAATTACATTGGATTTGACATGAATGTTATAATTAGAAAAACATTAGATATATTTATATTAGATTTGATATTATATTAACATCTATTTTAATTAGATTTGATTTGTTTTTATCCTATAATAAGAATTATGTAAGACTGATAATTTCATAATTGAATTAGATTCGAGTCGAATATTAGAATTAGAAAAATATTGGATGTATTTTTCATAGCCTATGTGTTATTCGAAGTAACTGTCTACATGTGTGTAGAGAGTTATTTCGACAAACATCAGGCATACAGATAAAAAAAAATATTTGATATTAGAATTAGAATGAAAAATATCCTATGTGTCGTAAGCTATCTACATTTTAAATTTCATTGAAATCGATCAAGCTCGTGATTGAGGCGTGATTGAGTAACAAACAGACAGAGAGACAGACAGACAGAAAGTCTGATTTATAATATTAGTTAGGATAAAAAAAATGATGTGCAAAATCTCAGCCTCGTAATTCCAAGATTCTGATTAGAAAAAAATATCAAAAATCGACCTGTAATTTGGGCCTCAAGCCTATGCAGACCTGTTAATAATCTTAATAATTCTAACGTAGTGTGAAAGATACGTAGCAAAGTACAATGTTTTTTATGCTCTTAGTCCCCCTTTACCGAGCGCCGCTTGATCTACCAGTACGTGAAAATTTAACGTTATTTGGATCCTGAAGAATCCAAAATGCAAAACAAAAAAGTTCGTCTCAGGATGTCCTCCAATTGTTTTTGTTCTCCGCATATTGGAAGGAAAGTCGATAGAAATTTTGCTTATTTTATGCTCGTCGGAAAATTTGCCAACGCTAATAATATTCTGCTGAATTTCCCAATGTACCGAGTGTACAGCGCAGCCATGTGATCTATGTGAGCGAATAATTCAAATGTACGCTTCAACGTAACAATGTAAAATTTACCCATGTGCTGTATGAGGGCCTGTGGTTTGATAATCGCGTTGCATATCTCGCAAACAACGCCATAGAACGTGTCCCTCTCGGGGCAAAATCCATAGAGATCGATATCTGAAACAACAACGTCATCTCATGAAGTAAGTTTCGCAACAAACACTGTTCAAGAACGATCATTCGTGCGATCCAAAATCCAATAAGTAACGGAGATCCGGAATAAAATTACCATCCGACGACAGTCGTGTGACGGAGCTGGCAGGTTCAGCGTCTGGTTCCTCATCGCCTGTAACGACACAATAACATTAACCCATCTCTGTCGTGCAACACCGACGCGTATCAACAATTTTCAAAATTCACCTTCTCCGTCTTCATTCCTACTTTACAAGCAAGCCAAGTAGATTTCTGTGTGAAAACTAAAGATCCAATCAATGTTTTTTTTTTTACTCTTATCACCGGAGAATCAGCGATAGCCTGACAAAAAAAAACCTAAAGATTTTTTGTACAGGTTTAGTCTGTAAATTGAAAAATAGAGCAACACACACTTATACAACGATCCGTAAATAAATATTCTCATAACAATTATGTAATCGAGATAAAATGACAAAGTTACGAAATAACTCGAGATTTGGACGTCGAATCGATCGATTGCAACGATATTGAATCAATAATAATGCGGCAAGGTCAAACGAAAAACAAAACATCGATTTTCTAGCAATTTTGGGGACGTAGGGAAAACTTATTCTATCATCCATATATATATTTTATATATATATATACATCTATATATATTTATATGTGTATGCGCGTGTATTTATTTCTATACCTATAGGTATGTGTAAATAAATATATATATATATATATATATATATATACATTTGTATATACGCATGCGAAACGCCTCGAGTAAGCCGAGTGGACAAAGAGGGAAGTTTTTGAGGTTATGTCGAAGATTTGGACGCCTTCGAGGTTAACGAAACATTTTATGCGATCGATGTAATTATGAAAATTCCAAAGAGACGTTGAGCAATGTAGATACAGATTTACGGCGAACTTACTCAAAGGCTTGTCCCTCCCGATTCTTTCGATCCAGCTGGACCACGGCTGACCGTGAAAAAATGTTGGGCTGTCACTCCCCGACATTGCCACACACCACACACGGTGCGCGTTACGAGAAGTGAATGAGATTGCGAGGATATATACGTCTAAAGTATATTGTCTTGTGTACCGTCCTTATTCGATACTATAACGTCAAAAAAAAAAAAAAAAGAAGAAAAAAAAACAAACAACAATATTATTTCGCTAAAAGTTTCGTTTTATTTTTTCGACCCCCTCCGCGATTCGGGGCGGTGAAGCGTTTTGGTTAAAAGTTTATTTTGCAGCCACTGGGGGCCCACGAGGTAGACCGCTTGGCCCAGAGAAGAGAGACACTCCTTCGCGCTTTTCCTTGCTCTCGAAGGATGCAAAAAAAAAAATTACGCGCATTTTTTAGGACAAATTGTAATCGCGGGAGTGTCGCATTTTTTTTTTTTTTTTTTTGGAAAAAACATTAAACGCGCGTACACACGACAGCTCGGACAGAGCGATCGCCGCGAAATCGAATCAACGAAAACGGGAGATACATCGAGCCTTTTTGTTCCGAAGACGCGAAATTTTGAATACGATGATGGTACATTTGCACGAGAGTCCGAATAATCAATTGAATATGTAGTCAGTGCTTTATTTTTTGTACTTGAACGCGTCTACAGATACCCCCCTTTTTTTTTTACTAGATATATCACATATACCGAGAAGGTTTTAGACGGAAAATGACTTATTTTCAGTCCCGACAATCTGTTTTTCATTAGTCTCGTATGTTATATTTTAGGTTAAAATTGACGATAACCTAAAAGATGAGCAATAGCGATGCGAATGCGCGTTGAGAGCTTTCCACCCTTATTACGAGTGTCGAGCGGCCATGGAAGGATATCGATGGGTGGGAAAAAAAAAAAAAAAAAAACAGCAGAGACATCATTGACCGAGGTGAAGCGTTTGGCGAAACGCGTACGAGGAATACAGCCGATCCAACTTCGACACTTGCGTGCTTGGTTATGCCGTGTCGCGTATAGGCGTAGATAGGCGTAGGTAGGGCGAGCAGGCGTAGGCCTGCTCGATTGGGTTTTGGCCAGTGTGCGTGCGAGAAAGCGAGAGAAAGAGGGTGAGAGAGAGAGAGAGAGAGCGAGAGCACGGTAGCCGTGACGTAGTGGAGGCCGAGTGAAATGCATCACGGGTAATGTTTTGTTCGCGCGCAGCTTCGACGCGCCGGTTTTACTGGCCTCGACGCGGGCACGCGGATTTACCCGAGTCGCGAAGGTGGTTTCCCCCTCCCGTGACGCACAACGTTGCGAAACATACCAGATGTTTCGGACTTACGGTGGAAGTGTGGGAGTGGTTGTTGTCTTCAGTCGCGAGAACATCACTGAGCATGTTATTTTTGACCACGTCGTTGTCGTCTGCAAAAATACGATATCTTCCAAGAACGATGAGCAGGTTTTTCCGTTTGTATGTGTTTTAAGGGGTGACGCCAACATCTTTAGTTCGTAGTCTCAAGAATAATATCCAATCGGTTTTTTCAATCGAGATTTGCGAATACGCGTCATCGGGTAGAGATTATCTCTTTCCCTAATCAACAAAAAATTCGTAACGGAAACTAAACGCGTTTTTCTCGGTATTGCGGGTGGTTTTTTTAATTAGCCTTCGCGGTGGTAGGCTGGCAATTGTTTGATTTTATTCAATTGAATTGGTATTTGAAGACGACGGTCTTTGGTAGATTTTCTATTAAAGTAGTTCGGCCGTCATATGACTAGTCAAGTTGGCAACTAATTTATATTGATTAAATTTAAGTCTAAATTACTAATAAATTTAATAAACACTCGCATTGAAAATATTTTTATCACGTGAATGTAATAAAATGCTTTAAAAATATCGTAAAAGATAAAATGTATACTTCAACTTGACTAGTTAAGTGATTGAGTCCGCCATGATTGTAGTAATGTTCGGATAAAGTCGGATCGCTGCCCCTCTCAGCCCCGCCATGCCGGTACCGGTGACATTTTAATACACATAACCTGGCTAACATTTGTATTACGCGAAAGAAAATGTATCTGTGTAATGGCATCGAGAAAAAAAAATGGTCAATTCGTTAAAAAAAAAGCGAAGCTATTCGACGAATTAAAGCACGTGAGTCAATCTCAAAAATAAATTTTAAAAAAGCTGAAAAACTCGGCCAAAAAGTGAAAACAAACGTAAACAACGCTGGTCGAAGAATAGTTGATACAGCGTTGCTCGGAAAACGTTTGTGGTGCAGTGATTGTAAAATTCCATTGAGTTTTTCCAATGTGGAAAAATTCATTCTTATTTATATTGTTTAAAAACGATGACTGAATAAACAAGGTTCTCAAATTTTTGTTCTCGCCTTTATTTATTGTATTCAAGTTGCACCGACTCGCATGAAGATTTTTTTATGGTTAAAAAATTAATATTTCAAAAGATTATACATGACAATTTATTTGTAAAACTTGATTTATTCATGAAAAAAAAATAAAAATAAATGTTGATCACTTTTAAAGTTTCTCGAGAAGAATTTGAAATTCCCGCGATTACCGACTCTGCCCGAAGCTTCAATCAGCTGTTACCAGCAGTGCAACGTAATGTCTGCCATCCGCTTCCGACACGTCAAAAACAAAAGTTTTTTTATGTTTTCTTTTTTAAAAGCGCCGTAAGGTAATGTTTTTTTTTTTAAATAAACAGAATCTGTGATAAATTTTCTTTATGATGGAAACTTTTCTGAAGCTCAACCACCGATTAGTTTTTTTACAGTTAACATTATTGTGAGTTCTTCCATAAGGTACTGTGTTAAAAATCAAAATTTAAAAATGAAATAATTCAAAATTTTGCCTCGCAATAGGTCTCGAAAATGTGCTTATTGTAATCAGGGGACTTTGAACTATCATTTACCGCAAAAATTGGTGAACATTCACCGTACTTGTTCAAATAGCCGAACTACTTTAAAGTATTAAAGATTTTTGCGCAACATTGAAAAATCTTACCGTTGACGTTTATATTTAAAAACTTTTTTTTAGATTTTCTGACAAAGTACGTGAGATTTTTTGTCGCAACATTGAAAAATCTTACCGTTTACGTTTATATTTCAACATTTAGGTCTGATTTTATTTTTATTTTTAAACAACCTTTCATTTAAGGCCTTATATACGCGATTTCGCCGATTTTCGAAGGTACTTATCTAGGCGCGGTTAAAAAAAAATGACGCATATATTGACAACATTTTTTTTACAGATCATTTATGCACATGGTTAAGTATTAATAAAAAAAAAATCAGAAATATTAACAAATGGCGGAGATATAACATAATAAAGCAATGTATTTTTTTTGCGCGCGCATTGATGGTGAAAGTTCTCGTCATCGATGTGGGTGTCTGAAAAAAAATGAACATATTTATAATTGCATAATGAATGTATCTTCAATCTGAACCAACAATATTATTTTTTTTAAATTATTAGAATAAAAATCCAAACATTTTTTTACTCAATTTTCTGTCGGTATTTTATTTTTTATATTTTTTTGTGTCATTGAAATTTTTGTTTCTGTGGTTCACACGATAGCCGATGATACTAAGAATGTGTTGTAAAAATTTCAAAGCGATCTGAACCTTCGTTCAAGAGTTAGAACTTTCACAAGGTTCAAAAAAGTGAATCGTGGAAAAACGGCTTTGAAGTTGGCGGTCGGGCGCGTCGCGCGGTATCTATTATAAATGAAATCTTACCTTATTTAATACAATTTTTGGAATTTTTCAATTCTGTAAAGCTTAAAATATTCCTAACCGTTTAGGCTAATGGAATCAAAAATAAAAAAAAATGAAAAATTTTGAAATTTTTCGCGTATATAAGGCCTTAATGTAATTTGTTAAAAGAAAACTTTTAAGGCAGTAGTCTGCTTTAGGAGCCGAAAAAAAAGCGTTTTTTCAACAATTTTTTTGAAAGGGAAGGAAATGATTGCGGTAAACGAAATTTTGAGACGATAGTATATTATATTCAAGCTTTAAAAAACAATTTTTATTATTACAAATTATTGAAATTTGCCAAAGTTGTAACGATTTTTCTGGGGCGCCTGGAGTGTGCACTCGTAAATCGGTGCCGGTGATGGAGGTCGTGCGATGCATCTGAAGCAGTGGAACCAAATTTTTTTTTAGTTTTTATAAGTTCCTTTTCTATATGAACTAAAAAAATACCGAAGAAATGACGAAATTCCAAATTTTTTCGAAGTTTGAAAAAAAAATTCACTTTTTTGAAAAAAAAAATTCACTTTAAGTTGCAAAACAAGTAATTTAAATAGTACTTTTGTCCAACTTTTTTAGTTCAAATAGAAGATAATTCAATACTGAAGCTAGATCACTTTGGTTTTTTTCGATCGGACATATATTGTTTTTACTATCGCCGGCACCGTTTTCCAAAACTTGTGAAAATGAAAACTCGAGAAAACGGGCTGTAAAGTTCTGCCCGAGCATTCGCACCTGCTCGACGCTCGGCCACTAAAACTGATCTAGCTTCGAAAATATGTCGAATTGGCCTCTAAAATTTTAAACACA
Organism: Ophion ventricosus; assembly: GCA_963932345.1. Classification (NCBI taxonomy): domain Eukaryota; kingdom Metazoa; phylum Arthropoda; class Insecta; order Hymenoptera; family Ichneumonidae; genus Ophion; species Ophion ventricosus. The sequence continues at coordinate 10,655,377 of OZ010721.1, forward strand.
TATTCTTGGATAGTTTTGGAATAGATTTAAGACAAAAACGAAAAATCGATTTTTTGAAGCCTGTAAAGCAGACTACTGCCTTAACTTGTTGAAAGAAAATAATTTTTTTTAACAAGTCACGTATATGTGACTATAAATAAAAGCTTGGGGCGCTCAATTTTTTAAATGTTTAATAAATTTGATTTGAATTTGGCACAATAATAATTAGAGAAATTATTATCACACGTTTGTACTCAGTTTCCCGATTTTTATTTCAGACATCTAGGGTTCTTTTACAGTAAATTGAATACAGTTGATATGTTGACCGATTTATGTAAATTAAGGATTATATGTCTAAATTTTGATCGCCCCAAGCTTTTATTTATAGTCACAGATGACTTGTTGAAAAAAATTATTTTCTACTTTTTAGTACATTAAATAAGAGCTTGTTTAAATTTTTTTTTTTAAATATATATTATTTTATACTTTTTAGTTGTTAATTGATTTTATTAGAGCTCTGAAATGTTTTCCAAGAGGCATTAATTCTTCCAAACGATGTTATTATTGGTTGATTATCAGGAGAAATCCTGGAAAACTGTGACAGGTGGCATCCATCATAGATGTTGGCTCATCAGCTATCGTACCTTACCGTTTAACCTATTTTATCTATTGAACTCTTTTTTGCATGCACCTCTTAGATGCATGTTTGCAAAATTTCTGGGCTCTAAGTAGTCGGGAAGTTTGTGAAATATCGATTTTTCATTTTGCCTCTCACAGAAAGTCGTTATTTTTTATTTATTTTAGTTGAATCATGCATTGTCACCTCTTAGATGCATGCTTGCAAAATTTCAGAGCTCTAAGTAGTTGTGAAATAGGTAAAATATCGATTTTCGATTTTGCATCTCACAGAAAGTCGTTATTGTTATTTGTTCATTTATTTTTTTTTTTAAGTTGCATCATGCATTGTCACCTCTTAGATGATTGTTTGCAAAATTTTAGCGCTCGAAGTAGTCGGGAAGTGGGTGAAATATCGATTTTCAGTTTTGCATTTCACAGAAAGCCGTTATTGTTCTTCATTTTTTGTTCATAAAAAATCGAACATTTCTCTCTTCTGCTTGTCATTTTGGTAATTTTCGAAATTTCAGAAAAGTATCGGGCCATATGAACCATCCAACAACGGCGAGTGTTTAAATTTTAATAATTTGCTTAAATATTGAAACTATTGATTGTTTGAATAATAATAACTGTTTAAATTCGTTCGTTCAAATAATAATAACTTTGTTGAAATTTACTTGTTTAAATAATACCTTTAATGTTCATCAATATTGAACAACTTCAAACCCTTTGTTTAAATAATAATAACTTCATTGTTCATAGATATTCTTTAATGCAAGAAAAACTTAAACTTGCCAAGACAATGTATCAATTATCTGTAAAATTCCGACCTCGTCATCGCAATACTCGCCTAGAAAAAATATATATATATGGTGTGTCCCAAAAGTCATGCAATATATATATTTTTTAAAAAGATTTATTAACAATATCTTTACAAGGGATTAATATTCTTCAAAGGACTCTTCATGAGCATCTACATATTTTTTCCAGCTACACTCCCATGCTTGATACGCGACCCCCCCCCCCCCCCCCAAAGGCCTCGACGCGAATCTTTTTTAAAACTATTGTCACAGCCGCTTGGATAGCCTCAATGCTGTAAAAACGGCGTCCTTTGAGTACATTCTTGACCTTGGGGAACAAGAAGAAGTCGGCCGGACCGTGGTCGGGACTGTAGGATGTCTGCGGCAGCGTTGCCACGTTATGGGCGGGGTAAAGTATTAAAATTTTTTTTTTTTCATTTTTTTTAAATTTTTAAAATGAATGCATAATATCTCAAGAATATTGTGTTAAAATTTCAAGTCGATCGGAGTAAAATTGACGAAGTTATGAGTATTTGAGCGTCTATTGCTCCATGCCGGGTTTTATACCTGGGCGGCGCACGACAGTAAAGAAGAAAGAGTTTTGCGTAGACAAACGCAAAAAGATGCTCTCGATCATCTTGATGGAAGCCTTTTGCTCTACGGACCTGGCATCGACGACTTTGAGTGAGTATAAGAAAATTATCGAGTTTTATTTTGAATTTCTAAAAATTCAAAGATAATTGAAAAATCTGAAAAAATTCATACGTATTCAGAAAAATGAACGAATCACGAAAAAAAATTGGGTTGCGGGGAAATTTGTTGACTAATTTTTTTTTTTCATCATTTTGTTAATAACATTTTGGAATTATTATTATGCAAAATTAATCTTTTGAGTACCTTTAATATGCATGAATTTTCTCAGATTTTTATGCAATCGAGAAGTGTTCTCAAACTTATGTGCAATGAGCGCTAAGCGACCAAACTCTTCTGCGTTTTTCAAACCGTTTTTCTGAGACTTGTCATATTTGAAGTCCGTGTGCACGATAACTCAAAATCTACTGGACCAATCGCTTTGAAATTTTGCACAGTACTTCTTCACATAATTCACCAGGTATTGTCGAGAGCTTTTTTGTTTTTTTTAAATAATTACTAATTTTTCAACAACAAATTGGCCGATTTTTTTTTAGCGAAAATCGGGTTTTTGGCTCCCAAGTGCTACGAAAAATCGAAAAATCGAAAAAAAAAAAATCCTCCCGTCATTACCTCGAGAAACATCTCCTTTGACAAATGCATTTTGATTTTGTTGTTTCAGATGATTCTGTTGCGAGTTATGGTGCACACCGCAAACCAACTTTTTTTCGAGGCGCCTCCGGGGTTTAATTTTCACTCGCTCAATTTTGAATATTTTGCAATGCAAATTAAGGAGAATGTTGTTCAAATGTTACTTTATTATATGTAAATTTTTCAATAAACGAACACTATCCGTTACGCCAAAAAAAAAACTTTAAAACATGCCTTTTTTTCGCCGAATTAACTTTACCCCGCCCTTATGCTTCGACAGGAACTCACGGACGCAGAGAGACGTGTGGCTGGGCGCATTGTCGTAATGCAGCAGCCAGGTACCGGCAATGTCTTTTCGCACGCGGATGACCCTTTTCCGCGATCTTCGTAGGCTTGTTTAAGCAGTTCATGAGTTTCTGCAGCTGTTTTTTTCGAGTTTTCTGCAGAACTTGATCGCCCAACGTTGTTCGGAAGAATGCGCCATGAGTTTCGAAACCGGGATGCACTAAATCAGCGATCCTGACGCCATCTATGCTCGGAGCAGACTGGCCTAGGGTGCGCTGCAAAGTTGACAGTCCGCCCCCCCCCCCCACATAACTCGAACGGCCCACACGTGCGGCGACCGGTCGGGGCGCGGCAAAAAAAAAAAAACACATTGCATGACTTGTGGGACACACCATGTATATAAAAAAAAATCGACACGATGGATTTTTCAGGATTTTATTCAATTGTCATAACGTTTAAACGACATTGGGGAAATTCCAATTCACAGCCTTATTTCTATCATAGACAGAATGTTATTGACGAACAATTTTTCTTCACATTAGGAATCACGTGTACGCGCTTTTTTTCGTTTTTTATTGCCAGCACATTACGATTTTGCAGGTTTATTCTTTGTGATACATAAGTAATCACGTTGCGAATGACTAGTACAGGTGCGGTTTGAAGGTTCGGATGTATACAACTACGTATATTTCCGTGTATATATGTGTTCATGTGTGTTTTCAGAAGAAGAAAAAAAAAACATATATCCATCACTGTCAAATAAGTACTGGCCGTGTCCTCGTCGTTTTTTTTTCTCTTTATAAGCTTTTGTTCTTTCGATAAAATCTCTGTGTAGTCGGACGGCGAATCTTTTGTTTATCTCTTTTATTTTCGTCTTTGTTGCGAGCGACCGACAAACGAGCTTCTCGGCTCTGTCATCGTTGTGCGGGTCGCGGTTATTCTGTTAGCCTGTTGCGCCGCTATGACTTCGCGATTCAAATACCAAAACGGCTGTTTTTCCTTTGGCCACGTTTTGATACGATTTATCAACTCCTGGTCGTTGTAAGGATCGTAAGGCTCGTAGTTCGGCGATGAATTTCCATCTACAGATCCACCGAATCGTTTGTTAACTCCCGTGGTGGTTGAGTCGTCGTTACTCGTGTTTGTGGCTGGTAGGTACTGCGGAAGTACTGGCGGATACGAACGATGCGAACCTCCGGCGTAAGGCGGTCGTTGCGCTATTGCGAGGACGAAGAGTCCTGTCAGAAGCACGAAGTATTTGCTCTGGAATAAGATTAATTGTTCAATATAGTTATTACATACAGACATATATATGTATATGAGATATTCCACGCCATTTCACCTAGCCCGTGACGCCGACCATTTTCGATTTTTCTGATCTTTTTTTTTTTGTAAAATTGTACCTCACACGGAGAGAATTAAATGTTAAAAATTATCGTGCAGTAACGGTAAGCAGATGACAACCCTGAAACTTCGCTTATTATTACTGAGTAAAACACAGATTTTCACGAAAATAAAATAAAATTTCTTCTTCAGATAGAAAATTTTACCAGATTTTCTAGTCAATTTTCATGTGTAACAAAATACGCAAAACTTAAATTTAAAAAATATATAATATCAGCGAAATTTTACTGTGCATTTTATTATTTTATGCCTTTCAAAAATGTCTATAAAAAAGTATCGTCTTTATAACAGTTATTTTAAGATTTATTATAAAATTTAATGAGTGTTATAGGAAAATGTATTGTGCTCTCGGTAAAAATTATCGTGCGCGCTACCCTTCTTGTATAGTAAAATTTTAGCTACGTATTTGAAATTTTCCGTAACGTGAGTTAAAAAAACTTGTCGCATACGAATTATTATGTTTTTCTCACTTGTCACCACATTGAAATATATCACGGTAATTTTTACCGTGAAATTCACGACAAAAATTACTTTTTAATTCTCTCCGTGCATGAAAGGAATATTCACACCAATTTTTAGTTTTTCATCTCTTCTCTTTTAGGAGTTATAACAAAAAATGTCGATTTCGGAAGTTTTGGAAACTTTTAAACGCTGATAACTCTCCTGAACTAATTGAGACATCGGCAAATGTCAATATATATATATATATATTTTTTTTTTTTCATTTTGAAGCATACTTTCACAAAAAAAAGATTATTGCCTTTTTAATTTTTTTCTAAAAATTGTCCAAAATAGAGTAACCTATTCTATGATTTTTAAGACTAGTCTCATCGTGGGCCCATTTTTCTTTCTATTTTTTTTCGAATTAATCATATGTTTTTTAGAAGATTTTTATCATTTTAATCTCATTTTAATCCTATTTTAATCTCCAATAATGCTAATAATGAAAGGGTTAATTTTTTTATTTGTGCTGAAATTAACGAAAAAAGAAGATTTTTCGTGCAAAATTAATTTTTTTTTCACCAATAATAATATTGATCAATACAAGTACGACAATTTTTAATCGGATCTAATAGTCACAACTGTTCTAGTTTCTATCCTTTTCGTAAATAAAATGAACTAAATTAAGAATTGTATGGGAATACGTGAATTTAAAAAAGAGTGAAATTTTTCCTTTTATATATATACAGTGACTGGCAAAAATTTGGGACCACTAGTCGAAATTTCTTACCGCACTAAAAGTTAGATAGCGGACTCAAAAATAAAGATAATTAAATGTCCCACGTGGCGTTTTGAAGAGGATAAGTTTACCTTTATTTTGCTTTTTTAGAAAATTCTGTGCGATTTTTTTTCACCCCGGTACGCACTTTTGAACGTGGCCAATTTTCGGCTATTTTGGACGTCGAAAATTAACTGCAAAGTTTGTGAAATTTTTTTTCCCTGACTAACTTAAAAAGTTAGTCCATGGTAAACTTAAAAAGAATGTCAAAACCTACATTTTTATTTTTTAAAAAGTCTTACGATTTTTTTTCGCCCGAGTATTGCATTTTTAGCTAAAAACGACATATTTCCGGAAAAAAAGGTGCCATCGAAGAACAATAGGGTTTCAGAGGAAATGTCAAGATGGTAAAAAGTTGTATAGGTTCGCACTGGCGTGGCTAGAATTTTTTCCGAATTAGTGTGGACATTTTTTTTTTAACCATTTTTGGTTGGAAATTTGATGAGTCGAGAGGCTCCACTTGGGAATTATGGGGTCTAGGACAATATATTGAGAAAGGAAATTTGTTTACATTTTTATTTTTAATTAACTACAATTTTTTTAATATTTTTTTTCATTTTCC
>OZ010721.1:10661781-10812252 GCA_963932345.1 Ophion ventricosus
AATCGAGTACAATGTATTTACTACCGAAACTGTAAGTATTATCGTCTTTCTGTACTTTCTATGACCTTCAATGACCTTATGTTATAGGTCGTTGAACTCTATTAAAGCTCCTCTTTCATGATACAGAAAAAAAAAACATACCGATCCATTTAATAAAATGGAGTTGACCTTCAAATGTCCGAAGTACCTCCACCTGCAAAAAAACTATTATCGCTATCGGATGGCCCCTTTCGTACTGTGCAATTTCATTTCAGCAAATATTTCTGTGAACCTTATAGTTTCGAAGATATCCAAGGTGCTAATAGTTATTGATCCACCCGGTATATATCGTAACTAATGTAATAAATCTGACTTTCTGTCTGTCTGTTTGTTACTCAATCACGCCAAAACGGCTTGATCAATTTCAATAAAATTTAACATGTAGATAGCCGATTGCCTGGGTTAAGACGTAGGACACTTTTCATTCTAATATCTAATATTTTTCTAATTATAATATTATATACTCAAATTTAATCTAATTATGAAATTCAAATTATTATATAATCAATTAAATTTAAAATGTACCCAGATAGACAGTCATGATTATCATGGCATGCATACTATTGGTGAAGCAAATTTTACAGCATATTGACTGCATGTTGTGAAAACCATGAGCTCATTTAGTATCCTGCATTTACAAAACATTTTGATCTTAATATGTCGTTTACAAATGCATCGTGCGTTTAGAGCACGTCGAACTCATATCGCTGTGCTCAAGTGTCCGCAATTAATATTCGCAAATGTTACGTCATATTGAAGTTATGTGTAGACATTTTGGTGTGTATTCACTATGGTAACATCAATTGTACTCATGAATTGTACTTAACATGAACGCCATTTCGTTTACGTTGGTGAAGACATTCCATGAGCTCATTCAGTACCATGGATTTGAGATACATCGTGACTTAAATTTGTCGTTTCGAAATGCATCATCCATTGACTACAAGATGAACTCATAGGAGGGCAAATTTGAATTCTACAATGAATATTTGCAGATTGACGTCATATGGTAGTCATCAAATGAATCTTTTTGGTGCATTCACTGGGTTAGCAATGGTAGTAGACATGCAATGCAAGCAATATGACGGCGATATGCATATTTCTCAGTGATACACCCCATGAGCGCAATATGCCGGCAAAATGCATGCTTCTCAGTGATCCATTGTATGATGGCGGTATGCATGTTTCTCAGTGATACATTCGATGAGCGCAATATGACGGCGATATGCATGTTTTTCAGTAATACTTCCTATGTGCGCCATTCGACGGCGATAGTAACTTCGATATAAAGAAATAAAATTTCAATAAAAACTAATTTCTAAGAATTTGGTGTTTTTTTTAAATTCAAATGGATGTATTATACCTTCTTAAAAAATTGAATATTTTTTCATCATTCCTTTTAATGCATCTGGATGTCTTTCTTACATCACTGAAATATTTAGCAAGGACAACAAGGTATTCATTTTATCTGATACATGTAATAATAACTGCAGTCATTCGTTTATTTTTATCATCATCAAAAGCCTTGAAGTCGTAAAGCTATAATAAGAATACGTAAAAACGTGTCTGTTATTTTTACTGCCATAAATGGGCAAAAAAAAATCAGTAGTCAAAAAGAATTAATTTTCGTTGTAATGCAACAATGCAAACTTCAACGTTTGCCCACTTATTGACATTTTTTAAAATGATAAAAGTAAGGAGCTAAAAAAAGGAAATTTACACAAGTGATAGGATGGTTAGGTAGGTAGCACCATCCCTAACATAGACAGACTCGACGATCACAGACTCCACCCAAAATACTACTGGCTCGACCCTACGGCCCCCCACATAACAGAATTAAAAAACAGCCTCACCCTCGATAACACCAGACCCCATCGGAAAACCAAAAGAAGAAAAAGGTGGCGTCAATGAATTCCAAAAGCCTCACTGCTTTCATAACCACAAAAAAAAAGTATATTTATATACTCACACCTACATAATGTAAATATACATGTATGTATATGCATATGTCCATGTAATCGTTTACTTTTATTCATTACCTATACTAAATCGACGAGACAGGTGCCGTAATCTTCCTCGTCGTAGCGTTAGACCAAATAAATATTTAAGCGTAGTTTTTTCTTTCTTAGCCAACCACATACCTTCCTTTTTCCACGCCCCACTTTATTATATTTACACTTACCTGTTATACATTAAATATATTTTATTGTCAAATTGTAATAGAGACCTATCTTTAAGGCAGAACACCACTGTGACCCCCTGATTTTTTGCCATTTTTCAAGAATTTTTTTTTGTGGGAAAAAAAAGAGATATTCGAAAAAAATTTTTTTGTTTTGTTCTTTGTTTATTGAAGATACATAAAAAAAAAATTTCAAAATTTTCACGCCCCATGGTGACGCTGGGGAAGCTCCCGCGTGAGGTACTGTTGCCTCTGCAGTGGTTCGCGGCACGCAGCAGAACTCTCTTCAAAGTCGATCTGAAAAAAAATACCGAGTGTTTTCGTTAATAATATGATATTTTGAAGAGAATTACATAGGGATTTGAAAAAATATTGATTTAAAAAAAATAGGCACGCTTTTGAAATTAAAGGACGATTTTCGAGCAAAATTTCTCGTCGAAAATAGGCTATAACTTTTTTTATTATTGAGATATCGAAAAAATCCTATGTACTTCTTTAGATAATCTAGTTTTATTGATGCAGTCCAAATTTGAAGTCGATCGGATAAGAATTGCTCGAGTTCGGCTGCGTGCCGCACTCAAAAAAGTGGTTTTGAGAAAAACGCGTTCAAAGTTTTAGGTTTGTTAATTTATGCGATAAATTGGAAAAAAATTTTTTTACCTTTAATCAGCGATGCCGGCACCATATAGCTGGCCTTCAAGAAGCAAATGATTGTCCCTAACATCTTTTCTCGAACTTGTAGAGGCTCTTCTTGCCTCTTTTGCAGCGTCCTTGAGCGAGCGCTCCGCCAGCTCGATCCGCGCTGCGTCGGTTTCAACGCAAAAATTGAAACAATTTGGGTCGATAGTTATCCCCAACGTCTCCAAAACTTTCATGAGGCTTCTCAGGCCATCATTGAATAATAATACCGCGATATCAGCTGCAATATCGACGATTTTTTTGCTCCCGGACTGACACTTGGGGGCTATTGCCCAAACTGATTTGTTGTAGCTTTCGTTGTTGTTTTGCGTGAAGCCGCCCAAACAACGCTGCAGCAAATCGTCTCTGCTCAAATTTTCGAAGACTGGCGTAATTGCCTCCAATACTTCCTCAGGAAGAGGCGGCTGCGCGGGACCCCGAGCGTCACGGAGCGCTGCACCACTTCACAAAACATTCAATATCTCCGAAAATAATTATTTTTTCGACCTGGGTCCAACGGCATCTTAATCTTAAATGTATTTTAGATTTTTCTAGATGGTTTTCAAAAAATCGATTTTTTGAAGCCGTCACAGTGGTGTTGTCCCTTAAGCTTCGAGATGCTGATTGCAATCAGCCTAAAGCCTTACCACTAACACAATATATTATGCAAGTAGTTTGTTAAGTTTTCTACATGTACTCAAACAACAAACTTAGTATGGCTACCTTTGTAAAATAAAATAAAAAACTTAAAAAAAAAAAAGTTAGGTCGGTAGCGCGCTCAGCTCTAGAATTAGAAGACGTAGGTTCGAAACCGAGGCTAGACAAAAACTTTAATGAGGCAGAACACGTTTTAATCCAATTATCATATATGCAGCAATATAAGTAAAGCATATGGAAACGAAAAATACTACCAGAATTTTTTTTATTCATAATTTGTAGACTTATAATTTTTTTCATTTCAGGCACAGACCCGGCAGCCTGTACAGTGTCGTAGTATGGGATACGCCCTCTAGCGTCCATATAAGCGCAACAATTGTATCATTTCATGAAGCCAATATGAGCTTCATATGAGCACTACAATTTTTTCACGCCGTGACACCCATATGAGCTCCAAATGAGCACAACGTAATTACGTCACGTCGTGACGCTCATATGAGCTCCATATGAACACATCATTTACGTCACTCTGTGACACCAATATGAACCCCATATGCACTCCCTTATTGTTGGATATTTGTGAGCCAATTTTGCTAGTGCTGATGAATTCACTGCATGCATACTCGTGTGAGAACAACTTTGCTTCAATTGGATGTGTTATCCTGAATCGTCACGTGATGCAAATATGACTTGAAGGTGAGCACTCATAAGCGACACATAGCTGTGTTAATTTCTATGCATCATAGATAATGCCCATATGATGCCAATATGAGCTAAATGTATCTATCTGGGTTCTCCCTTCATCGCGATTTGTAATTTGGGAAATAGAAAAAAGTCTGGCGGAGCCAGATCTGGCGAGTAGGGTGGGTGGCGAATCGTGGTGATTGACTTTGGGGCCAAAAATTGTGTGACGAGTATCGAGGAATGGGCTGACGCATTGTCGTGAAAAAGAAAGCAGTCACCAGTGCGGTACAATTCGGGTTTCACGCGTTGAATCCGCTTCAAAAGTCGATCAAGGATATCTTTGTAGAATACTGCGTTGACTGTTTGGCCTGGTGGCGCACACGTTCGACATTCTTATGGGTAGTCGAGGTGGAAGGCCGCCCTTCTCGTGCATCGTCTTCCAGCGACTGTCGACCGATCCCGAACCGCGCATAAACTCGAAAACCTTGCTTCGGCTTAAGCAATCGTCACCATACGCGGTTTTCAACAATTCGAATTTTTCCGAACCACTTTTTCCCAATTTGAAACAAAATTTGATCGCGGCACGTTGCTCCATCGCGCAAATTGTGACGCAGTAACAAAAACACATCTACTTCAAAAGAACACAGTCTGCCACTAAATGAATTTTCAGCGTTGTAATTTTCCTTGTGGGTAACTAAAGAATGATACTACATAGTTCCGCCGTTGGATAACAAAGGGCGCTAGTTGTAGATTTTATACAAAATTAGTCCCAGAACTTTTTGAATGAACTATATGGTAAATATATATACAGGGTGAGGCACATAAAGTGTTACAGAGCAATAGCACTCAAACTATTGATCATATCCAAAAATGTTTCAGACAAAAGTTTCAGTGTTCGAGAAGGCCGTCATACTGGGACACCCTATTTTTTTTATCGGTGGAGGCGCTGAAGCTACGTCAAGGTCACCTCCACTTTTTAAAATGGAACCATGTATTTTTTTTTCGATGACATTATTACCGATTTTAAGACGAATTCAGCGACCTACAACACAAGGTCATTCTAGTCACGCAAAGTATGAAAATAGTCGAAAAATCGAAAAATATCGGAATAATCACCTTCAAAGGATCCACTAACCTTGGTTTGGGTCCACCTACAGAAGATGCTCGAAGTGATGACCCTCGACTTGTAAAGTCTTGTTTGATCGCTATTTTCATTTCTTACGATACCAATGTTTCTTATCGGCAGCAAGTACGCATTTTTTGTTGACATATCAGTTAGTCACGCATTACCTTCTAATGTGAGTACATTGGATCGCGAAAATGAACTTTTTATGGGGTTTTGTCAAAGAACGCGTAATGGCGTTAGCACCTACCACGCCTGACGACATGAAAGAAAGAATACGCCGAGCATGTACCTAAATTACACCACAAATGTTGGCTGAAGTTAGACGGTCTTTTCATCAGCGAATTAACAAGTGCTTACAAGGCGAGGGTCATCACTTCGAGCATCTTCGGTAGGCAGACCCAAACCAAGGTTAGTGGATCATTTGAAAGTGATTATTCCGATATTTTTCGATTTTTCGACTATTTTCATACTTTGCGTGACTAGAATGACCTTGTGTTGTAGGTCGCTGAATTCGTCTTAAAATCGGTAATAATGTCATCGAAAAAAAAATACATGGTTCCATTTAAAAAAGTGGAGTTGACCTTGACGTAGCTTCAGCGTCTCGACTGATAAAAAATAGAGTGGTCCAGTATGACGGCCTTCTCGAACACTGAAACTTTTGTCTGAAACATTTTTGGATATGATCAATAGTTTGAGTGCTATTGCTCTGTAACACTTTATGTGCCTCACCCTGTATATACAGGGTGAGTCAAGGGTCATCACTTCGAGCATCTTCTGTAGGTAGACCCAAACCAAGGTTAGTGGATCCTTTGAAAGTGATTATTCCGATATTTTTCGATTTTTCGACTATTTTCATACTTTGCGTGACTAGAATGACCTTGTGTTGTAGGTCGCTGAATTCGTCTTAAAATCGGTAATAATGTCATCGAAAAAAAAAAAATACATGGTTCCATTTAAAAAAGTGGAGTTGACCTTGACGTAGCTTCAGCGTCTCGACCGATAAAAAAATAGAGTGGTCCAGTATGACGGCCTTCTCGAACACTGAAACTTTTGTCTGAAACATTTTTGGATATGATCAATAGTTTGAGTGCTATTGCTCTGTAACACTTTATGTGCCTCACCCTGTATATATACATGTCTTCATACACACATTTGAATGGAAAAGGAAAAGCGTGTTTCGGGATTGTCAAGGACTTGCTTGTGTTTCAAGAGCAGCAGGGCTTTTACTACACCTCGAATTATACCAGTTGAGTGATTTGCGCGCCGGGAATCAAAACGAGATGATAATTATGACATTAATATAAGTGTATTTTACAATATCTCGTAAAGATGATGTACTCTTCCGAGTGCGAGTTCGAAACATCTACATATTCGAGTATCGTATCAGCTGACAAAGAAAAAACATTCGGCGTCGAAGTTTCCGCCGATAACGTTGCTTATTAGACTCTGGCATGAAAAAAAAACACACTTCTATCAACAAATTCATACTCATTTATCGTATCACACTCTTAGCTCGGGATTCGTTTGAACCTTTACATTTTTCTCTGCAAAATATTTCACGCGGATCGTTTTATTGCTTGCGTTTGTTTTATCTTGAATTGCTCATCGTTGAACAAACATTATTATTTAATAGTGACGAAACAAAAAAGAACTCCGGGGGTTTTTCCCCACGGAAGTTCACGGTAATGGAGCTCCCATGAATAATGGGAGTTGCTTGACGCAATTTAATACTTAAAGCGTCTATTGAATGATCGTAAAAGTCAAACACAGTCATTCATACATCGTTTGCGGTTTTCTTCTTGTTTTAGTGTGCGTCGAAAAGAATGGTATGATGGCATTTCAGAATTTGGGATGGTAAATACAGATGAAATCATTTATCGGCGGTAAAACATGTGCTTCCTACGAAGATTGTGATTCCCGTGAAGTTTTATTTTTATTTTTTAATTTCTTTAGATGAGAAGAGATTTGTTTGGATTTACTTGGTCCTTGTGATTTACGTAAAATGATCTCGAAGATTTTTTTTAGGTTTTTTTTTCAACCTGCAGGAAAATTGGTTTGGGTCTGTTTGATCGTTGTGACTCTCGTTAAGGGGCCAGTCCACTTTGAAAATTTCAAAAAATCGATTTCTTTTTTATGTTTTCGAAAGTACATACATTCAGAAATATTGTGTCAAAATTTCATGAAAATCCGAGCTCTCTAAGTATTTTTTTTTTACCTGAACGTCAGGACTTCATTTCGTCTACCTGAGCGTATATCGTGCTCGGTCGACCCATCGGCCACAAACATCCTCCTGCTCTTTCTGAGGAAGTACAGGAAGTTTTAAAACCTATTTACGAGGATCTCACCAAAACCGAACTGCTCGAAAGGTGTTTATGTGGCCATACGCAAAACAATAATGAAAGTTTTAACAACTGCGTATGGAATATGGCACCTAAACACATGTTCGACGGCAAAAAAATCGTAGACATTGCCTGCAAAGTTTCCGCGTGTGTCTTTAATGAAGGATTTCGTCCAGTGCTTAAAATAATGGAAATAATGGGCGTCAAACTCGGTCCGATCGCCATCGGATTCGCCGACAATCGCGATGACGAGCGTGTTCGCTCTGCAAACCGCCGCAGTTCTGAGTGCTCAAAAGAGACCAGAACCAAACGAAAGCAAGCAAGACTTGAAGAAATCGACGATGATGAGCAATCAGAAGGGATTTTGTACGGTGCAGGAATTGCCGATTGAGTTTAGGTAAGAGTTTTTCATAGTATAAACTTCAAACGCGTTTTTCTCGAAACAACGTTTTCAAAATCTAGCTCCATCGTATCTCTAAAACTAATAAACCGATTCTCTTGAAATTTGAACCACATATTGTACACATGATTCGCAATAAGATGACCCTCGATGGTTTTAAAATTTTGATTTTTACTTTTTTGTTTTTGCGAAAAACTGCGAAAAAAACGCGTTTTTTTTTACTTTTTTCGTTTTTCATCTGCCATTTTTTTATTTTTTGATAAAACTTTATATCCGCGGGTCATTTTGTAGGTGGTGTCATACTCAATCTAATGGACTTTGAGTTTTTTGTTTCAGACAAGCCGTTGCCGAGTTGTGATGGAGCTACCTAGCCCACCTATTTTTGAGGCGTTACGTTAAACTATAGTTTTTGTACTTAAAAATGAATAAAAATGAATTCAAATTTTTTTTTAATGTATTTCAAGACTTTATTTATCAAGCCCAACAACTTTTATATTCATATCTTTTATAAAATCCTCAAAAAAAAATCGCGAAAATAGCCTTTTTTTCGTGGCTCCAAAGTGGACTGGCCCTTTAAGTCAATCGGAGTCAAAGTCTAGGAGAGAGAGCCTTTGGGAATTCCCCCTGTTGGGAAAGACTGGCCGGGAGCGACGCAGGTATACGCATTTTTCTCAAAACACTATTTTTGAAATCGGTGGACACGATTTCTCAAAAACTAATGCACCGATCTTATTGAAATTTTGCACACTTCTTCAAAATAGCATTGACTAGTGATTGAACGAAGGTTTTTTTTTTTCGATTACAACTAATTTTACAAGGCTATACGTAGTGTAAATTGTACCAAAAATTGAACTATTTTGCATACAACTCTGCCAAAAATTCAAATTTCAATTTTTTTAAAAATCCTTCGTTCAATCCCGAGCTATACTTATCTACTAACAGAAAAAAATTGGTTTTTTAATTTCAGATAAAGCTATCATGAGTTATCCTGACCACCACGAGGACACTTTTTTTTGAGAGGTCTCCAGGTCCCACCGGCTGAATTTCCCAAATTTTTTAATGAAATTTTTAAAAAATATTGTTGAAATGTTGCTCTCTTATGTCCTTAACATTTTGAATAAAATAATTTATATATATTTTTTTTTAAATAGAGAAAACATGCTTTTTTTTGGCTTCGAAACCCACGTAAACCGTAAAAGAACATTCTTTTTATTTTTCTTTTCAGAATATCCGGGTTGCCGGAACTGCCTACACCGATGAGCCATCTCTCATGGCTCATCCGATTGTACTTGCGAGTGCAGCTTTACTGTAAGAGATAACGAAAATCAGTGACGTGCCGTCTTATTTTCCGCTCACACTCAAATGCTGGTCGCGTAGAAAATAAATTTTATTTTCCTCGTTGCGACGCGCGTAGCAGGACACGAAGCCGCAACATCCTCGTATACGTTTTATTTTTGGCCGACCATTCGAGAATATTCTGCTCCGATAGGGAAAAACAAAAAAAAACAAAGAAAATATTGTACGCGTAATCCTTGCGTCACCCAAAGTTTTGTCTGATCATAGTTTTTACGTCGTAAGAAAAATGTTGTGCCGCCTTTTGTGTCATTGTGACGAAGGGATGTAATTTGCGCGCTCCATTTGAAGACTGAAGAAAAAAAATTGTTCTATGGATTCAAGGCGCGGTCGCGAACCGGTGGCACAACTTTTTATAGAAGAATATGCCGAAGAATATGCCGATTTTCAATATTTTTTTCTTTCGAGAGTATTCGAATGACGGGGTTGGGATTTTATACATAATTAACACTTAGCCTTGTTGAGTTCGGGTTTTTTTTTGTATCGAAAAATATTGATAAACAATGAAGCTATCGTTATAGGAGTCATCTGAAAAGAAAAATAAAAAAACCGAATACTTTTTTTAAATTTCGGAAATTACGAATTTTCGGAATTTCCGAAATTTAAAAAAGTATCCGGTCATACGAAAGTTTTATTATTATAATAAAAGTACTCTTTTATTAGAAGCAAGCTGAAAAGAAAAATCCAATTTCCAACTAAATAAAGAACTTTAATCATTTGTTATTAACAAATGGATAAACGTATAAAAAAATTGTCCAATCGTATGATAAAGAATGTTATTAACCATACTTTGTCCGAATTTGGAGTGAATCGGACGAATCAATTTTGAGATTCGACTTACGCTGCTTCAATAAAACATGCTTTCAAGCAAAACGCAAACCTATTGATAAAAAACTTGACCAGCTCATTTTCACAAGCCTCTCTTGAGGCCAGTTTTTTACCATCAAGAAAATTTTGCAATTGCTTGAAAAGGTGATAATCGCTTGGTGCCAGGTCTGGACTATACGGCGGGTGCGATAGAACCTCCCATCCAAGCTCTCGGAGCTTCTGGCGCGTCGTTAAAGATGTGTGCGGTCTGGCGTTGTCTTGATGCTTCCTTCCCTTCCTATTGGCCAATTCTGGCCGCTTCTGGTCGATCGCCCGCTTCAATCTGGTCAGTTGTTGACAGTAGAGGTCGGTATTGAGTGTTTGGCCCGATGAGAGCAGCTCATAGTGGATGATTCCCTTCCAATCCCACCAAACACACAGCAAAACCTTCTTGGCCGTTAATCCCGGCTTGGTAATCGTTTGGGTGGGCTCCCGCGCCCAATCTTTTTCGGCTGTTGTTCTCGTATGTGATCCATTTTTCATCGCCAGACACCATCCGCTTAAAAAATGGCTCGATTTCGTTACGTTTCAGCAAAGAATCGCAGGCATCAATTCGGTCCAAAAGGTTCTTTTGCGTCAATTCGTGTGGCACCCATACATCGAGCTTCTTCTTGAGACCAGCCTTATGCAAATGGTTCCACACGGTTTTCTGGCTAATCTTCAGTTCCTGGCTTTTTTGACGTTTGGCCTACCAGAGCGTGCCTCATCTTCGACATCCATATTACCAGAACGGAATTCTTTGGAACCACCGGTTTGCTGTTGCATTCGATACTGTACTGGGTCCATAAACAGCACAAATTTTTTTGGCCGCCTGCTCCGCCTTTTCACCTTAGTCGTAGTGGTACTGAAGAATGTATCGGATTTTCTCGTTTTTTACTTCCGTTTTGAAACGCTGTAACACACAACTGGCTTCACTAAACACAAAACTGTCAAAGAACTTTTTTTAAAGCCTAATTTCACCTTTAAATCGCCGTATAGTATGACCCGATGCGATGTATACATCGTGAGATATGGCTCACTAAAGACATCGAGCGGAAAACGCTCAGAAATTTTTACTTCACCCAATATAATATTTACCTAACCCTCACTTTTGTATCACACTATCCATTTCCGCTACTAATACGTAGATACGACCCTATATATTACGGCAATGGAGTGGTACGAAACGCAGCCTGAACGTTCTTCAATGCAACTTCCTCTTCTAAAACGATTGCGAGATTTCGCAGCAAAGGAACGAGCTTCCGTTTTGAAGCAGAAGAAAATCGTCGACTTTTTCAAAAATAAATAGATAACAACTCAAAGATTTACGAATGTTGATTATTTTTTAATACATATTTAAATTCGTTCTATATCATCGAATGATACAATGATTATCTGCAATTCACGAAAAATGTACTTGCATTATTAACATATCAATGTTCATTGTATTTTTAAATATATACATTTTATCATATTGAAAAAATCAACATTTTTTTTCGCCCACGAAATATTGCTGTTCAGTTATCCGAATTTTCGATTATCTGAAAGGCCCTCCCGGTCCCAATTGATTCGGATAATCGACGCTCTACTGTATATTCTTATTTTTTTCTCTCGTTTATTGTTTTCAATAATATGTGATATCGATCCGATTCACACAATTGATGGATCGTATCAACTTCGAATTAGACGAGACTGTAATTCGAATCAGACGAGGAACGTTGCCAGCCTGCGCTGCAGCTTCCTGCGAAAACGGATGGCTATAGCGCACATATGAGTAAGGGGTTACGTAATGATCTTATTTGCACGTACCCGTAAACGAGATCATTGTAGCAGATTATTGCTCTAATTGTAAAATTACGACGTTTTCGTTCCTACCCTGTGTGTGGCAAGGAACAATAGCGTGTTCAACATCGCGAAGGTCGCACACGAAGAACTTTAAGATATTTGGCATTAAATTTTCTCCCCTCTTAAGGCGGGCAACCACTTTAGATACTTCAAAAAATCAATTGTTTATTTTATTTCATAAATCGATAGCAAAATATCTCAAGAATACACCCTGAAAATTTCAAAACGATATTCGGATTCCTTCTAACGGTATGTAAATGATAAAGACTCTCCGCTCGACCCCCAAGCGCGCTCAGGTATCCACGAGCGCTCAGTTAGGTAGTTTGTTTGGGTTTTCATAACCCAAACGAACCCAAACTCGACCCTTTGGCGATTAGCTCCAAAACATCTCCATTCTGGGTACGAAATAATCGAGGTAGCGGCATTTTTTGCTGCTATTATATTCAATGAAGGAAATCCAGCCCTACTCATGGTTATGAATGAACTACAAATCGTAGTTGGCAGGCAGAGCTACGCATATGCCGAGCAAATGGATCAGATGCGCGTGGCTCGGCAAAATAGCAAAAGTTTATTAGAGACAAAAGATGCTCGTAAAGCTCGTAAAGAGGTAATGCAAGCTTCAAATGGAGTTGCATGAGGACGAGGAAGGACTGCTCTATGACGCTGGAATAGCTGATTAATCGGTAAGACACTTTATCATTTGATTAAACATATTTGACTTTGAGTTTTTCGTTTGTGAAACTTTAAACGTGTTTTTCTCGAAACGACATTTTTTCAATTTGCGGGAATCATAACTCAAAAACTAATTGATGGATCATCTTCAAATTTGGAACACGTTTACATAATATAATTTATTAAAATATGAACCTAAAGTTGGAAAGATTAGATTGTTTAAAACATATTTATTATTGCAAAATGCCGGGAAAAAATGCTAAAAATCGACCATTTTTTTTCCAACATTTAATTCTCAATTTTTTTTTTTAATTTAGGTTCATGTTCTTAAAAAAACATCTCAAGAATGTATAAAAATTTGTTGGACTATTTCAGATGCGAATTGCGAGCTGCACAATTCCCGCAACTCGACAACGACGATGAGGACACGCCAAGGGACACAGCGGATTACACCTTAATTAATGCATAAAATAACTTGAAAAAATTACCAGAAATGTATGAAAATATGAATAAATTATTGTCAGAGTTGCGGAAATTTTCGTTTTTTCACAATAAAAAAATCCAAAAAATCATCTAATTTTCGGTCTTCTAAAGTGGTTGCCCGCCTTAAGACATTTTCCGCGACATATCATATGGCCGGTCTTGCGAGTAGCGAACTCCGAAGAAACGTAATTGGCCTTGAACTTGCGTCTACTTTTAATGATTCTCTTTTTTTTTTATCGACATTTATGATTCCTATCATTGATAGGGATGAATCCTGAAAAAGAGAACTTATGCAAGGTACGCAGTGGAAAAAATGATGTACTTGAATTTATTACGATTCAGGTGAACAGAAGAGATCACGAAGCATCGAAAGGGCATGCAAAGCAAGATGGCAATATAAATAGAATAAAATAATAGTGATAAATAAATATAAAATCGTCAATAAATAGTAATAGTTATAAATCCTAATTTATAAAGTAATATAAATCTATATAGAAGTCTATAGAATTTATAAAGTAATCATCGTAAATAAATATGAAAACGCAAATAAATAGTAGTTTATTTTTATAATTAGTATAATCCATTTTATAATTGGAAATTTAGGAAAAATATAAAAATGTAAAAAATAGTAATAGTAATAAACCATATTTTTGAATACAATAATTTTTATAGAATTTATAGAATAATGATCATAAATAAATATGAAAACGTAAATAAAAAGTAATCTATTGTTATTTTTACTACAATCGATTCTATAATTAGGATAATCATAAATAAATATTAAAACGTAAATACATAGTAATAGTAATAAATTATAATAATAAATACAATAATTTTCAGATAGGAAAAAATATCTGTACGGTTCAAACAGAATCGTCAATCACAATACGATCGACTAAAAAAGTACACCTATCGAGCCTTGGAATAAACTCGCGCGTATGATTGAAATAAAATAAATTTTTCTTGGAGCATGGATAAACCTTACTTTCATAACACAGGCGGTGTAAATTGATAAATTAATTCTCTCGTAAAGAAAAAAATGGATTCTTAGAGTTGTGGGCAATTAAATTTCCCGTTTTCCTATGCGAAACCTCGATCCGCCTTTGCCTTTTTTTTTTCTTTAAGATCATTAAAACGTGCTTTGGATTTTCTCCGTTCGTCTGAATCACGAGTTCTCGAGAGTATAAAAAAAACCTGAAATTATGCGACTCGAAGGTTACAGGAATAAATAACTTCGATAAATATATATAATCGCATCTGAAGGAGAAACATTATTATTGGTGAAGTACCTTATTAATTTTGACTTTTACACGTCCCTACGTTCCCTCGTATTTTCAATAAAAATGACAATTAAACATTTAAGGGCGAACACCACTGTAGAATTTTCAAAAAATTAATTTTTTAAATTGGCTTAAGGCCTTAAGCCACTCTAGGATTCTCCAAAAATTAATTTTTTTTAATTAAAAATGTACCTTAGTACCTATAAAATTATATTCCAAAAGATTACGGGTGTGACAAATCTCTAAGTACTCGATTTTCGAATTCCAGCACAACCCCTCTTGATTCATGTCGTGACTTTCTACTACCTTTAAACGCGTTTATCTCAAAACTATATTTTTCAAGTCGGTCGGATTCATAACTCAAACATATTTCAACCGATTCACTTGAAATTTTAACTGTATATTCAGAATTCCATTTCCTGAGGCACAACGTAGGATTTTTTTTCAATTATATTGCATAGTTCCTTTTTTATAAACAATTTTCTGGCGATTTTCTCATGGCATTTTATACTTTTTGTTTTAGAAATGCGCTATTTTGACAAAAAACAATATATCAAAAAAAATCCTACGTACTTCTATAGCCATTCTTATATACAGGGTGAGGCACATAAAGTGTTACAGAGCAATAGCACTCAAACTATCGATCATATCCAAAAATGTTTCAGACAAAAGTTTCAGTGTTCGAGAAGGCCGTCATACTGGACCACCCTATTTTTTTTTATCGGTGGTGGTGCTAAAGCTACGTCAAGGTCAACTCCATTTTTTTAAATGGAACCATGTATTTTTTTTTCGATGACATTATTGCCGATTTTAAGACGAATTCAGCGACCTACAACACAAGGTCATTCTAGTCACGCAAAGTATGAAAATAGTCGAAAAATCGAAAACTATCGGAATAATCACTTTCAAAGGATCCATTAACCTTGGTTTGGGTCTACCTGCAGAAGATGCTCGAAGTGATGGCCCTCGACTTGTAAGCACTTATTAATTCGCTGATGAAAAGACCGTTTAACTTCAGCCAACATTCGTGTTGTAATTTCGTTACATGCTCGGCGTATTCTTTCTTTCATGTTGTCAGGCGTGGTAGGTGCTACCGCCATTACGCCTTCTTTGACAAAACCCCATAAAAAGTTCATTTTCGCCATCCGATGTACTCACATTAGAAGGTAATGCGTGACTAACTGATATGTCAACAGAAAATGCGTACTTGCTGCCGATAAGAAACATTGGTATCGTAAGAAATGAAAACAGCGATCAAACAAGTGTTTACAAGTCGAAGGTCATCACTTCGAGCATCTTCTGTAGGTAGACCCAAACCAAGGTTAGTGGATCCTTTGAAAGTGATTATTCCGATATTTTTCGATTTTTCGACTATTTTCATACTTTGAATTTGAAACATTTTTGGATATGATCAACAGTTTGAGTGATATTGCCCTGTAACACTTTATGTGCCTCATTCTGTATAATCGAAAAAAACTTTAGTGTCTTATCATAACTCCAAAATTATTGGAGCTGTTGGTCCGGCCGTTGACCTTCCAGAAATAAAGGCGTCATCGGAAAAATGCTGCACAGTCGCCATTTTTACATGTATCGCTGTGAAAAAATTATTTTGTATAGTAAATTACGTGTATAATAAAACCCCTATTTTGCAATTCCGATTTATTTTATGGTTTCGCTGAAAAAAAATCACAAAACATGCCCTTTTTTGGCCTCTAGAGTGGCCTGAAGCCTTAAGAGAAGGTTTGAACCATCTAGAATAAGGGAAAAAGCTTGGTACCTGTAAAAAAGGCCTGCAGACGGGCCAGCCACTGCCTGGTGGCAGTGGCTGGCAACAAGACTTGATGAAAGATATTTTTTACCATTTATTTGTAGCCTTAGACTTGTTCTAAGTCACAATGAGTGACTAAATCGTTGCTTGGGAGGCTACACGCAAAACAGCAACGAAAGTTTCAATGCTACTGTTTGGAGCTTGGCTCCAAAGGCCCACTCAAGTGGCAAAAAAGTATTAAATGTAGCAACTGATATTGCTGTGTGCAATATTAACGATGGTCCGACTAATATCCCACGAATTATGAAAGTCTTGGAGATAGATATTGGCCTCCAGGCTTACAATTTTTGTCTCGAAACTGATGTTAGACGGATAAAACCCGCTGAGCTGTCTTTGACAGATGCGGAAAAAGAAGCACGCACCAGCATAAAATCAACAAGGAAAAAAAATGAGGACGAATATTTGAACAGAGAAGGGCAGCTTTATGGTCCTGGGATAGCTGATCAGTGGTATACAATTTTTAACAGCTAAATTTTTCATTTTTTCACGTCTATAACATATCTCAAAACTTTAAACGCGTTTTTATCGGAACACAATTTTTCAAAACGACACGAAGCATAACTCCAACAATTTTCATTCTATTCACTCCAAATTTTGAACGCATGTGTAAAATAACATTTCGAAGAGAAATACGTACGGGATTTCCCATGAATTGATTATAACATTATTTATTAACATATGATTGTCCTTTTTTTCTGTCGAAAATTGAATTTTTACCTTAAATACTTGCCAATTACACAATAATTAATATTTTCAAAATTCCCTACGTATTTCTCTAGCTATATTCCTGTAAATGAATACATTAAAAACATTTTTTTTTGTAGATTCGCATGCGGCAGAACGTCTCAGATTCAACATGCCTCCCGAAAATAGCTCCAGCGTCACCATTTCGTATAATTTTTTAATATAAATTTTTTTTTGTTCACTCGAAGATATGATTAATAACATTCTTGAATACTATTATCCTCTTACTTATCCTTCCACCAAAAAAAAAATCGCTTAATTTTACACGTTTACAATGGTGTTACCCCTTAAGAGGCGCCAAGAAGATTCGAGAACTTGACGAAGAGACACTCGATACGTTTATTTGTGTATTCACGTTGTTCAGGACACGAACGTGCAGTGTCAGTCCCAATCTCTCGGGTCAAACTCGTGAACAAATTGCTTTGATCGCATATAAAAGGAAGATCGTCAAATGAATTCAGCTTTGTAACGTACTCGGACAACGAGGAGGCAACATGTTGTATCTACTTCTACCATTCTTTGTCGGTTCGTTGAATCACAATTGGAAAGCAAAAAAAAAACAATAATTTCGTTCACACTCAAATTGCATTATATTTTACTATCGTACGAAATTCTCGTCGCAATGTGACTAACGCTCGGTCGATAACTGACTCACTCTACGTGCGATAAAACTTCATTTGCTTTGCGAGAAATGGAAATCCTTTTGGAAAATAGTTGAGTCTAAGATTTTGGGCATGGGTAAAGCGTGGACGGGAGTTTCGGACGATGGTGAAGATAATTATAATCATCTTCAAACCCCGATACGTCGGAATAACAAAAAACTTATAAAAATACTTGCAAAAAACGTCGTAAAAATGCATTTAAAAAATTCAGTTTCTCGATTTAAGGGAGACTACACGTTCAGAGCCCGGAAAAAGATGAATTTCGTAAATTCTTTATGAATACCTAGTCGGTAGAATGAAAGTTCCTTTTGAGTGGCCTCTATTTTACACGGAGAGAATTAAATGTTAAAAATTACCGTGCAGTAACGGTAACCAGATGACAACCCTGAAACTTCGCTTATTATTACTGAGTAAAACACAGATTTTCACGAAAATAAAATAAAATTTCTTCTTCAGATAGAAAATTTTACCAGATTTTCTAGTAAATTTTCATGTGTAACAAAATACGCAAAACTTAAATTTAAAAAATATATAATATCAGCGAAATTTTACTGTGCATTTTATTATGTTATGCCTTTCAAAAATGTCTATAAAAAAGTATCGTCTTTATAACAGTTATTTTAAGATTTATTATAAAATTTAATGAGTGTTATAGGAAAATGTATTGTGCTCTCGGTAAAAATTATCGTGCGCGCTACCCTTCTTGTATAGTAAAATTTTAGCTACGTATTTGAAATTTTCTGTAACGTGAGTTAAAAAAAACTTGTCGCATACGAATTATTATGCTTTTCTCACTTGTCACCACATTGAAATATATCACGGTAATTTTTACCGCGAAATTCACGACAAAAATTACTTTTTAATTCTCTCCGTGTACATATATTCAAGTATCTTTACAAATTTTTTTCACAAGATTTTTACAAAAAATTGCGGCGCTGAAGCGGGACAAGCCAGTGTCTTACAGTGTTTTGCGGCCGGTGAGATTTCTCCTTCAATTGTTTACTCGGAAAAAAAATTCAAAATAATTTGGATTCTGGATAAGATTTGCGTTAGAAGTACGTTGGAAAATCGAAAAATATCAATTCCAGATAAAATGATGCGTGGTTGAAAGAAAATTTTTTTTTGGTAAAAAATATCTACAGATATTACACGAAGTGCAACTATTTCATGGCATTGAAAATGTAATCAGACTTTTCGGGTTATAAAAAAGGTACATGCAAACAATATGGGTTGCTCTCTCTCTCTCTCACTGACCCAAACAAACCCAAACAAACAAACAAAGCGAAACAAACAAACTCTCTCACTCTCTTCTCACAATCTCACTCTCGCGGTCTCTCACACACATTCTCACTCTCTTACTATCCATCCATCAAACCCAAACACACATAAACCCAAAGAAACAAACTTAAACCCAAACAAACCCCAACTTCAACCCAAAGAACCCGAAACAGACAAACCCAAACAAATTCAAACAAGCGCAAACAAACCTAAACCCAAACAAACCCAACCCAAACCCACCAACATTGTAATGTACACACCAAAATTGAAACTTACAACTTGAAACCACAAACGACTCTACATGTAATGCAACATTCTTCAACAAATCACAGGCATTTAGCATGTCCCATTCCCCCCACCCTGCTACAACACAGCGGCAGTGGAGTGGGGGTAGCGTTATATTTTCGTGTGACATCTCGCTAAATCGGACCCATTATATACATCTTTAAAAGTATTTTCAATGCTAAAATTGCCGAAAAGAATTTCCTTCGCTGAAAGTTTTCAACGTATCAAACTCCCTTACCTATTTCGATGTAAAACGTTGTTATAAGATTTTTAAAAAAATGTCAAGACAACCGGTGAAGAACTGGCAAGGTAAGGTTACCAACCGCAAAACTCCATCAGACAAAGATGACGCTACCTCGATTATTTTGTACCCAGAATGGAGCTAATCGCCAAACGGTCGAGTTTGGGTTTGTTTGGGTTATGAAAACCCAAACAAACTACCTAACTGAGCGCTCGTGGATACCTGAGCGCGCTTGGGAGTCGGAGAGTCTTTATCATTTATATACAGGGTGTCCAATAGGAAGTTGCTGAAAGTAATCGGCTGTCATTTCAAAACACGTGCACAGAATCAGAAAAGCCAAATTGCTTTAAATAGAGGAAACTCTGCGGTTTTAAACGCACATAAATAAAACTCAGTCAAATATTTTTTATGTCAATTTATTACATCTTATAAAAATAACGAAAAAGTACAGTGATTAATGATAGATATTTTCGAAGTGCGAACCGTTAGATTGTGCACAAAAATCAATTCTCTTTTGAAAACTGTGTCCAACATATCGTTCGTAATGCCGCGAACCACTTCCTGGATGGCCGCGATCAGTTCTTCTACTGTGCTGGTGTTTTTAGCGTAACAATGATCTTTAATGTAACCCCACAAAAAAAAATCACAAGGGTTCAGGTCCGGTGAGTACGGAGGTCATTCTAGTCCGCCTTGAGCAAATTTAGGGTACCCCAGACCGATTACTCGAGTCCCATATACGCGATGAATAGCTTCAAACACCTCATGAGTCCGGTGCGGCGTCGCTCCATCTTGCATGAAGTAAAATTTTTCAACCAGTCCCCTCTTTTTTGCATAAGGGAAGAATTTCGTTTCCAAAAGCTGTTTGTAACTCTCTCCTGTTACCGTAGATTCCAAGAATTGCAAATAAATTCCTTTTACTGAAATCGCTGCCCATGCCGTTACTTTCTGTGGATGAAGGGACTTCGCTAGCGATATGTTGGGATTTTCCATTCCCCAAAACCGGTAATTTTGCTTGTTTACGTACCCATTCATCCAAAAATGTGCTTCATCGGAATAAATAATCATTTTCTCATTAAGTTCTTCGACTTCAAACATTCCCGTAATAGTGTTACAAAATTCGATGCGTTTCGTCATGGCATGTTCAGTTAACAATTGATGAGTGCTTATTTTATACGGATGAAACTTTAAAAAATATTTCAAAATGTTGTGTAATGATGATTTGGTTATTTTTAATGCTTGAGCAGCTTTCCGAATCGAATCATTTGGATTTTGTTTGAAATAATTCTCAACTTCGTTGATCTTTTCTGGTGTAGTCACCGTGACAGATGGACCTGGCAACTCGTGTCTACGGTCCTGGAGTGTACCATACTCCACGAAGTTATCGATTATCCTACAAAAATTAACGTAAAATTACTTCAATGCAGTTTAATTGAATTGAAACACAAGTTGTGTGATAGATGAATATGAATAAATATTAAATTCTTACCTTTTCAGAGTGTTTTCGCTCGCAACTCTATGAGTTCCAAACTTAGTACGAAACCCTCTATACGCATTACTATAAATTTTTCCCCTCGAGAAGAAGCACTCAATAAGATATACTTTTTCTTCCGTGGTGAGCTCATTCATTTTGACGCGCGCGTACTTGCTTCAACCACGGCTGGAATAAAACTGCGGGGCCTCAGGTATGCGCCTTAGAAAAAGGGACCCCTATTGAATTCATGGAGGGAAGAGACACTTATTTAGTTTTAGCAACTTCCTATTGGACAACCCTGTACATACCGTTAGAAGGGATCCGAATATCGTTTTGTTATTTTCAGGGTGTATTCTTAAGATATTTTGCTAACGATTTATGAAATAAAAAAAAATAGATTTTTTGAAGCATCTAAAGTGGCTGCCCGCCTTAAATCATAAATGGAAATTTCACATTGGTATAAGTTAAGGCAGTAGTCTGCTTTAGGAGCCGAAAAAAAAGCGTTTTTTCAACAATTTTTTTGAAAGGGAAGGAAATGATTGCGGTAAACGAAATTTTGAGACGATAGTATATTATATTCAAGCTTTAAAAAACAATTTTTATTATTACAAATTATTGAAATTTGCCAAAGTTGTAACGATTTTTCTGGGGCGCCTGGAGTGTGCACTCGTAAATCGGTGCCGGTGATGGAGGTCGTGCGATGCATCTGAAACAGTGGAACCAAATTTTTTTTTAGTTTTTATAAGTTCCTTTTCTATATGAACTAAAAAAATACCGAAGAAATGACGAAATTCCAAATTTTTTCGAAGTTTAAAAAAAAAATTCACTTTTTTGAAAAAAAAAATTCACTTTAAGTTGCAAAACAAGTAATTTAAATAGTACTTTTGTCCAACTTTTTTAGTTCAAATAGAAGATAATTCAATACTGAAGCTAGATCACTTTGGTTTTTTTCGATCGGACATATATTGTTTTTACTATCGCCGGCACCGTTTTCCAAAACTTGTGAAAATGAAAACTCGAGAAAACGGGCTGTAAAGTTCTGCCCGAGCATTCGCACCTGCTCGACGCTCGGCCACTAAAACTGATCTAGCTTCGAAAATATGTCGAATTGGCCTCTAAAATTTTGAACACATATTCTTGGATAGTTTTGGAATAGATTTAAGACAAAAACGAAAAATCGATTTTTTGAAGCCTGTAAAGCAGACTACTGCCTTAAAAGGAAATGTGTTTTTTTTTTCTTCTACTGCGCAGCTGTCTCGAGTCCGATCCAGAATGGTAGCTGGAAACACGGTCCAGAGTACAAGTTTTCGGGCCACTTAAAAATGATAACGGCGATGGATAGGGACAAGGGTGGTTTGATGGGAAACAAATTGATCTTTGATTTACGGTGTCAGCCGCGCATGACAGAGACGCTCGTGTGTCGTTTCGTGGAGAGCTCGATAGCGCGTATAAAGCCGGGTGCTTACGACACATCGGGAACGAACGAGGAGAGCGAAGAGTTCAAAAAAACTGGTTTGATGAACAAAATGTTTGCGGTGAAATTTAACGAGAAAGGAATCGACGGATACGTCATTGAGAAGACGACACCACCGTTACCTGCCTGGTGTCTCGACATGACTCGCCTCATTTTAAATCAATTGAGCATAGGAGCGAGTATAGCGGACGAGTACACACCGAAATTTCGGTCTTCCGAAAACTTCACATACGGCGAGTGCGACGTTGTTTACACGGTCACGAGAAAGCCATACGGAAAGATCGAAAACTTCGATCGTAGCTACGAACTGGTGGCGCTGGAGAATATCGGGGATTTTCACGACGAGTCGATCGAAATCGAGAAAAACAGAGATGTTCATGATTGTCTCGTTTGCACGGATTATTTCTACGGTTCGCGTTACACTTATGGAATCGTCACGAGAAACGTATTGACGAAACTCGTGAGTTTCTATCGCTTAGCCGATCGTCGCCTCTATCGTTTGAAAAATTTTACTCCAGAATATTATTCTCCAGGCATTTTGGGGTACCCGTTATTTTTTTGAAAATCGATGAAGACTTTATCATATTGACTGGATTTTACCCGCAACTTCGTCCGCGTAGATTTTGGATATAAACTTCGTTTAATTTTAAACGGAGAATTTTAAATTGGTCTGTTTATCTATGACTTTTTGATTATCTATGACGTTTGATTTGAAAAAAAGCGTCCCGCGTTAATTTACCAACGTAAATTAACGCGGGACGCTTTTTTAATGAATTTATTTTTCGAAAAAATATATATATGTACACCCTTGGCCAAAAGTATAAGGCATCTTGTAATTTTTCTATCCGGACAAAAAATCGAATATCTTGGCGAAAAAAAATGGTGAACCAATTTACCAAACGAGCTTTTAAAGAGAACAAAGCCAACTTTATTTTTCTTTTTTATTATTATTTTTGCGATTTTTTTTTGTGCACGGTACGTCATTTTGAAAATGTCGTTTTTTCACGATTTTCGCACTTTGCATAATCGCGTGCTGGACTTAAAAAAAAATAATCTCACCATTTAGTGATAAGATCATTGAAAAGGACACCGTTAGCTTTAGTTTCGTTTTTTAAAAACGTTTTTGCGATGTTTTTCCGCAGAGTTATCCAGCGTTTTCTTGAAAAAAAACGGTAGTTTTCCGAAAAGCCGATAGCGGCGTAACTTGAAAATTATGAGGTTTGGAATATTTAGTCTAAGGAGTAAAAAGTTGTATTTTGTTATTTTGGAATCACTACATTTTTTTAAGATTTTTTTTTCCAAAATTTATTTGTATCGCTATTTTTGATTGATAGTCGACGATTTGATTCGTATCGACTGCCACCTGATTCGTACGACGTACAAATTCAATTATGTAACTTTTCTACTCTTCATATTTTCATTAAAACATCTTTGTTTCAAAGTAACGGTAATAAATTAATGAGACTAATCGTCGACTATCAACAAAAAGTAGCGATACGAAGAAATATTGGAAAAAAAAGTCTAAACAAATTTTAGAGACTCCAAAATAACAAAATACAACTTTTTCACTCCTTAGACTGAATATTCCAAACCTCATTGTTTTCAAGTTACGCTGCACGATACCGGCTTTTCGGAAACCTGCCAATTTGTTTTTTTTTTTTTCAAGAAAAAACTAAATTCCTCTGCGAAAAAAATCGCAAAATTAAAAAAAAAAAGCGAAACTAAAGCTCACGGTTTCCTTTTCAAAGATCTTATTATTAAATGGTAAGATTACTATTTTTTTCAAAGTCCAGCGCGCGATTCAGCAAAGTGCGAAAATCGTGAAAAACCGGCATTTTCAAAATGACGTACCGGGTTAAAAAAAAAATCGCAAAAATAATAATAAAAAAGAAAAATGAAGCTAGCTTTGTCCTTTTCAAATCCTCGTTTGATAAATTGGTTTGTCATTTTTCTTCGCCAAGATATTCGATTTTTTGTCCGGATAGAAAAATTACAGGGTGCCTTATACTTTTGGCCAAGACTGTATATGAAGTTATAGTTGTTACCCGTGACTTCCTCCGCGTGGAATTTATGACGCCGTGGAAGGGTAAATGTTTGATTCCTTTTCAGAGCATTTCCTTATAAATAATTACTATTGTTTTTTTTTTATTTGACCGTGGGAGTCAAATAAAGACTCAAATCTAACGCATAACAAAAATAGGCTGTGCGTCAGTCAAGGAACAGTTTTATATTTTAAGAAGAAAAAACACCAAAATTCAAATGCAACTTTGTTGAATTTTGGAAAATGCTGAAATACGTGTTTCATTAATTTTATTGTAAAGTATTTTTGCAAAGTTTCAAGTAAATCTGACAAAAAAAAAATATTTTTTCTCATACAAACTTTTACACCTCATTTCACCCCCTTAAGGATCGAATTTAAAAAAATCCTTTCTTAGTGCACCTCTACACCCTCTAAGGAACATATGTACCAAATTTCATGTTTCTATCTTCAGTAGTTTAGGCTGTGCGTTGTCGTGACTGACTGACAGTCAGTCAGCCAGTCACGGAATAGTTTGATATATATATATCAATAATCGGCATTTTTCTCGCCAGAAATCATCGACCAGTCGACTTTTCATATCGAAAAATGAATTGAGAGCCGAGACCGTGAACGAGGTTGAATTGTTTGGGGAAGATCGGAAACGCTGCGGTGACGTTCTCGAT
Organism: Ophion ventricosus; assembly: GCA_963932345.1. Lineage (NCBI taxonomy): Eukaryota > Metazoa > Arthropoda > Insecta > Hymenoptera > Ichneumonidae > Ophion > Ophion ventricosus. The sequence continues at coordinate 10,687,049 of OZ010721.1, forward strand.
CATATGATGATCCGGCTCGAATCGGTTTCACCGGCAACGGAAGAATTTATGCCGCTGAAGAATCCCGTCGTGATGGAAGTCGTGGCGAACAGACCCGGAAGTCCTCACGTCCAATGAACCCGAGTTCACGTCGAATTTCCTTCTAACAATTGACATATTTTTATTCTCCCTAGGACAAATGACTCTCGAACCATAAAAATCTCACGGTTCTCTTTGAATTTGAAACTTTTTCATATGTAAACACGGACCCACGTCAGCGATTGTAACAAATAAAAGCTCAATTGAGACAATTCCGGGCAAATCTCATTGTCAGTAATTTATTTGTTCCTCGGAACGTTATCGTCGTTTCGTGGACCATTGTCAAGTTCATTATTACATAATTGAGCTTATCACGCGTTGGGTCATAGAGTGTTGGAGTGCATGAAAGGAAAATGCGTGACCGCGGTCAATAAGAGCGAAGTCAAGTTTATAATACGCAATGGAACGTTGGGCTCAGTCAGGATTAATGCTGTAGTAGGGAGAATTGCGACGGAATTGCACTGCTCGCTCGAGTTACGAATAATTCAATCTCTTATATAAAAGGAGCTGCGGAACTCTAAGGTCTTCCAAGTACGCCGTACATACTCACACCAAGATGATCGTCCCTCTGATACCGCTGTTTCTCGGTGAGATACGAAAATTCGATTACAATTCGGACCTCATTAGTTGCGCTCCTTAAGGCAGTATCGTTTTCTGGAGCACTGTTTTTTTTTTTTTTCGTGGTGATCTTTAGGATGGAATAACTGTTAAGCTACAGTTTTTTTTTTTCGGAAATTTCGTACACACGTTTATCAATCCTTCAAGAATATGTACAAATTGAAGAAAAAATATTATCATGTGCTTTTGTACGTTTGTTTATAACGGTGCGCGGAAAACGCCCCCAATTGGTGACTAGTGTTGTGAACGTTGTATAATTGTGAAGGAAAAAAAAACCAAATGTATTCTTATGCAGAAGAGTCAGTTGTGCGTTCGCAAAAGAAATGTTACAAAATTAATTAAATAAAAAATTTATGTAAAAATACCACGTTTTTACAACGGACTAAAAAGTATAAAATAATTTCTCGTAGCCCCATATAGATTTGTAACCCATTACAGATTCCTAACCCAATACAGATTGTCCTGAAAATTTGTGATTGTGAATTTTCAATAGCTATGAAAATAATTGTAAGATTTAAAATGAAAAACGTGTGGGGTGCATGCAATCGACCAATTGGTTATCGCGATAACGTGGTAGCCGATTAAAAAAAAAAAGTTTCGAGAAAAAACGCGTTCGAAGTTTGTCAAAAGTTTTTTGGCAAACAATTTTATGAGTATCAATTAACATTTTTCACAGACGTGTTGAGAAAGGTCTGTAAAATAATTGCATTTAATATTTAAAAGACTTTTTCTTTAAATTCAATATGTGGAAAACGATACTGCCTTAACAGTGACGATATTTGTAAAAATGATTAACTTACCATTTTTTGCGTCGAAAGAAAACTGCATGGTCTTTCTTGTGCTCATAAAAAAATGACACTCGCTTTCTTAAACCCAAATGCATTTAAGTGAGCTCGATCATGATGTAAATTCATTCAAATGCAATTTTTATTTTGCTAATTCAACAATTTCAGTAATAATAATAATATTAGTAACAATAAAAGTCTAGTTGCTGAAATTTGTATAAATTGTAAAGCAATAATAATAATAATAATAATAATAATTGATGAAATATTAATCATTCATTTCAAAGCGGCAAGCATAAGGTTGAATGAGAACGACGTAGCTGTGAAAGACACTTGGAGACACGGTCCAGAGGCGATATACGACCTGACCGTAGAGACCGTTTCGCGTATAATCGACAATCCGAACGAAGTTTCTCTGGCGGAAAGAACGACAAAGATCGCCTGTCGTCCAAAATCCTCCACATCCCTTAGTTGTCGGTTTTACGACGGAAACTACGATACGATAGTAAGAAGTCCGGAAAAGTATCAACGATTGGAGCAGGGCCGAGCGGAGCTATTGTTCGAAATGAATTTCCATCGTGACGGTCTCAAGGAATTCGTCGTTGCATCGTTGGAGGATCCGCTCGACGTTGACATATGGAGAGCGTTGATGGGTCAATTGAATATCGGTGCCGATGTCTACAAACCCGAAAAAAGTCGATTCGAAATTACAGAAAACTTTACAACCGGCGTTTGTCAGACCGATTACGTTCTGACTACGAGAATGGTAGACGACGAAAACGAGACGATCGCGGATAGGCCCTACGATCTGTTGATGCTGAGGAACATGATACCGGTGAAGAATCGAGTAATGGAAATGAAAAGAACCCGAAATCTCGACGACTGTCGCTATCGAAACGATTATTTTTTGGGCAGTCAAGAGGCTTACAGAAGTGAACCGAGTAGATTGGATATTAAAATCGTGAGTGTGCATTTACCTGGATGGCAATGAAGCTTCTTTGAGGGGGGGGGGGGGGAGGTTCTATCTGCAATTTTTTCGACACTATTCGAACAATGTGTGAATAGAAGAACAAAGGTTTTACTGAATATTGAAAGCATGCACTAACGCATAACCTTTAGGCCCAAAAAACAGAATGATTTATAAGATTTTTTTCTGATGAGAGCATTGAGATGACAAGGTCGGGATTTTACACATAATTAATATACAGCCTTGCCAAGTTTGTGGTTTTTGTTTATTGAAAAATATTGACAAACAATGAAGTTATTATTGTTTAAACGAAGTGTCGCCTCTGCTGCATGAACAATTTGTATAGGTGGATCTGACAACTAGGATGATCTAAAATGAGAAAATAAAAAATGTACTTTTATTATAATAATAGTACATTTGGTATGACCGGATACTTTTTTTGAAATTAAAAAAATTACGAAAATGTCAAGCTGTAGAAAAAAAACGTTCGTTTTCCGACAAAAATAAAAACTTTTATCATTTGTTATTAACAAATGAATAAACGTATCAAAAAATCATCCGGTCGGATGATATAAAATGTTATAAACCATGCTCTGTTCAAATTTGGAGTGAATCGGACGGATTTTGAGATACGACTTACACGGTTTAAAAAACAAAAACAGAGTTTCAAGAGAACACAAAAGGAAAAAGTTCCTTTTGTGTTCTCTTAAAAAGGAGATCGGACACTTCACAACAATCGTCATAACTCAGTCAAGTTATGGAATTTGTATGAAATTTGTGTGAAACATTAACGTTAAGACTGTAGACTATGCAACACAAGAAAATCGTACTGGTGCAATATTAAGGTTGCGCAGACCCCTTAACGCGTGGTCCGGCACACGCTTGACCATTTATTATTTATTTTAAATCAACACTTTAATTATAAATTATCACTTATTCAGTGAGAGCGAAAATTTGTGACTTTAGCGTTACGTAATTTGTGGACGCCCCCATAGTAATAATAATGAGCGTTTCTTTTAAAAATATATAATTATCGATCGTAGGAGTCGTCAAAGAGTGAGATGCTGATTGGAAGAAGAAATTTCACATCCTGGACTGAAAATACGATTATCGTCACCGACAAACTCAACTCGAGTGCCAATGTTCTCACCGAGAAGATAACTTTGACACTGGAGAATATAGTTCCCGTGGTTGGCCGATGGCCAACCTTCAATGGGCCCACAGTTACGACAAGCATCTTCCCAGGCAATTTTGTCCCCTCCGAGAAGGTGACGATTAAGGAAAGCAGCTCGGAGGAGGACATCAGCTCATCCGACGAGAACAACGATTTGAGCTGAATGCACACTTTTTTTTGGGCCAATAAATTCTGATTAATTTTCTTTATTGAGATGGATCTATACGAGACAACGATCCCGTTAGCTCGAGCGAATAGTGAGAGCGTCCGAATCGTCAAGTAGGAGAATAAAATACGATGAAATTGCCACATTGACGTTAAGACGTAGATTTTTGGCAGGGGAGGCGGTTTTTTTCTGGGTCGATTGTGGACGCAGAAAAATAACAGTTGTAACGAATTACAGTAAAGAATAATCCTGGTGACTTTTATTATCTACACCTTTTGCCAATAATCCTTCCTTGGGTATAATCGATTAGTCTTCGATCAACAATTTCGAGAAGAAAAACCGATCCACGTGATAGTATCGACAACGTTTGACAGGAAAACGTATTGCAGATATGTGTATAAATTGGGTCATTAAATGCTTTCTTTTTTTCATTGTAAAGATCATGTGCGGTTTTTAAAGCAAAGTATTTTTCTTTTTTTTTTCAACAATTAACAACGATATAGCACTTTGAAATTGTTGTTCTCGCCGGCTCGGCAAAAACGCGCCGAGAGCATCCGAAGTTAGCCGAACGCTCTGTGACGTCACCGTTCGAAAGCCAGTATACGAACTACTCGTGTAATACGAGTATTCTTTCAAAGATGGCAACGACAAAATCGTATAAGACTTGTTTCGTTCCTCTTTGTACAAATGCGAAGAAAAGTGCCCCTAATAGGTATTTCTGACTGTGCCACAGGGCACAAAACGTCGAAATCTGTGGTTCGATGCAGCATGACGTGTCAACCTGAAATCATTGTCCACTTATTTTTTATGTGAAGACCACTTTGATGTCAGTGTAAACGTGTTATAACATAAACTGTATTGAAATATTTTTTTTTGAATACGTCTTTCTCAAAATGCTTATAATACGTAGCGACAACAACTGACACAATTTATCAAGCCTCTTCTAACCTAAAAATTTTCAGTTATCCACGGTCGGTAAATTACTCGAATTTACTTTCACAAATTCACTTTCGCACATCGTTGCACGAAAATTAAATTAGTTACTTTTTCAGAATGCTCGAGTTGTTTTCAGATATAAAATGACATCAAATTTCACATTTGTGTACACTTGCGTGTAAGCCGTATACATAGCCTATTCGGTCGCGATCGAACGATGACGTCACAAGCGCCAGCGCCGATAGCGTGGCATTTCGCGCCAGCATCTACAATTTGAATTATCATAACGTAAAAACAATTAATAATTATCTTTAAAATTATTTCAAAGAAAAAACCGTTTGACATTCTGTTTAATTATTACAAAAGATCAATTCTAAATTAAAAAATCGAACATTTTTTTATTAACAACTCAATTGTTGTACAATATGTTTCTCCACATGAACTATGCATTAATGTTTATTTTTTTTTACGATAATATCATAATACTCGAATTACCAGTTATTTCGCCAGTCGCAAAATTAAATTCGTTGCAAATGGATTACTTCGTTATCAGAAACTACAGACAGAGAGAGCGCTTAATTGTTTTTGTAATCTTCATGAGACTTTATATCAGTGAGAATGTTTTCGATATTTTTAGCCTGGAAAGATCAAAGTTTGGCCGGAAGATAAGAAGGGAGAGGACATAAAGGGTATCACAAAATGATTTGAAATTTTGAATTGCGCGCTATTTTTTTTGTGGTGAACATAGTGTACTAATCTTTGACAACTGGTATCAGGAAGTATTGAGTTTTAGTCGTGAAGAATTACACGATCGAGCAATGCATAGGAATTGTGAAAATTCACTGTGAAACAATGCAGTTATTGCAGACGAAGTTTTATGGTCGTGTTATCTTGCGCCTCGGCGATGTGGACTTGGCCACCAAGATCGTGCTATTTGACGCCATTGGACTTCTTTCTTTGGGGTTTTCTGAAAGCTAAAGTGTATGCCAATGATCCACAGACCATTCCGGAGCTCAAGGAAACAATTGGTCGCACCAGTAATGAAATTAATCTGCAATTATGCCAAAATGTTATTGAAAATTTCGTCAAAAGAGTGAACGTTTGCAAACAGGGACAAGGTAGCCATTCATCGGATATTGCGTTCCACACATAACCTCCATATGTGTACCTCATATTAAAATAAAAATATCCTTACTTTTCAAATAAATAATACGTTTTATTAATAAATTACAATAAAATGCCGGGTCATTTTGAGACACTCTGCAAGAAGAATCCTTCCATACGACAACCCACTCAAACAGGTGAAAAAAAATTGCCTGCAAACACCCGCTGCCCTCCTCCAATATGGTCGAACTTTTATTTCTCGAAATGTTGGCACTTGGACTGCGGGCAATCGAGCTTTATAAATAAATGCTGGATTTCGCATTGCGTAGACATAATTCTTGAGAGAATCTAAGTCTCCAAAATGTATGCAAAAATTTTTTTTCCATTTCATCGTTGGTATTTATTTTATTTGGTTCATTCCAGTTCATAATTTTTATGTAATCTGTCCATTTAATTTTTATTCTAAATGTACAAAACGTATGCGAAATTTTTTATTCCAGTTCATCGTTGGGAATAGTAATTGTGACTTATTTTTATTAAACGCCACTGTAATCTACTAATGATTCAAAAGGGCCCTAGTTTATACGCCCACAAAATACGGCCCTCCGCGAAATGAATACCTTAAGGCCTTAGGCCACTCTAGAGGCCAAAAAAGTGCATATTTTGTGATTTTTTTTTCAGCGAAACCATAAAATAAATCGGAATTACAAAATAGGAGTTTTATTATACACGTAATTGACTATGCAAAATTATTTTTTCACAGCGGTACATGTCAAAATGACGATTGTGCAGCATTTTTGCGATGACGCCTTTATTTCTGAAAGGTCAACGGCCGGACCAACAGCTCCTATAATTTTTGAGTTATGATGAGATACTAAAGTTTTTTCGATTATATATAAGAATAACTATAGAAGTAGGTAGGATTTTTTTGATATATTGTTTTTTGTCAAAATGGCGCATTTCTAAAACAAAAAGTATAAAATGCCATGAGAAAATCGTCAGGAAATTGTTTATAAAAAAGGAACTATGCAATATAATAAAAAATCCTACGTAGTGCCACAGAAAATGGAATTCTAAATATACAGTTAAAATTCCAAGTGACTCGGTTGAAATTTTTTTGAGTTATGAGTCCGGCCAACTTGAAAAATGTAGTTTTGAGATAAACGCGTTTATAGTTAGTGGAAAGTCACGGCATGAATCAAGAGGGGTTGCGCTAGAATTCGAAAATCGAGTACTTAGAGATTTTTCACACCCATAATCTTTTGGAATATAATTTTATAGGTACTAAGATACATTTTTAACAAAAAAAAAATGGATTGTTTGAAAATCCTAGAGTGGCCTAAGGCCTTAAGGAGACTCTTCCTCATTCGAAACTCCAAATCGTAAAAATTATTCCGCAGTGAATCTTTGGACCACATGAACAAATAATAATACGTGCTTCGCTCGTAAGGTTTTCAGCTGATAGGATGATTCGTGAGTAATTTGTGATCGTGTTTACATGTGATTACGTTGCAAATGTACACGTGCAAAAACCTGATGCAGTATACATCGCGATACAACGCACATTCGCATAAAATTGCTTCGAATGCATTTTCAACGAGCGCGAAGCTCCGAAGCTTTTTCACGCCAATCAAATTCATCATCGTAATGACAGCGCGATGACCAAAGTACCAATTATCAATTTTACTATGAACACGGCGAGAGATGAATGACGAGCGGGTGTAGTTTCCAATTCAGTCGAGACGAGCACGTAGTCATGAACGGGTCAGCTGTTGTCGCCATTTTTATTGGTAAATAAATCATTTATGTACTCTGTTCGCGCGGACGTATGAACGATTCGAATAATTATTGCGAACAGGCATGCTATCAACCCTTTAACCCTTCGTAGTCACATTTCCAAATTCAATCGCGGTGGTCACACTTGAGTCGATTCCATCCAGTCAGTTTTCAAAAAAGTATTGTGACCAAACTATCTGTCCGAAGTGGTTCAAAAAATTACGGAACATGCTTTGAACTTTCTAGATGATGCACGAAAAATTCATTTATAAGAAATAAAATGGCGACATGTTAAAAAAAATTCATAAACAGGTGAAAACGCAAAAAAAGACACTCTTTCGTTAAAAAAATCATAGTTTCGTGAATTTTCAACATTTTTACCTAAAATTTGGACGTAATACTCCTTAGATATGCTACTTTTTGGGAAAAAATAGTGGCATAGTACGCGTTTCAAAAAAGGTATTTATTCCGACATGTGAAGAGGGTAAATTTTATGGTATGTGGATACTTCAAACTCCAGGTAAGATGGTGAATACAGTCCCATTCGAATTCGGGAACTATTATATATTTACGCCGCAATATGATCTACAGGTCGATTCTACCCAGGGTGACTACGAAGTATTAATTGCCTGTATTCATTTTCACAATGGTCGCTGCGACATTAATATATTCTTCGATTAGATTAATTATATATTTTTCGTTGCATTCTCAATATTAATTGCGGACCCATGAGGGCACAGAGAAATTATGGAAAACCTGTGCCGATAAAGTCGGTCATATTTTTACCGAGTCTCTGAACGGTCACCCATCAGAGTACTGGCTAACGCTGCTTCACACGGGGGATCGCCTTTGACAGATAAAATAACAATATCTAGTGGGTGTACAGACACGACTTGACGGATTTTTTAAATAAAATAACACATTGAGTTGGAATATAATAAATCATTTTTACTTTATTCAAAATGCTGTAGGGGAGACTATGGCTGGTTGTGACATTTTCATCAAATTTATCTACTACATGTTGTCTTCGGAATAATAAGATATTTTTATATATTTTTCGTATAAAGGAATTAAGAAGCTTTCAATGCATGTGCATGATTTAATTGTGAGTTTGACGCAACAATTAGAAATTAATGTTTGAAATAAAAATGACAGTGTTAAAAAATTAATAAAAGATGATGAGGTCCAATAAAAAAATCCAGATTTTTGTCCATCAGTTTGAAAGAGGGTCCTATTAGACGACTTATATCTCCGGCATTGATTTTTTTATTCCTTTTTTTTATAATTTTGTTCATAAAACTAAAATGCATTTCTAAAAACATAAAAATTATTCTATATATCAATAGTCGCGGTAAATTTTTATTCATTTTTATGATACTTGTTGTTCCGAGCGCCAAGGTTGTGTAAACCTCATACACGGAGAGAATTAAATGTTAAAAATTACCGTGCAGTAACGGTAACCAGATGACAACCCTCAAAATTCGCTTATTATTACTGAGTAAAACACAGATTTTCACGAAAATAAAATAAAATTTCTTCTTCAGATAGAAAATTTTACCAGATTTTCTAGTAAATTTTGATGTGTAACAAAATACGCAAAACTTAAATTTAAAAAATATATAATATCAGCGAAATTTTACTGTGCATTTTATTATTGTATGCCTTTCAAAAATGTCTATAAAAAAGTATCGCCTTTATAACAGTTATTTTAAGATTTATTATAAAATTTAATGAGTGTTATAGGAAAATGTATTGCGCTCTCGGTAAAAATTATCGTGCGCGCTACCCTTCTTGTATAGTAAAATTTTAGCTACGTATTTGAAATTTTCTGTAATGTGAGTTAAAAAAAACTTGTCGCATACGAATTATTATGCTTTTCTCACTTGTCACCACATTGAAATATATCACGGTAATTTTTACCGTGAAATTCACGACAAAAATTATTTTTTAATTCTCTCCGTGTAATACCACTAGTGCAGAGGGTTGGCCCTATCAAAGGGTGAATGGAGCAGCCACTCCAGGCGCCGAATCTGATAAATAATTAAAGGGGGAAAAAAATTCTGAATATTTTCTTCGCATTTCGATATTTTGCTCGCAAGCGTGTGGAGATAAGGTTCCGACGCCCCTTCCCCGCCCCGCGCCCCGCCGATCAAGCTCAAATTTTGTACAGGCCTTCCTACTAATATTCTAAGATAAACCCAAAAAAGATTTATGGCGAGACGCAATAGTTTTCAAGTCATTGAATTTCAAAGTTATTTATTTGACCACGCGCAGACTATTAGGAATACTCGTGCAGGCGCGGGGCACCTCAGATATGCGTGTGGAATTGTGGAGTACACAATTTCGTACTATTTAATACAAAATGTACTACAATTTAATGCAAATAAAAATCGAACGTGAAATAAGCCCGGAATTTGAGATAGTCCGCACAAGGAAAAAGAAGAACATGTGCTCATATGAAAATAAAAACCACGCGCCAACGGATCCAGAAACGTTATTCAGAATCTATGTTTTCTATCCAATGATATACACTGCCATAAACTCAATAGAGACGCGCTTTACATAACTTTTTACAATTAATGAGACCTGGTCATTCCTCTATGATATGAATGAGATCGATGAAAATTTGAAAGAAGCGTGTCTGAAGTTGGAGAAAAAACTAACACATGATCATAATTGCGATATTTCGGGATTGGAACTTTCACGAGAAATCATGGGTTTGAAGAAGTTCTTAGATAATGATGAGGGTCACCCAAAAGCAGTCCTTCAGATCTTAACATTAAATAGTTGGCAACATACGTTCCCTAATATTTGGACAGCTATCCATATTTTTGTAACCATTCCGATTACGGTGGGCAAAGGTGAACGGGGTTTTAGTAAGCTTGAGCTAATTAAAACGTATGTTAGGTCGACTCTAGCAGAATATAAGCTTTCCGTTCGAGCCCTGCTGTCTATTGAAAATTATCTAGCTCAGACATTGTTATATAAGATCATAAACAAATTTGCAAATGGAAAAGTCCAAAAGTGCAACGGCGTTCCATGACCATGAGCGTGAGAAATGTGCGCGCGCATATTTTTAAGGCTTAGACCCTAAGAGACCTACTTTAGGTCGCGTTTACACGCACGAAAAAGCGAGGAAAACATGGTGTAGTATATAAAACACATTAAGGGCAAGCAAGGGTGGGGGGGGGGGGCGTCATATTTAGATCTCGCATCCTAAAACTAGTCTCGGGCCGGCACTGCCAGTACAAGACCATCTATTGAAAATCCGTACTCATAATTTTACACCCAATATAAAGTGGATTTTCAGAAAAATCCAACTAGTGTCGATGCATCGAAAGGATTTCGAAAAAAAAAAATGATATACCCATATTCGTTTCGTCAGGTACATTACTGTCGTTGAATCCAACGTTCTCATCGCCTCTCGGCAAAGATCCGAACGATGAAACACAGAGGAGAGGTGATCTCGAGTACGTTTACGGGGTAACGACGAACGTAATGGACGACGTCAAAGAATCGATACTCACGATTAAGTTGAAGTGTCGTGAATTCGAGATCAACAGCTTGGCGTGCATTCTTGAGGGTCCGCAGTACCAAACGATCTATCGCGTGTCACCGTGCAACAAGTCGATCGAACCCCTCTGCGAAATGGATCATCTCAGAGCCGACAATTCTTATACCGGCCGTTTCGTGATCAATTATCGTTCATCGAGCGTTGACAAATTGATCACCAGTCGATCGATTTCGCTTAAACAATTGAATTTTTATCGTATAATCGCCGATTTGTTGTTCCCCGGTGTCGATGTATCGGACAAACCGGAAGGCACTTATTCACTCCTCGAGGAATCCGTTTACGGGAAATGCGAGGCACTCGTTAAAGTCGTACGCACGAGAATCAAGACCGACGAGACAAACGATAGCGAGAGCGAGAATTCTGCTGGGAAAGTAGCCTTCTTTCCACGTGACAATAATTCCAATCACGAGGAACGGAACGATCACAATCGTACGGGAAACTATCAAGAGATGCTCAGCGTCAAGAGAACGAGGAATTTGGAAACTTGCTATCCAATTCCTGGCTTGCTCATCGTTAATACATTCTTTTATCATCCCATGATGATGTCCGTTCATTACACCGTCGTAAGTTTGAGGCCTAAAAAAACCGGTCGATTTGAGATATTTTTTTTTTTTAGTTCACAATATCATAGAACGATGAGCTCGAGATTTTGCACACAATTGATACAGAGTCTTTCCAAATTTGAGTTAATTTTTTTATTGAAAAATATTGAGAAACATTGAAGTTATTATTATTTTCAAAAAGTGACGTCGTTGCTGCATGGCCAATCGGTGTAGGTGGTTCTGACAAATAGAGCGATCGAAAATTAATAATAAAGGATGTATTTTTAGTATAATAATAAAAGTTTCGTATGATCGGATATCTTAATTGAAATTTTGCAAATTACGAAAATGGCAGGCTTAGAAAAAAAAGTTCGATTTTCGACAAAAAAACCAACTTTAATTATTTATCAACAGCTGGATAGTCATGTTAAAAAATTTCAACTGAATCGGACGAATAGATTTTACGGTCAGGAGGGGAGGATTTTAAACGATTTGACCCTTTGACAAAAATCGTCATAACTCGGTCAATTTTTCGAATCTTTACGAAATCTTGATTGCAAATAAAAGGTAACCCAAGGCTATAAAATTAGACAGTGAAAAAATCGTCCTTTCGAAATTCCGAAGTTACGGAGACCCCTTAAATGCGGCGCTTAAGGGGGGAAAACCCCTTTACAATGTTCAAAAAACCGATTTTTTTCTTTTCACATATTTCGAAACTATAATATATTGAGAGTATACTGGAAAATTGAAAAATCGAAATATGAAATATTTACGAAGTTATAGCACATAGTCGAGAGTGCGTCAGGGCCGCATTCTGTGAACTAGGGAAACTTTGAACGCAATTATCTTAAAACTACATTTTGAAAAACTGCTCATGTTATAGCTCAAAAAGTTATTGATCGATCTGGCTGAAATTTTGGGAGGTTTCTCACTATAACATTAGCGGAAGGATATACCTAAAGTTTTAAGGTTATCGCGTAAATAAATTACTTTTTTGGGGTAAACATTGTCGAGAAAATGGTCAAACATATGATTATTTGATTTAAAAGCCTACCTAATTCTTCATTTTTTACTTTTTTATATTTTTATTGGTATATCCTTCCCCTACACATGTCAATATTAGAAAAAATATTTTCGATTTCTGTTTCGGATCAGTAGAAAAAAATCAGATAAATAGAGGACTTTTCGATATCACGCAAAAGACGCCTAAAGGAATACCTTATAACGCCGCCATTTTGTTTTGTTTAGAAGTATTTTCTTTTTAACACTTGAAATTTGTAATATGATAATGTCAAATTTTTGAAACGATGCGATTATGTTATCACCTCTAAAAAAAATCATGAAAAATGACTCATTTTCGGGCGTCTAAAGGGTTTTCCCCCCTTGAGGCGGGCAACCACTTTAGGAAACCGAAAATTAAAGGATTTTTTGGATTTTTTTTATTGTGAAAAAAAACGGAAATTTCCGCAACTCTGACAACAATTTATTCATATTTTCATACATCTCTGGTAATTTTTTCAAGTTATTACATGCATTAATTAAGATGTAATCCGCTGTGTCCCTTGACGTGTCCTCATCGTCGTTGTCGATTTGCGGGAATTGTGCATCTCGCAATTCGCATCTCATATAGTTCAATACATTTTTATACATTCTTGAGATGTTTTTTAAGAACATGAACCTAAATTTTGAAAAAAAAATTGAGAATTGAATGTTAGAACGTGTTTGAAAAAAAATGATCGATTTTTAGCATTTTTCCCTAGCATTTTGCAATAATAAATATATTTTAAACAATCTAATCTTTCCAACTTTAGGTTCATGTTTCAATGAATTATATTATGCAAACGTGTTCCAAATTTGAAGATGATCCATCAATTAGTTTTTGAGTTATGATTCCCGCAAATTGAAAAAATGTCGTTTCGAGAAAAACACGTTTAAAGTTTCACAAACGAAAAACTCAAAGTCAAATGTGTTTAATCAAATGATAAAGTGTCTTACCGATTAATCAGCGATTCCAGCATCATAGAGCAGTCCTTCCTCTTCCTCATGCAACTCATTTGAAGCTTGCATTACCTCTTTACGAGCTTTTCAAGCTGCTTTTGTCTCTAATAAACTTTTTCTATTTTGCCGAGCCACGCGCATCTGATCCATTTGCTCGGCATATCCGTAGCTCTGCCTGCTAACTACGATTTCTAATTCATTCATAACCATGAGTAGGGCTGAATTTCCTTCATTGAATAAAATAGCAGCAAGAAATGCCGCTACCTCGATTATTTTGTCCCCAGAATGGAGATGTTTTGGAGCTAATCGCCAAACGGTCGAGTTTGGGTCTGTTTGGGTTATGAAAACCCAAACAAACTACTCAACTGAGCGCTCGTGGATACCTGAGTCTTTATGATTTATATACATACCGTTAGAAGGAATCCGAATATCGTTTTGAAATTTTCAAGGTGTATTCTTAAGATATTTTGCCAACGATTTAGGAAATTAAAAAAAAATTGATTTTTTGAAGCATCTAAAAGTGGTTGCCCGCCTTAAGATAGTTTTCTCAATACCGTCTCCAAACCGATCTTCCAAAATTCGTGAGTTAGTGGAGCTTGTAGAAAAAACCGACGATATTCGAAAAAAAGAAAATCCAAATATCGTGAAAACTATTCCAGCCGAAACATAGTTAAAGATACCTGAAATTTGTTTTTCTTTTACCCGTAACTATTTATTTCACGGTAGGCGAAATAATGTTACTCGACAGAACTCACCAGGTTCGATTTTCATGAATAATTTAATCGAATGTCATGTCTAATTACTAATTACGTTCAACTCGAAGGAGTACCCGATTCTTTCCATCTGAATTTTCTATAATAATCCTTTGATGTATTACCAGCAAAATTTTGCAAACTACATTAATCATTGTTTTCTTCTTATGTAGAAATCATCCATTAGTCGGACAATCGTGCGAGACAGAGCCTTCACTTCGTACACGACCGAGGACATTGCAATGAGGGACATCGAGAAGCCAGGTGGAAATACAACGATGCTCCACGTCCGAACGACCCTGACATTGCACTCGATCGAACAAGCGGACAATTCGATTCCTGAGCCCTTCAATTCGACTCTCCACCTCGTACACGATCTCGCATTTCACTCGGACTTTTCAACCCCTTAAAAGACGATACCAATCACCCCGAAAATCCCACGTAAAAATATCACAAATAAAGAAAACTGGCAATAACAATAATAATACATCACATGTTGAAAATTAAATCCAAAAAACTGCATTATTTACATTTAAGATGGGAAAAAAATTATCGCAATTACTATGTCATGAAAAGCGCGCGAAAAAAAGGTATAATTATTGCCTGTTTTGTTAAATTTATAAGGTGGAAATCCAAATTGGAGCAAAGCCATTTATGAAATGTTAGAGATATTTTCGCTCAAGCAGCAAAGAGTGGAAAGACAAAAAATACCAACAAGGAAAATTCCACAAACTTTCTCATCGTAAAACACCTGAAATTGGAAAAATTCGAAATTTGGTTGTTAATAATTTTGTCTGTAAATAGTTGAGCGGCCTGAAATAATAACCGTGCTCGAATAGTGAATAAAATAATAACATAACAATAAAAATAAATAAATAAAAAATAACTTTAGAAGAAATGATATTAACATTTTTATCATTTTCGATTTTCAAAGAGACGCTGAGCAACGCTTCGTTGGATCAACGATTCGTTCCTGTGCCTATAAACGCATTAAGCCAATCTATGGCACTCATACACGTGCAATGCATGAGAAACATGACACTATTTATAGCGTTATCCACATCAACTCAACATGAGACGAGAAGAGGAAGCATGTGGGGGGTTCACAAGGAACAACGAGAACGATACGCAGTTACGAGTTAGAAACGAGCACATTCAGATTACGCTAACCCAAGCTCTTCAGCGTGAGGTGTGCTCGGTGTGAACAAAAAAAAATGAAAGTGAAACAATGGAAACAACAACGACGTTGATACTGATAGTCGTTTGCACTCTCGCGCTAGTTATTTTTCTCTCCAATGTGTTATTCGGTTCGTTAAATTATTGGAAATCAAGAGGAATTCCATGCTTACCGAGTGCTCTACCGATTTGCGGCAACACTTTCTCGCTGTTGATGCTGAAGGACAATCTGTCTACGTGGTCACGGCGTATCTATCTGGAGAATCGTGGCAAAACTAGCATGATCGGTTTCTTCAACATGAACAAACCAACCCTCATGCTTCTCGATCCCGATCTCATCAAGATTGTACTGCAAACGAGTTTCAAAGCGTTTCAAGACAACGAGACGACGATCGATCCCAAATTGGATCCTCTGATAGCTCATGACGTGTTTTTCCTTCGCGGCCAAGAGTGGAAAGATTCCCGTGCGTTTTTCGCCTCGACCCTCTCCGTTAAAAGGGTCAAACTCATGAGTGTAGCGATCGAGCGAGCTTGTGAGAGAATGAGGAATTATCTGAACTCGGAAATAGTGAATAAGCAGAGCGGTGACAAGGCAGGCTCATTGGAGCTTGAGGCGACGCTTCTCTTCTCGAGGTATACGATGGAGGTCGGGGCAAGTACGGTTTTCAGCATCGACGGACATTCATTCGAACGCGACACCACGAATACACTTCTCGACTCAATGAAGCCATGGTTCGTGCCTTCTACGAAACAATCAATCGCCCTCCTCTTGTCTCTGACTCCCTTTGGAAAATTCTTGCGGCATACCATGGTGCCACCGGAAATGGACTTGTACTTTCGGCGAGTGGCTAAAGACATCGAGGAATTAAAGAAAAACGATGAGATCGAGTCGAACGACGTTCTACGGATGATGTTGGATCTGGTGAAGGATCAAAAGATATCGCGAGACGAGGCACTTTCGCATACTTTCGCATTTCTCGTAGAGAGCCACGTGACCAGCAGCCTAACACTTAGTTTCGCGGTTTACGCGTTGGCGAAAAATCCAGCGATTCAAGAGAAAACGCGCCTCGAGATTCAGACAATTTTCACCAAGTACGAGAATCGTTTGACCTACGAAGCTATCCAAGAGTTGAATTATACGGAACGTGTCGTCAACGAGACACTGCGTTTGTTTCCACCAGCTGGTTTTATGAAGAAGCTCGCCGTGGAGAAGTATCGTCTCGAGGGCTCGGACGGACTGAGCATTGTGGTTGAGCCCGGTACATCGATCATAATACCCACCATGGGACTTCACCTGGATCCTGAGATCTGGGAAAATCCTGATGTTTTTGATCCCGAAAGATTCACGAGGGAAAACATCGAGCGAAGACATAGGTTCGCTTATTTGCCATTCGGCAAGGGACCCAGAGCATGTCCGGGATTCCGTCACGCACTCGCTCAGATCAAAGCTGCAATTGCAACTATTCTCCGCGATTATCGTATCGATCTTTCACCACAAATGATTGATCCGTTACGCATTGATCCTACCTATTTTCTCAATACGGCTCTAGGAGGATTCTTCATCAAATTGACGCCATTGAAGGACCACTAGACCACCACAATGCCACTTAGTTGCGCGAACTTGTGATAAACTTGAATGATTTCAGCGTAAGGAAATTGGATGAAAAGTTTTCAGACACGAGCTCGAGAGAACGAGTACAGTAGAACCTCGATTATCCGAACTAATTGGGACCGGATATCGAAAAATTCGGATAATCGAAAATATATCTCGAATTTGCGTGAAAAAACAACTCATATGATATAAATAGTATCGAAAATTCTCTTTATTAATCCTACAAACCTAAATTCTTTATTTGATAGCAATTAACAATGAATAAAGTTTCCATTTTTATACCACCACTACTTATGCAGTTAAATCACAATTGTGGCTTAAAATAATGATCAATTTTTGGCTATCTCATAGTAGTTGCGCGTTTCTCGGCCGCTATTCACGTAGAAATTTCAATAGGGTCCGATTCGGAACGGTTCCAGGTTGCCTGACTGCTCTAGTAGGGCCCATATGTGACGTTCTGTCACATATGGGCCTTATCTGGTGGCCTGATCACGCCGTTATCCGGTTGCCTCACCAAACGTTCATAATGCTGCCTGATCAGGTCATTATAATGTTGCTTGATCAGGTCCTTCCTTACGTAGCCAGTACACATACATGCTCGGACACATACACACTCTACAATATATTTATACAAGGCCTAGAATGTATTTGTCAATATAATTTTTATTACGAAAAGTTACAAAAAGGTTATAATCAGATTAATTAAAGATAGTATAGAGATCATTATGAATAATATTCCATTTATTTTTTATGTTGAAGTGTTTTTATTCTGAACCGCCCGGTTCCCTCCCAATCCTTGGCATTATCAATTACTTTTCTCACGGCTTGCTTAAAATCTTTTGACGGAAAATAGAGGAAAATTTACGCTCGTTCAATTCAAACGTCTCGTAAATTATTAGTTCGTATTATTCAGACATGAACTCGGTGAAAAACAATTTTTTTAGGCATTCAAGCATTAATAACGTATTAAACGTCCATATATATTTTTGGGTTGTACATATCTTGTTCACACGACGATGACAGATTTTGTACTGTTTTGAGATTTCGAAATACAGCGGAATCTTCTAATACACATCCGAGTTGCATAACGTTTTTTTTTTTCGTCACAGTCCACAACACCTTTCAGAAACGTCAAAACTTAAAAGATAATAGCTGCATGAAAATTTCGACGTAGGATATACGTGGTTATATGCGTTGATGGAGTGCTGAGACATTTGTGAGGCAAGCCCCGATAGAGCCTTTTTAGGTCAAGCCCTAGTAGGGCCATATCCGTATTGCCTGGTTTACGGGAGTAAAAATGCACCCTGATCAAGCCGCAGTAAGGTAGCCTACTTACTCCTGTACTACGGTTTCATCGATCCGGTCGGCTTCCGGCACCGGTCAGGCGTGCCTCATTACGGCATCCCAGATCGCAGCATGATAGCGGCCGGATCAGTGTTCAGGCTGCCTGATCAAAATTTCCAGTCCGGTAAGTCTCGAATTCGTTTCAAGAACAGTAGCTGTGTGAGACTATTTTCAGCTTGGGTTTCAAACCATTCCAGGGCGGTTTCTAAAGTAAATACAATAACTGTGTACACTTCAGGCAAATAGTATCAACTAGGGCCTTTCGAATAAAATTACCAACCTCAATAAAAATGCGACTAGTACGAGATACATCATCTATTGAATTCTCAACTCTTCGTGGTCACACTTCCAAATTCCATTGCAATGGTCACACTTGGATCGATTCTACCCAGTCAGTTTTCAAAAAAGTATTGTAACCAAAATATCCGTCCGAAGTGGTTCAAAAAATTACGGAACATGCTTTGAACTTTCTTGATGTTCAAAGCATGTTCCGTATGCTTTGAACATCAAGCATACGGAACATGCTTGATGTTCCGTATGCTTGGAAAAATTTATTTATAAGAAATAAAATGGCGACATGTTAAACAAAAATCATAAAGAGGTGAAAACGCAAAAAAGACACTTTTTCGCTCAAAAAAGCATAGTTCCGTGAATTTTCAATATTTTTACCTAAAATTTGGACGTGATACTCCTTAGATATGCTACTTTTGGGGAAAAAATAGTAGCATAGTCCGCGTTTCAAAAAAGGTATTTATTCCGACATGTGAAGAGGGTAAATTTTATGGTACGAGGATACTTCAAACTCCAGGTAAGATGGAGGATACAGTCCCATATTTAGGCCGAAAAATGATCGACGGGTCGATTCTACCCAGGGTAATCACGAAGGGTTACAGTCATTCTCGTACACCCAATAACTCGAGAAATTGAAGTCGAATAACGAATGTTTCCTGCAAAAAATGTTTGCCTGTAGGCAAAACTCTCGGGGCCTTTTACAAAATTCGAAGATAGGAATGACCTTTCATGATTCCAGCATTGGATTCCTTGGAGTTAGACTCCAAGAAATCCAATTACAATGACGCCGTGATAAAAATGTACGAGTACATTGAAATAATAATGAAAAATAATACAAAAGTATAAAAAATATTCTCATTTTTGTTCTCCTTCTTCTCGATTTTTGAGTTGCTGAGCGAGCTTTTGTACAATAAGACGAACGATATTATTGCAGAGTTCAAATGATAGATAGCTCAATTTCTGACCATTTATAAGCACCACTTGTAGGGACATACGTATCAAGGCAACGTTTTATAGGTCACAGATGTTGCAAGCCACGATAAGCATCAACGAGAACTACGCAGTTACGTGATTGCAACGTAAATGCAAAATTCTCACTTGCGTAGTATCATTAAGGCCTTAGGCCACTCTAGGATTTTCCAAAAATCGATTTTTTATGTTAAAAATGCACCTTAGTCCCTATACAATTACATTCCAAAAGATTATGGGTGTGAAAAATTTCTAAGCACTCGATTTTTGAATTCTGGCGCAACCCCTCTTGATTCATGTCGTGACTTTCTACTAACTTTTAACGCGTTTATCTCAAAACTACATTTTTCAATTCGGCCGGACTCATAACTCAAACAAATTTCAACCGACTCACTTGAAATTTTAACTGTACATTTATAATTACATTTTCTGAGGCACTACGTAGGATTTTTTTTATTATATTGCATAGTTCCTTTTTTATCAACAATTTCCTGACGATTTTCTCATGGCATTTTATACTTTTTGTTTTAGAAATGACCCATTTTGACAAAAAAACAAAATATCAAAAAGATCCTACGTACTTCTATAGCTATTCTTATATATAATCGAAAAAACTTTAGTGTCTCATCAAAACTCAAAAATTATAGGAACTGTTGGTCCGGCCGTTGACCTTCCAAAAATAAAGGCGTCATTGAAAAAATGCTGCACAGACGCCATTTTGACATGTATCGCTGTGAAAAAATAATTTTGTATAGTCAATTAGGTATATAATAAAACTTCTATTTTGTAATTCCGATTTATTTTATGGTTTCGCTGAAAAAAAAAAATCACAAAATATGCCTTTTTTTGCCCCTAGAGTGATCTAAGGCCTTAAACGCACTTGATCGGCATAACAAAAAAATTAATAAAACAAGGGAACAAACAACGACGATTTAAATTCGTTGAATCACTGAAAAGCGAGAAGGAGAGAGAGAGAGAGAGAGAGAGAGAGAGAGAGAGAGAGAGAGCCCGTATCTACCGAGCGCTCTGTCATTTCGCGGCAGACTTGCGGTTTTGAATTTCAAGGAAGTTTGACGAAGTTTCCCGACTCACACAGATCAAGACCGTTATCGTCACTATTCTTCGTGATTATCGGATCGATCTGTCACAAAAAAAAATTATTGATCCGTCGTGCATCGATCCAGCCTATTTTCTCAATGGCGCTCATGACAGATTTTTCATCAATTGAAGAACCAATGAAGCAACGCGTTCCCCCTGGTTGTCAACGTAGGATGTCCTTGAGCTTAAAAGCGCTCATCAGCGTTATGCAATTGAGTGAAGAGGTAATGCAGACTCGGAGGCGAGACCAGCAGCTGACTATTTCTTTCCTACATCGACTCATATATTCTGAACGACCGATAAAACAATAAAATATAATTAAATAATCTGCTTGGTGTAAATAATACTCTTTCTCTATTACATATAGATCTATCGATACCTATAAATATATTGTATTAGCTTCCGTCTTCGGCTTCGCCCGCATAGAATTTGGCCCATAGAAACTTCATTAGAAGTAGCACACCCCATTAGGGTTTGTTTTAAAAAATCCTAAAATATGCGTCTTATTATTTGTTTTGAAGAATATATATACCAAGTTTCAAGTTCATACACGCAAGAAATACAATTTTCTATACGAATTTTTACCCCACACTTTACTCCGTTAAGGCCGGATCCTGAATTAGAAGGTCCAAAAAATCGATTTTTTTTTTATTGTTTAAATCTATTCCTGATGTATCTAAGAATGTGTAGACAAAATTTTATAGCCCAATTCGAAATATTTCCAAAGATACAGCACTGAACGTAGTGGAGTGTCGAGCTTGTATACGGGCGCTCGGGCAGTTAGGGCGCCCGTTTTCTCGAGTTTTCGTTTTTACGATTTTTCTAATTTGGCGTATCTGATTACAAAAAAACTAGAAGTCCAATCGAAACAAACCAAAGCTTGTTCGCTTCAGTATCGTTTTTTTTTCTTTTTGAACTAAAAACATTGTCGAAAAAAAAATTCTTAACAATTTTTTTAGCAAGTTGAAATAATTTTTTTTTTCACAAAAAGCACATTTTCTACTTCAAACCCGAAAAAACATTCAAATTTCAAAATTTTTTTCGTTTTTTTTAGTTCATATAGAAGAAAAATACGTCACAATTAAAATGGTTTGTGGTTTTTTTGTTTCAAATGAAAATTACGAGCTCCATTTGTCACGCCGCATGGAAACAGCAGTGGCACGAATGTGCATAAAAATCGGTTGCCTGTTGATATTTTTCTTTAAAAAAAATTGTTTTCTTATGTTCAGACATGTAATAAAATAATCTGAAAATTTCGCTAAACTTGCTTTTTTTTTTTACCCGAAAGAATTCCTCAAAATATCGATTTTTCGAACCGACTAATTCAGGATCCCGCCTTAATTCGTTCCTTTTGTAAAAATCTTTCTTTGCGGATGTCGACACCCTATAAAAAACGGACCTATCAAATTTTAAGTTTGGAGGCTTCATAGTTTCTGAGATTTCGTGTTTAATCAGTCAGTCAGTGAGTGGCATTTCGCTTATATATAATATAATATATACAGGGTGTCCATTTTATCTCTGCCACCCGAAATAACTCGGTAATTATCGACGTCACAAAAAAATGTTCCAGATATCTTGGATCACTACTAAATATTTTGCAGTGATTCGAGATATTTAGATTTGTATCATCGATACTGACCTTGAATGACCTTGAACGACTTTGACCCCCAAATGTTTTTTATGCGGCTTGAGGTGCTCCACAAGATGGTTGAAAAAAAAGGTACCATTCCCTTTAAAAAAGTGGAGGTGACCTTCGCTGTGCGTCAGCGCCTCCACCGAAATAAAAAAAAATGGTCGCATTTGATGGCCCCCTTCACACCGTACAACTTTTGTCTGGAACTTTTTTTTGTAACGTCGATAATTACCGAGTTATTTCGGGTGGCAGAGATAAAATGGACACCCTGTATATGTATATATATATATATATATAATATAGATTGAAATGGAATAATTAACCCAAATCCAGATTCACGTGTTTCCAGGTTCGAAAACGTATGACATCCATACAAACTTTCACCCCCCATTTCACCCCCTGAATTTTGCCCTGTCGTAAAAAATCTTTCTTAGTGGATGTCTACACCCTATAAAGAAATTACCTGTCAAATTTCAAGTTTGTAGGGTTTTTAGTTTCTGAGATTTCGTGATTAATCATTCAGTCAGTCATTCAGTCAGTGGTATTTCGCTTTTATATAGTGGATAAAAAAAATATTTGCACACCTCGTGTTTTTCAAATAATCCTGCGTAAAATATAAAATACTTTAGCATTTTTTTTCGAAGAAAAATAAAATGTTTGAAAAAAAAATAATAACTTATAAAAATAATAACTTGAAAAACACGAAGTGTGCAAATACTATTTTATCCTCTGTATATATTGATGAATTTTTTTCCGGCTTTTGAAATGTTTTCCAACATTCCCATTTGAACAGAACGAGGTCGTGAAGTGTTATCGAAATTATTCGGCGATGGCTCTATCGCCCCTCACATTGACCGAGCTTTGACCCTTCATAACTCAACAACGTAAGAATAAAAAAATAGTTGACTTCATCGTGGATTTAATAAATAAATAAAAACACGTATTATTAAGGCCTTAGGCCACTCTAGAGGCCAAAAAGGGCATATTTTGTGATTTTTCTTGGCGAAACCATAAAATAAATCGGAATTATAAAATAGAGGTTTTTTTATACACGTAATTGACTATACAAAATTATTTTTTCACAGCGATACATGTCAAAATGGCAACTGTGCAGCATTTTCCCGATGACGCCTTTCTTTCCGCAAGGTCAACGGCCGGACCAACTACTCCTATAATTTTTTATTTATGATGAGACACTAAAGTTTTTTCGAATATATATAAGAATAGCTGTAGAAGTACGTAGGATTTTTTTGATATATTGTTTTTCGTCAAAACGGCGCATTTCTAAAACAAAAAGTATAAAATGCCATGAGAAAATCATCAGACATCATCAGAAAATCATCAGTTTATAAAAACGGAACTATGCGATATAATTTAAAAATCCTATGTAGTGCTTCAGAAAATGTAATTCTAAATATACAGTTGAAATTTCAAGTGAATCGGTTGAAATTTGTCTGAGTTATAAGTCCGGCCGACTTGAAAAATGTAGTTTTGAGATAAACGCGTTTAAAGTTAGTAGAAAGTCACGACATGAATCAAGAGGGGTAGCGCTAGAATTCGAAAATCGAGTACTGAGAGATTTTTCACACCCATAATTTTTTGGAATATCATTTTATAGGTACTAAGGTATATTTTTAACAAAAAAAAATACGACTTTTGGAAAATCCTAGAGTCGTCTAAGGCATTAAGTTTTTGAACAAATTAATCACGGGGCTAGTTGTAAAGCAATAAAGGGAGTGTGTGACAGACATGTTGAATTGTGTCATAACATTCCGTTATGATGGTACACGGAGAGAATTAAAAAGTAATTTTTGTCGTGAATTTCACGGTAAAAATTACCGTGATATATTTCAATGTGGTGACAAGTGAGAAAAGCATAATAATTCGTATGCGACAAGTTTTTTTTAACTCACGTTACAGAAAATTTCAAATACGTAGCTAAAATTTTACTATACAAGAAGGGTAGCGCGCATGATAATTTTTACCGAGAGCACAATACATTTTCCTATAACACTCATTAAATTTTATAATAAATCTTAAAATAACTGTTATAGAGACGATACTTTTTTATAGACATTTTTGAAAGGCATAAAATAATAAAATGCACGGTAAAATTTCGCTGATATTATATATTTTTTAAATTTAAGTTTTGCGTATTTTGTTACACATGAAAATTTACTAGAAAATCTGGTAAAATTTTCTATCTGAAGAAGAAATTTTATTTTATTTTCGTGAAAATCTGTGTTTTACCCAGTAATAATAAGCGAAGTTTCAGGGTTGTCATCTGGTTACCGTTACTGCACGGTAATTTTTAACATTTAATTCTCTCCGTGTATAAGGGGTTTAAAATGACAAATTAAAACATCTTGTTGATGTTTCTGTTATATTCTACTCGTATAGTTACTATGTATTAGGAAAAAGTGATTAGGCCGCACTCTGGTGGTTTTGGGTGATACCTTACGGAATGGAAAGGAATGAAATGGCAGTTGTGCCGTAAAATTGGTCGCAATGAAATGGTAAAAGATCGAAAGGGTACATACGAAGGAACATTGAGTAACAAAAAGATGAATAATAATTGTTTACCGTCTTCTTCTCGAACTTTGATAAGACACGAGCACGGGATCATTATCATAACCAGACGGACAAGTCGTTTCGGCCTTTTATTGCCCCCTATTTCTAGCAATCATCCGTGAGCATAGTTCAGAGTTGTGACGCCACTTGCGAGGTCATTTATATCAATAGAACGTTGGGCAATAAGAGGAAGAACGTGGGGTGTCGCGAGCAACAGCGAGAACGACGCTCAGTCACGAGATTGAAACCAGAACGTGAAGATTTCAGTCGCATGCTCTTTTCAACGAGTGACGTGATTAGCGTGAAAAGAATTAAAGAAATGGAGGTAACAGCGACAACGTTCCTGATAGCAGCTAGCACACTTGCGCTAGTTACTTTTCTCTACAAGATGTTATTGGGTTCGTCAAATTATTGGAAATCCCGAGGAATCCCGTATCTACCGGGTGCAATGCCGTTTTGCGGCAACACTTTTGCCGTCTTGAGGCTGAAGGACAATATGGCAACATGGTCCCGTCGCGTCTATCTGGAGAAACGTGGCAGCGCGAGCATGATTGGTTTCTTCACAATGAGCAAACCGACCGTCATGATTTTCGATCCCGAGCTCATCAAGATCGTACTGCAAACGGGTTTCAAAGCGTTTCAGGACAACGGACACACGGTCGATCCAAAGATGGATCCTCTTTTAGCTGGTAACGCGTTCTTCCTCAGTGGCCAAAAGTGGAGAGATTGTCGTACAGTTTTTTCCCTGATGTTCTCCATCAAGAGGCTCAAACTGATGAGCGAGGCGGTCGAGCGCGCTTGCGAAAAAATGAGGCATTACCTGAAATCGAGAATAGCGGATAAGCAGACAGGAAACGAGGTGGGCTCGTTCGAGCTCGAGGCGAAGTGTCTCTTTTCGAGGTACACGACCGAGGTCGCGGCAGGTACGACTTTCGGCATTGACGGTCATTCCTTCGAGCTCGACGAAACGAATACTCTTTTCGATTCAATTTGGGTATGGTTCGGTCCTTCCACCAATCACGCTATCACTTTTCTCTTGTCGCTGTCTCCCTTTGGGAAATTCGTGAGGTCTAGCTTCGTGCCGCGAACAATGGACGCGTACTTCCGAAGAATGGTCAAGGACGTTGAGGAGCTGAGAAAACGCAGCGACGTCCCTTCGAACGACGTATTACGGATTATATTGGATCTGGAGAAGGATGGAAAGTTATCACGGGACGAGGTACTCTCGCATGTTTTCACCTTTCTTCTAGAGAGCTACGAGACCAGCAGTCTAACACTTAGTTTCGCGGCTTACTTGTTGGCGAAAAATCCCGAGATACAAGAAAAAATGCGCCTAGAAATTCAGACTGTTTTTACCAAGTACGAAGGTCGTCTTAGCTACGATGCTATCCAAGAGTTGAATTATACGGAACGTGTCGTCAACGAGACACTGCGACTGTTTCCACCGCTCGGTTATCTGGCCAAGGTCGCCGTGGAGCCTTATCGTCTCGTGGGCTCGGACGGTTTGAGCCTCATGGTCGATCCCGGCACATCGATCTTAATCCCCATCATGGGGATTCACGAGGATCCTGAGATCTGGGAAAATCCGGACGTTTTCGATCCTGAAAGATTCACGAAGGAAAACATCGAGCGTAGACACAAGTGCACTTATTTGCCATTCGGCGACGGACCGAGAGCTTGTCCGGGTATTCGTCTCGCAATAATTCAGGTCAAAGCTGCGATCGCCACTATTCTTCGCGATTATCGTATCGATCTATCACCGAAAATGATCGATCCGTTGCCCATTGAACCTTCTTATTTTATGAATACTGCTCGCGGGGGATTTTTAATCAAATTGACACCATTGAAGTAGCACGTTTCCACCTGGCAATAATCATACTCTTGATAGGCTTCAGTTTTATGAAATTTAAGGGGTTACGCCACTTTGGTGCTCGATAAAATACGTATATTGTTTGTTTCATCGTACTGTGTGCTTCTCCTTTTACGTGCACACATTATTCCATTTATTCCCCATCGATTCCTCGATAAAATGGGCATCAAAATAAATAAACACTTTTACGCGACTATATTGAATTTATCAAATTCACAAATACATTATAGTTTTATGAAAAAATTTAGAAAAAAAAAACGAATAAAAAAATGGCGAAGTTATAGATTGTCTAGTTACTAAACAATTTTTTGCTTTAGTTACCAGATTGTCTAGTTGCTAACAATTGTCTATTTACTAGACAAACCCAAACATAGACCTTCGCCATATTTTTATTGATTTTTTATTCGTTTTATTTTATAATTCGTTCATAAAAATATAATGTATTTGTAAATTTTATATATTCAATAGTCGCGTCAAAATGTTTATTCATTATTACTACTAGACTCTAGTAGGACCCTCTTTTGAAAATCGTTGCCGAAGGTGGAATTTTTTTCACTGTCAAGCAACGTCCGAAAATAAAAAAAAATGTTTTTGCAAAAAAAGGTTCTCGCTAAATTATAGCATAAGGAAATTAAACAACAAAAAAGTTTGTAGAAATAACAGCTGTTCGGGAAAAAAACTGATTTTTATCAAAACTTTGAGTTTTAAAAATTACTCAAAAAAGAACGCGGCATACAATAAGAAAAAATCCGATGCTACTTCCTAGATAATATTCTAAATAATATGTCATATCAATTTCATCAAAATCGGTTGAGTAGATCTCGAGATATTTTGTCCACCAGTTTGAAAAAAATAGTTTCGAAAAAAACCGAAAATAAAAAAAGTAGCGTGTCAGTTTCTTGAAATAAAATTTTTTCTATATTACCTTCAATCTACATCCATCGAAATAATAAAAACAGCCGAAAAAAAATGATTTAAAAAAAATCTCAGCGTGGTCTAATCATTTAATAAAAAGATTATGCATGCTCGCACTCTAGGACCAACAGCTGATTGCTATTCCTCCTCTGTATTAGTGAATATATTATACACGAACGACGATACGCAATAATTACGTATGGAAAATTCACGTCCGGAAAAATATAATATCATCGTAGCTGCTCACTAAAGATCGTCGAAAGGGCTGCATAAATATCGCGTTGTTTTGTGAGATTAAGAAATGTTATCTTATGTCAGACTCATTATATATGTATATCTAGATATATATTTCGAATTGAATTTGTACTGGAAAAAATATAAAAAATGATTTTTACACAGAGAAATCCGCTGCTCCAATATAGATTTTATTAAAATTATTTATCGGTTGCTTGATCGATCCAGATGAGATTGAGCCTCGTCGACACACTCGTTTTACCCTTCAGCTTCATACTCTTGATATTTTGTATGTACTCTCCTTTGATTGCCATTTGTAGAATTCCCGAGTACCGGAGTAGCTGTTGAAACGATCTTTCCTCAACCCGAGCAGAAATGTGACCGAGCATTCTCTATTTTGCATCGGGCCTTGGCCAGGTTCGCCTCGTCTGATTCACCTAACCGAGTCCTTTCATGGAACAGACCGAGAAGATCACAAGATCGTTTTTTACGATTTTGAACTCTATATTCAGAAATCAAAGTGTTCCGGCCTAAATACATTGCAAGCAAATATACTTTCACGTAATGTATACCCAGCCAGAATATCGACATTTCCCGAAAAATGGAGCCCGTCTTTAAGAACTGTGCGAAGCTGCTTTACTTTTTGCCCCATCAAATATATTTATTATTGATTAGGATAAACCTACAACTTCTGTTGCAATTCTATTCACCATTATAAGTAATTTGTTCATCAATGATAATCTACGAGAATAAAAGCGATTATCATAAATAATGGTAGAAGTATTAATTCATTAATTTGAACATAACGAATAAGCAAATTATATAATGAGACAACAAAGTAAAGCAGGTAATTCGTGATTTTTAAAATCAAGGTCGCTTTGTCCGGAAATATCAATGCTCTGGCCGGGCAGACATTACCTGAATGTATTTCCTCAATAATTCGCCAGGTGGCTTCGAGCGAAGCGCTTCGCTTAGCTGCACTTCTCTTTAAGGCCTTATGCCACTCTAGAGGCCAAAAAGGGCATATTTTGTGATTTTTTTTCGAGGACACCATAAAATAAATCTGAATTACAAAATAGGGGTTTTATTATACACGTAATTGACTATACAAAATTATTTTTTTCACAGCGATACATGGCAAAATGGCGACTGTGCAGCATTTTTCCGATGACGACTTTATTTCTGGAAGGTCAACGGCCTGACCAATAGCTCTTATAATTTTTGAGTTATGCTGAGACACTAAAGTTTTTTCGATAATATATAAGAATAGCCCTAGAAGTATGTAGGATTTTTTTCGATATATTGTTTTTTGTCAAAATGGTGCATTTCTAAAACAAAAAGTACAAAATGCCAGTAGAAAATCGTCAGGACAATTGTTTATAAAAAAGAAACTATGCAATAGAATAAAGAAATTCTACGTAGTGCCTCGGATAATGTAATTATAAATATACAGTTAAAATTTCAAGTGAAACGGTTGAAATTTGTTTGAGTTATGAGTCCGGCCGCCTTGAAAAATCTAGTTCTGAGATAAACGCGTTTAAAGTTCGTAGAAGGTCACGACATGAATCAAGAAGGATTGCGCTAGAAGTCGAAAATCGAGTACTCCGAGCTTTTTCACACCCATGATCTTGTGGAATATAATTTTATAGGTACTAAGATACATTTTTAACACAAAAAATCGACTTTTGGAAAATCCTAGAGTGGCCTAAGGTCTTAAAACAAAATAGTGCGTTGCCGCAAATGACGTTTACTCGGTAGAAAAGTAGACATCTTCAATATACAGTAGATCGTTGATTATCCGAACGTCAATTATCCGAATGGTGATTTGGTTTATCCGAAACGTCGATTATCCGAATGGCGATTTGGGTTATCCAAAATATCAATTATCTAAACAATAATTTTGTCCATCCGAATGCTCAGTTATTCGAACGATTACGCTCCATACAGGGTGGTCCATTAACTATTAGCACCTTGGATATCTTTGAAACTATAAGGTTCACAGAAATATTTGCTGGAATGAAATTGCACAGTCCGAAAGGGGCCATCTGATAGCGATAATAGTTTTTTTTGCAGGTGGAGGTACTTCGGACATTTGAAGGTCAACTCCATTTTTTTAAAATGGATCGGTATGTTTTTTTTTTCTGTATCATGAAAGAGGAGCTTAAAACGAGTTCAACGACCTATAACATAAGGTCATTGAAGGTCATAGGAAGTACAGAAAGGCAATAATACTTACAGTTTCGGTAGTAAATAAAATTATTACGTTTATCTGTACTTTCTTTCTTTCTGTACTTTCTATGACCTTCAATGACCTTATGTTATAGGTCGTTGAACTCGTTTTAAGCTCCTCTTTCATGATACAGAAAAAAAAACATACCGACCCATTTAAAAAAATGGAGTTGACCTTCAAATGTCCGAAGTACCTTCACCTGCAAAAAAAACTATTATCGCTATCGGATGGCCCCTTTCATACTGTGCAATTTCATTTCAGCAAATATTTCTGTGAACCTTATAGTTTCGAAGATATCCAAGGTGCTAATAGTTATTGGGCAACCCTGTATATTACGGCAATGGTACGAAACACAGCCTGAATGTTGTTCAATGCATCTTCTTCTTTTAAAACGATTGCGAGATTTGGCAGCAAAGAAACGAGCTTTCGTTGTGAAGCAGATATCTTTGTTAATATTGTAGGTACAGACTTCGCATTCAGCTTAAAATTTTCTTCAAGGTTCAAACTATGAGAAAAAAATTAAAATAAAAAATCGATTTTTCGAAAATTTCAGGGTGGTATAACCCGTAAATGATACAATGGTTATTTGTAATTTACCGAAAATGTACTTGTATTATTGACATATTAATGTTAATTGTATTTTAAAAAATATATATTTTATCATATTGAAAGAATCAACGTTATTTTCGTCCACGGAATATTGCTGTTCGGTTATCCGAATGTTCGATGATTCGAAAGGCGCCCGGTCCCAATTGATTCGGATAATCCACGCTCTACTGTAATAAATAAAGTAACTGTTTACACTTCAATCAAATAGCATCAACTCCGTTTGACAGGTGCGTAGAAATCTTTCGAAACAAAGTATGACCAACCTCAATATAATGCCGTCAGTACGAGATACACCATCTATTGAAAATTCTTAAAGTTATACTTGTACACCCAATATATGTATATCTATATACAGGGTGGCCTATTTCACTCCCATACTTCCACCAACTCGCGTAAATGAAGTCGAATAAAAGAATGTTTTCTGCAAAAAATGATTCTGTGAGGCCCCCTTTCTAAAATTCAAAGAGCGGAGTGGTATTTCATAATTTCAGCGAGTTGCTATCACAAATGAACTTAGGCTGAAAAAAAATACAATTAACAATGACGTCCAGATAAAAATGCCAACCCGTAAAAAAATAATAAAAAATAATTTTAACGCATTGAAGTATAATAATTTTCGTGTTCCTTCTTCTTGATCATTGAGGTAAGCAGCGAGACCGCGTACGAGAACGAACGATATTGTTCTGGAGTATATTATTATTCTGGAGTTCAAATGATACGTAGCTCAATCACTGGCACGATGAGCACGACTTGTCGGGACATCAGTATCAACGCAACATTATATAGACCACAGAGGGACATGTGTTACGAATCATGATAAGGACCAACGAGAATTACGCAGTAACGAGGTTGCGATGAAAATGCGATATTCTCAGTTGCTTGTAACATTATCAACGCACGTGATAGGAACGATAAAAAAAATAAAACAACGAAAGCAATAACGGTGGCTTCGATTCGCTCAATCATTGTTGAAAAGTCCTACCACATCCCTATAGGGACTTTATCGAGACGTCACACGTAGGAAGTCTACTTTGGAATCCAAGTGGATTCTGCGCTATTTCCCGATTACGTCGATTGAGATTTTTTATTTGAAATTCACAACCGGAATTTGGTCTTTCTCTCAAAAAAAAATATCCTTTCGTGATTCCTTGCACAAACTTGGTGGAAAGCCCCAAGACCCACATCTCTATAGGAATTTGTTAGGGACACCGCTCATCGGAAGGCCTGATTGGGATCCAATGTAATTTTGCACTGTTGCTCCATTAAGGGGGGCAAACCCTTTAGACGCCCGAAAATAAGTCATCTTTTATTAATTTTTTTAAAAGTGATAAAATAATCGCATCATTTTAAAATTTTGACATTATTTTCTTAGAACTGTCACGTGTTGAAAAAAGTTTTTTTTTTTCTAAACAAAACTTAAATTGATCTGAAAAAGAAATCGAAAATATTTTTTGATTATTGACATATTTAGTAGGGGAAGGATATACATATAAAAAGATGAAAAAAGTATAAAATTAAGTAGGCTTTTTAATCAAAGTTTCATATTTTTGACAATTTTTGTCCCTACAAAAAGTAATTTATTTACGCGATAACCTTAAAACTTTAGGTATAGCCTTCCGATAATGTTATAGTGAGAAACCTCCCAAAATTTCAGCCAGATCGATCAATAACTTTTTGAGTTATAACATGAGCAGTTTTTGAAAATGCAGTTTCGAGATAATCGCGTTTAAAGTTTCAATACGATAATTCGCTATACGACTATGTGCTATAACTTCGTAAATATTTCATATTTCGATTTTTCGATTTTCCAGTATATTTTCAATATATTATACTTTCGAAATATGTGAAAAAAATCGATTTTTTGAACATTATAAAGGATTTCCCCCTTTAAAGCTTTTTCAGAATTCTTACCACGTCGAAATCGAAAATATTGAGTTTTGAGAAGAAAACCCGGCGAGTTGAAACATAACCTGCACGCTTCGTGCGCGTGTACTTGTTTGCTGATGTCATGTCAAAGTGCAGAAAAATAAATAACAGAAGATAATTGAAGTAGATTTCCAGTCATGTGATTCAAATCAATTCGTATCGGATTCTGTTTGATGATGTGGGAAAACTTTGGGATTGAAATTGGTTTCGTACATTGGATTACAATGAGGAATCCCTATTAGAATCCAATGTACGAGCGTGACGTTTTAGCATAGGGATCCAATGCAATGGCCCATTGGATTCCTATCAGGAAGTAGAGACAAGTATGGGAATCCAATTGGATGCCTATGACAATTTCAGCACCGGATGGAGCCCGTATGTAATGGTAGTCCAGTCGGAATGTACATGAAACCTATTCTCGAAGACCAGCAGGTCGCCAATTTTTTCTGTAGGGTACTGTATGTTACCAGGAATGTACCCTAACGTTATAAAAAAAATTATGTCTTGCGACCACCAGAAATTGTTTAAAAAAAAGCTCGTTTTTTTAATATCCTTTTTGGAATTGGTTTTATCGAAAAATGCTTTTTACAAAAGTTATGTGGCATTATGTCATCTACAAAATAAGTCCTACGCAAAAATCATGTAGGATTGTTAGTTTAACGGTAAATCACCCGTGAACGACAAAAAAAATTTGTTTGCATGTACTTTGTTTATTAATGAACTTAGTGTTTTGAAACTCAATCAGGATCTAAAAGAATCTTCCTCTTGACTCCAAAAGATATCTTCAAATTTTATTGAGCTAGGTCATACAATTAACGAGTAAGTGCCGATTTACGTAAATCCAGCACCTCCTTATAGCGAGTGATTCAGAAGGGCCACATGGGGAAAATAGTTACGTGATGGTCATTAGTATGTGCATTCAGGATCGAATGTCAAAACGTGATTTTTTTTATAAAAAAAGATTTTTTTTCGAAATTAAACATTTTTGCTTATAAACAAATTCAATTATGTACTTGAATTTTGAGGCTACTTGAAATATTCTTTCAGATTCTTGTAGGTCTCTGTAAGACGCGCAATTTACAAAAAAAGTAACTCGATATCTTCATTACAAGGGGAAATATAGTCATTTTTATGTTTCTTCAATTTATTATTGTTTTTATCAACATTTTCGCGTTTTTCAAGTTCGTGAGTATTCCTAATACCTTTAGGCATAACATGCAATATGATTTTTAAAAACCCGTTGGAGTGTTTATCGCAATGCAGATAAAGGTTGAAGCCGAGCGGCGTGGTGGGGGCCCCGCTTCTTCCTTTTCGACACCCCTCGCCCGGCTTAGTTAACTATTTCGATATCTCCCTTAAAAATGGTCGTAGGAAAATGCTTTTTTTTTTCTAATTCTGCGTATTTTTTTCTCGCTCATTCGAAAATGCCCTCAAAAATAATGATTTCTCAGTACTTTGCCCAATTTTCATCAATGGAAGAATCACTAAAGCTCCAGCTCGAAAGCGTTCAGCGTTATGAAACTGAATGAAAAAATTAGAGAAATTTGGATGAGAGACCAGCAGCTGACCATCTCTCTCTCTCTCTCTACATCGACTAACGTATATTTAACGAACGATGACACAAGTAAACAATATAATAAAATGCTTCATGTAAATAATACTCTTTTCCTATTTTATATATCTGTCAATACCTATAAATATTTCGTATTTCATTTTTTCCGGCTTTTAAGATGTTTCTCAGCATTCTCATTCGAGCAGAATGAGGCCGTGAAGATAGCATTGAAGTTCGCATCGTTGCAATGCAACGAAATTTTTTTTTTCACATTGCCCAATTTTTTTCACTACATTTAGGGTGAAGATATGACTGAAATACGCATGAAAATTCATATTAGGGATTCATAACCCAAAGCTGCAAAAGAAGAGTTTGGATAGTAATAAAAATAAAGAAATAAAGAAGGATTTTCGTTGTATGCCAACGATGAAAACTTCAAATAAAAACAACGATCAAAAAAAAACTTGATATACCGTCACATCGACTGAGCCTTAAAATTTGTTCATTTTACCAATCATCATTATCATGTCAGTGTTTCTGGCATATCCTCCTCGTAGGCTGCCTGTATCGACACGAGTTTGCTCCAGTTATCATGTATTAGATTATGTAACAGATCGAAAGAGCGTACGGAGAAACATTGAGCAATAAAACACATAATACTAATTTTCCCCCTTCTTCTCAATAACTGATAAGACGCCAAACGAGGTCTTATCGACCGACTATCCGTTTCAGTCTTTCAGTATTCCCGATCTCTGGCAATCATCCGTGAGTATAGTTAAGAATCGTGACGCCGCTTGCAACGTCATTTGTATCAATACAACGTTAGGCGATAGAAGGAAGTACGCGGGGAGTCGCGAGCAACAGCAAGAACGGCACGCAGTCACCAGATTAAGACCAGAACGTAAAGATTTCGACCGCGAGTCTGTTTACCGCGTGACGTGAACAGTGTGGAGAAAATAAAATAAAAAAATGGAGGTAACAGTGACGACGATCCTGATAGCAGCAAGCACGCTTGGGCTAGTTATTTTGCTCTACAAGGCGTTATGGAGTTCGTCAAATTATTGGAAATCGAGAGGAATCCCGTGTCTACCGGGTACTCTGCCATTTTGCGGCAATACTTTTACGGTGTTCAGTCTGCAGGACAATATGGCTACATGGGCCCGTCGCGTCTATCTGAAGAATCGGGGCACCGCAAGCATGATCGGTTTCTTCAACATGAGCACACCTACCGTCATGATTCTCGATCTCGAACTCGTCAAGGTCGTGCTGCAAACGGGTTTCAAAGCGTTTGAGCACAACGAACATACGGTCGATCCCAAATTAGATCCTCTGATAGCTGGTGACACGTTCTTCCTTCGTGGCCAAGAGTGGAGAGACGCCCGTACGGTTTTCGTCACGACTCTTTCTATGAAGAGGATTAAAGTCATGAGCGAGGCGGTCGAGAGAACGTGCGAAAAATTGAGAAATTACCTGAGCTTGAGAATAGCGAATAAGGAGGCAAGAGACGAGGCGGGCTCGATGGAACTCGAGGCGAAGTATCTCTTCTCGAGGTACACGACCGAGCTCGCGGCGAGTACGATCTTCAGCATCGACGGTCACTCCTTCGAGCAGGACACCACGAATACTCTTTTCGACGCAGTCAGGGTATGGTTCAGTCCTTCCACCAATCACGCTATCACGTTCCTGTTATCGTTGTCTCCCTTCGGTAAATTCGTGCGAAGTAGCTTCGTGCCACCAGCAATGGATGTTTACTTCCGGAGAATGGTCAAGGACGTTGAGGAGCTGAGAAAACGCAACGACATCGCTTCGAACGACGTACTACGGATGATGCTGGATCTGGAGAAGGATGGAAAGATATCGCACGACATGACTCTCTCGCATGCTTTCGCCTTTCTCATCGAGATCTACGAGACCAGCAGCCTCACACTCAGTTTCATGGCTTACTTGTTGGCCAAAAATCCCGCGATCCAAGAAAAAACACGCCTCGAGGTTCAGACAGTTCTCACCAAGTACGAGGGCCGTTTGACCTACGATGCTATCCAAGAGTTAAATTATACGGAACGTGTCTTCTACGAGACACTTCGACTGTTTCCAGCGCTCGGTTATCTGGCCAAAGTCGCCGTGGAGCCTTATCGTCTCGAGGGCTCGGACGGATTAAGCCTCACGGTCGAGCCCGGCACATCAGTCTTGATCCCCGTCATGGGATTTCACGAGGATCCCGAGATTTGGAAAAATCCGAACGTTTTCAATCCCGAAAGATTCACGAAGGAAAACATCGAGCGCAGACACAAGAGCGCTTATTTGCCCTTCGGTGAGGGACCCAGAGCTTGCCCTGGTACTCGTTTTGCATTGACTGAGGTCAGAGCTGCAATCGTCACTGTTCTCCGCGATTATCGTATCGATCTGTCACCTAAAATGGTTGATCCGTTGCGCATCGAACCATCTTATTTCCTTAATACGGCTCACGGAGGATTCTTCATCAAATTGACGCCATTGAATAAGCATTGAACCAATGCAATTTCGCCTGGTAATGACTATGACCTTCATAAAGTTTAGTATTTTTCAGCTGACCATCTTTCTCTCTCTCTCTCTCTCTCTCTCTCTCTCTTTCTCTACATCGACTAACGTATATTTAACGAACGATGACACAAGAAAACAATATAATGAAATGCTTCATGTAAATAATACTCTTTTGCTATTTCATATATCTGTCGATACCTATAAGTATGTCGGATTTGATTTTTCCGGCTTTTTTAATGTTTTCCAGTATTCCCATTTGAACAGAACGAGGCCGTGAAGATGGCATTAACGTTTGCATGGTTGGCATGCAACGAATTTTTTTTTTTCGTATTGCCCAATTTTTTTCATCACATTTAGGGAAAAAATATGCCTGAAATATTCTTGGAAATTCCTATTAGGGATTCATAACCCAAAATTGCAAACGAAGTGTTTAGATAGTAAAAAAATTAAGAACTAAAGAAGGATTTTCGTTGCATTTCAACGATGGAAAATTTTAACACCATCCGCGAAGTGTTATAAAAATTATTCACCGGTGGCTTGATCGACAGCGACTAAGCCTTAAAATTGGTCCGTTTTATCCTTCATAATTATCGTGTTAGTGTTTCTGGCATATTCTCCTCGTAGGCTGCCTGTATCGACACGAGTTTTCTTCAATTTTCATGTATTAGAAAAAAGTGACTGAGGGCACACTCTCGGGGATTTCTTAAGGAATGGCAAAAAATG
Source organism: Ophion ventricosus (assembly GCA_963932345.1). Classification (NCBI taxonomy): domain Eukaryota; kingdom Metazoa; phylum Arthropoda; class Insecta; order Hymenoptera; family Ichneumonidae; genus Ophion; species Ophion ventricosus. Next base: position 10,724,792 of record OZ010721.1, read on the forward strand.
AAATGACAGATGCACGGTAAAAGTGGACGAAATGGAATGGGAAAAATCGCAACAGCATACGAAGAAAAATTGAGCAATAAAACGAATAATACTCATTTTCTACCTCCTTCTTCTCAATGCCTGAGAAGGCGCCAACAGTGGTTTTATTAGTACCGGACAGACGATCCGCGTCAGTCTTCCATTATCTCCGATGTCTGGCAATCATCCGTGAGAATAGTTTAGAATCGTGACGCCGCTTACAACGTCATTTGTATCTACACAACGTTAGGCGATAGAAGGAAGTACGTGGTGAGTCGCGAGCAACAGTGAGAACGGCATGCAGTCACGAGATTGAAACCAGAACGTTAAGATTTCGACCGTGAGTCTCTTGAACGCGTGACGTGATCAGCGTGGAAAAAAATTAAATAAAAAAATGGAGGTAACAGTGACGATGTTCCTGATAGCAGCTAGCACGCTCGGGCTAGTTATTTTGCTCTACAAGGCGTTATGGAGTTCGTCAAATTATTGGAAATCGAGAGGAATCCCGTGCCTCCCGGGTACTCTGCCGTTTTGCGGCAACACTTTTCCGGTGCTGAGTCTGCAGGACAATATGGCTACATGGTCCCGTCGCGTCTATCGGAAGAATCGGGGCACCGCAAGCATGATCGGTTTCTTCAACGTTGGCATACCTACTGTCATGATTCTCGATCTCGAACTCGTCAAGGTCGTACTGCAAACGGGTTTTAAAGCGTTTGAGCACAACGAACACACGGTCGATCCCAAAATGGATCCACTGATAGCCGGTGACACGTTCTTCCTTCGTGGCCAAGAGTGGAGAGATGCCCGTGCGATTTTCATCACGACTCTCTCTATGAAGAGAGTCAAACTTATGAGTCGGGCGGTCGAGCGTACATGCGAAAAATTGAGAAATTACCTGAGCTCGAGACTAGCGAATAAGGAGGCAGGAGACGAGGTGGGCTCGATGGAACTCGAGGCGAAGTATCTCTTCTCGAGGTACACGACCGAGTTCGCGGCGAGTACGATCTTCAGCATCGACGGACACTCCTTCGATCGCGACACCACGAATACTCTTTTCGACGCAGTCAGGGTATGGTTCGGTCCTTCCACCAACCACGCTATCACGTTTCTGTTATCGTTGTCTCCCTTCGGTAGATTCGTGCGCAGTAGCTTCGTGCCGCCAGCAATGGACGTTTACTTCCGGAGAATGGTCAAGGACATTGAGGAGCTGAGAAAACGCGACGACATCGCTTCGAACGACGTACTACGGATGATGCTGGATCTGGAGAAGGATGGAAAGATATCGCACGAAATGGCGCTCTCGCATGCTTTCGCCTTTCTCATCGAGATCTACGAGACCAGCAGCCTTACACTCAGTTTTATGGCTTACTTGTTGGCCAAAAATCCCGCGATCCAAGAAAAAACACGCCTCGAGGTTCAGACTGTTCTCACCAAGTACGACGGTCATTTGACCTACGATGCTATCCAAGAGTTAAATTATATGGAACGTGTTTTCTACGAGACACTGCGACTGTTTCCAGCGTTCGGTTATCTAGCCAAGGTCGCCGTGGAGCCTTATCGTCTCGAGGGCTCGGACGGATTGAGCCTCACGGTTGAACCTGGCACGTCGATCTTGATCCCCGTCATGGGATTTCACGAGGACCCCGAGATTTGGGAAAATCCGGACGTTTTCGATACCGAAAGATTCACGAAAGAAAACATCGAGCGCAGACACAAGTGCGCTTATTTGCCCTTCGGCGAGGGACCCAGAGCTTGTCCTGGTACTCGTCTCGCATTGTCTGAGGTCAGAGCTGCAATCGCCACTGTTCTCCGCGATTATCGTATCGAGCTGTCACCGAAAATGATTGATCCGTTGCGCATTGAACCATCTTATTTCTTTAATACGGCTCACGGAGGATTCTTCATCAAATTGACGCCATTGAATGAGCATTGAACCAACGCACTTCCGTCTGGTAATGACTATGACCTTCATAAAGTTTAGTCTTATGGAATTGAATGAAAAAATGATGCGTGCTCGCACGCGATATACCCGCACCTGATTGCTTCTCTGCCTCTCTATTACTCAACATATATTGTACACGAACGATGATAGGCAATAATTATCTACGAAAAACCCTCGTCACATAATTTACAATTGCAGCGTGGATGGACACTCTTGATCGTCGAAGAAACTGCATAAATATTGAGTTGGTTTGTGTCATTGAAATATGATATCCCATGTAAGACTCAGTATACAGGGTGTTTGGCATATAAACCGACAACATTTTTTGGGGGATTGGGGGAGTCATTTGCTAACTTTTTCATCCTTAGACCCTATGTCCTAAGTGTCACGGTAATTGAGGAATGATTTTTTTGTTTTTTTTTTAATTACCCGAATTTTCGCTTTCAAATCGTCACCAGTTTTTTGTTTGTGGTCGTAATAGCACGAAATAACTTTTGTTGCATGCATACGGAATAAAAAAAGTCAATTTCAGCCAAATTTTTCACTCAAGTTTAATAATTTAAAAAAACATCGGAAACATAAAAAGACTTTTTTTAACCCTGACCCTGGAATTCTTTCTATGACTTTTAGCATACCGTTGGAAAGAGTATGAACTAGAGAACTTTTTGAAACAAAGCTAACTTCAAAATAGCTTTTAGTTTTTTTTTATAATGAATTAGAAGTTGACATGATTCATACATTTACACATTTTTTAAGATTTTGGAAGCACATGAGCGATTTTCTTGAAATCGATTTTATCAAATAATGATTTATTTGTAATAAACATACATCGCAGAATACAACACATTATTTCGTGCTATAAGATTAATGATATTTTTTATAATGATAAAAATAAGCAACGAAAAGAAGCAGGTTTACACAAGTGTTAGGACGGCTAAATAGGTAGCGCGCTCAGCCCTAGAATTAGAAGGCGTACGTTCAATCCCGTGGTTAGAAAAAAACTTTAACGATGCAGGACACTTTAAAGAGATAGGATTTGATTCAATTTTCATATATGCAGGAACATAAATAAAGCATATACGGAAACAAAAAATACTACGATAATTTTTTTATTCATAATTTGTTGATTGGTTAATTTTTTATTTCAGGAATAGTTACGGCAGCCGGACCAAGGCTTGAAAGAGTGTACTGATCAGATCTGTAACTGGCATCCGCTTTAAGGCCGGATGTCAAAAAGTGTTTCACGCCTAGTAAAGCCCTGATCCGGCGGCCTGTACAGTGCCGTAGTACAGGACACGACATGCCGGATCCGGCACTCTAGAGGATTTATTAGGGAATGGCAAAAAATGACAGATGCACCGTAAAGTGGGTGGAATGGAATGTTAAAATATCGAATAAGCATACGAAGAAACATAGAGCAATAAAACGAATAATACTAATTTTCTACCCCCTTCTCTCAATGCCCGAGAAGACGCCGACAGAGATTTTATTAGTACCGGACAGACGATCCGTTTCAGTCTTTCATTATCCCCGATCTCTGGCAATCATCCGTGAGTATAGTTTAGAATTGTGACGCCGCATGCACGTCATTTTTATCAATACAACGTTCGGCGATAGAAGGAAGTACGTGGGGAGTCGCGAGCAACAGCGTGAACGGCACGCAGTAGTGAGATTGAAACCAGAACGTGAAGACTTCGACAGCGAGTCTCTTCGACGTGTGGCGTGATCAGCGTGGAAAAAAAATAAAGAAATGGAGGTAACAGCGACGATGATCCTGATAGCAGCTAGCACACTCGGGCTAGTTATTTTTCTCTGCAAGACGTTATGGAGTTCGTCAAATTATTGGAAATCGAGAGGAATCCCGTGCCTAGCGGGTACTCTGCCGTTCTGCGGCAACACTTTTTCGGTGTTGTGTCTGAAAGACAATATGGCTACGTGGTCCCGTCGCGTTTATCAGAAAAATCGGGGCAGCGCAAGCATGATCGGTTTCTTCAACGTGAGCACACCTACCGTCATGATTCTCGATCTCGAACTCGTCAAGGTCGTACTGCAAACGGGTTTCAAAGCGTTTGAAGACAACGAACACACGGTCGACCCAAAATTGGATCCTTTGATATCTGGTGATACGTTCTTCCTTCGTGGCCAAGAGTGGAGAGACGCCCGTACGGTTTTTGTCACGACTCTCTCTATGAAGAGGGTCAAACTGATGAGCGAGACGATCGAGCGAACGTGCGAAAAATTGAGAAATTACCTGAGCTCGAGACTAGCGAATAAGGAGGCAGGAGACGAGGCGGGTTCGATGGAACTCGAGGCCAAGTATCTCTTCTCAAGGTACACGACCGAGCTTGCGGCGAGTACGATCTTCAGCGTTGACGGACACTCCTTCGAGCAGGACACCACGAATACTCTTTTCGACGCAGTCAGGGTATGGTTCGGTCCTTCCACCAATCAGGCTATCACGTTCCTGTTATCGTTGTCTCCCTTCGGGAAATTCGTGCGGAGTAGCTTCGTGCCGCCAGCAATGGACGCGTACTTCCGGAGAATGGTCAAGGACGTTGAGGAGCTGAGAAAACGCAATGACATCGCTTCGAACGACGTACTACGGATGATGCTGGATCTGGAGAAGGATGGAAAGATATCGCACGACATGGCGCTCGCGCATGCTTTCGCCTTTCTCATTGAGATCTACGAGACCAGCAGCCTCACACTCAGTTTCATGGCTTACTTGTTGGCCAAAAATCCCGCGATCCAAGAAAAAACGCGCCTCGAGGTTCAGACTGTTCTCACCAAATACGAGGGTCGTTTGACCTATGATGCTATCCAAGAGTTAAATTATACGGAACGTGTCTTCTACGAGACACTGCGACTGTTTCCACCGCTCGGTTATCTGGCCAAGGTCGCCGTGGAGCCGTATCGTCTCGAGGGCTCGGACGGATTGAGCCTCACGGTCGAGCCCGGCACATCGATCTTGATTCCCGTCATGGGATTTCACGAGGATCCCGAGATTTGGGAAAATCCGGACGTTTTCGATCCCGAAAGATTCACGAAGGAAAACATCGAGCGCAGACACAAGTGCGCTTTTTTGACCTTCGGCGAGGGACCCAGAGCGTGTCCTGGTACGCGTCTCGCATTGGCTGAGGTCAGAGCTGCAATCGCCACTATTCTCCGTGATTATCGTATCGATTTGTCACCGAAAATGATTGATCCGTTGTGCATCGAACCATCTTATTGGCTTAATACGGCTCGCGGAGGATTCTTAATCAAATTGACGCCATTGAATAAGCACTGAACCACCGCAATTCTGCCTGGTAATGACCATGACCTTCATAAAGTTTAGTATTATAGAATTGAATGAAAAAATGATGCGTGCTCGCACGCGATATACCAGCAGCTGATTGCTGCTCTGCCTCTTTATTACTCAACATATATTGTACACGAACGATGATAGGCAATAATTACCTACGAAAAACTCTCGTTACATAATTTACAATTGCAGCGTGGATGTACACTATTGATCGTCGAAGAAACTGCATAAATATTGAGTTGTTGTGCGTCATTGAAATATGATATCCTATGTAAGGCTCAATATATGTATATCTATATATATATATTTCGTATTTTATTTCTATTGCAAAATATTTTCAAAATGATTTTTACACGCATAAATCGTGACTGTGATACAGATTAATTGAGACACAATCAAAAGTATTGACAAAGTTATTCTCCGGTTGCTTGATCGATCGAGATGAGACTGAGGCTCGTCGACACATGCGTTTTACCCTTCATCTTCATCCTCTCGATATTTTTTATGTACTCTCCTTTGATTCCCATATTCAGAACTCCCGAGTGCTCGGAGTAGCTGTTGAAACGATTTTTTCCCAAGTAAATCTTGCTTTCGGATGATACCTAGAAATAATAACAAAAAAAGTATAGGGGATTAATGATTTGACATTTTTTTCTTTCCCTAGCAATTGTTTTTATCAAAATGTAATGGGGAAAAATATAAAATTACTTCAGGAGCCTGCATAAGCTTAAAACGTCAAAAGTACCATTTTTTTTATTGCACAGTTTTATAACCTAACCCGACTAGAAATTTTAATCCGGCAGCTTGAAGATTGATCAGGCTGCTATCAAACCCCGGTCCTGAATACCGTAGTGAAGCATGCCTGAACAGTGCCGGACGGACGTCATGTTACGGCAGGCTTGATCTGTGCCGGATCGCGACCGGATCAGTGGAACCGGAGTACGGGAATAAGAAGGCTACTTCAGCCTGATCCGGGTACCTTCTTACTCCCGTACGATGGTTCGATGGACATACGACACAGATCTGGCGTGCCTTACTACGGTATCCGGGCTGCAGCCTGATAGCTGCCTTCTCCGTGTATTGAGGCGACCGACGGCGAAAACAGCAAAGGAATTGGCTAAGGACAAAAGTGATACGATTTAATAAAGTATAATTAAAATTTTTATTAATCCAAGAATTAAAGTTCAACCAAAGATGTGACGACTGTAATATCTAAATTTATGTAAAAATACATTACAAGTCGATTTATTATTGTTATTGAAATTATTATGGGTTATTATAAGTCCAGATTCGTTCTGTTTAAGTTTATTTCAATTTTCTTTTTTTTTGTTTCAAGGATAAAATGTATTGGATAAAAAGTATAAAATTAATGACATTTTTTATAATGATAAAAATAAGCAAGGAAAAGAAGCAGGTGTACACAAGTGTTAAGATGGCTAAATAGGTAGCGCGCGCAGCTCTAGAATTAAAAAGCGCAGGTCCAATTCAGTGATTAGACAAAAACTTTAACAAGGCAGGGCACGATTTAAAGAGTTTCGGGACAATTGGTGAAGCGCTACTATTTGATTCAAATTTATACAGTAAATTCTTTCTCATATACTGAATGCACCTTGCAAATTTTAAATCGATCGTCTACACCGTTCCTATAAAATTTACAATAAAAAAACCCTTTTCAACTTAAGCAGATATTTTAATTGCCTACGCTCATCGCTGAATCGCAGTTTTAGGCACGGAAAGGTGTGAAAAAATGTTTAAAATGTTATGAAAAACTGTCACATCGCTCAGTACATTATGACCAATTCGTCATTAATGTCATAATGTCCAATGCTCTGTGTTGAAAAGTGTTTCTTCAATTTCAAATTATATAGAAACGGTGAAGACGATAGATTTAAAATTTGGAGGGTACATTCAGTATATGACAAAGAATTTACTGTATAAATGTGAATCAAATAGTAACGTTTCGTTAAGGAGTTTCGGGACACGTAACGAAATGGTACCATTTGATTCAAGTTTATATATGGAGAGAATTAAATGTTAAAAATTACCGTGCAGTAACGGTAACCAGATGACAACCCTGAAACTTCGCTTATTATTACTGAGTAAAACACAGATTTTCACGAAAATAAAATAAAACTTCTTCTTCAGATAGAAAATTTTACCAGATTTTCTAGTAAATTTTCATGTGTAACAAAATACGCAAAACTGAAATTTAAAAAATATATAATATCAGCGAAATTTTACTCTGCATTTTATTATTTTTTGTCTTTCAAAAATGTCTATAAAAAAGTATCGTCTTTATAACAGTTATTTTAAGATTTATTATAAAATTTAATGAGTGTTATAGGAAAATGTATTGTGCTCTCGGTAAAAATTATCCGGCGCGCTGCCCTTCTTGTATAGTAAAATTTTAGCTACGTATTTGAAATTTTCCGTAACGTGAGTTAAAAAAAAAACTTGTCGCATACGAATTATTATGCTTTTCTCACTTGTCACCACATTGAAATATATCACGGTAATTTTTACCGTGAAATTCACGACAAAAATTACTTTTTAATTCTCTCCGTGTACAGTATATTCGCTGTCATATACTGAATGTATTCTCCAAATTGTAATCGATCGTCTACACCGTTTAAAATTTCCAATAGCAGAAACACTTTTTAACATAGAGCATTTAATATCATGACACTGATGACCATTTTGTCATAATGTACTGAGTGATTTGACAGTTTTTCAAAACATAAAAAAAATGTTCACACTATTTCGTGCGTAAAACTGCCATTCAGCGATGAGCGTAGGCAGTTAAAATATCTCCTTATGTTAAAAAGGTTTTTTTTTAATTGTAAATTTTATAGGGATGGTGTAGACGATCGATTAAAAATTTGGAAGATGCATTCAGTATATGAGAAAGAATTTACTGTATAAATTTTATTCAAATGTTAACACTTCACCTATTGTCCCGAAACTCCCTAAGGAATTTCGGGACACTTGACGAAATGCTACCATTTGATTCAAATTTATACAGTAAATTCTTTGTCGTATACTGAATGTACCCTTCAAATTTTAAATCGATCGTCTACACCGTTTCTATCAAATTGACAATGGAAGAAACACTTTCTAACATAGAGCATTTAACATTATGACACTGATGATGAATTTGTCATAATGTACTGAGTAATTTGACAATTTTTCATAATATTTTCAAAAAATGTTCACACTATTTCGTGCGTAAAACTGCGATTCAGCCATGAGCGTAAGCAGTTTAAATGTCTCCTTATGTTAACAAGGGTTTTGTTTTATTGTAAATTTTATAGGAACGGTGTAGACGACCGATTTAAAATTCGGAAGGTGCATTCAGCTTATGAGAAAGAATTTACTCTATACATTTCAATCAAATGGTAACACTTCACCACTTGTCCCGAAACTCCTTAAGTGTCCCGAAACTCTTTAGCCCAATTCTCATATATGCAGGGATCTAAATAAAGCATATGTGGTAACAAAAAATACTACGATAATGTTTATATTCATAATTCGTTGATTATTTAATTTTGCATCCATTTGTTGATAACATATGATCAAAGTTGTTTTTTCGTCGAAAATCGAACTTTTTTTTTCTACCGTCTTGCCATTTACGTAATTTTCAAAATTTCAAAAAAGTATCCGCTTCTGCGAAAGTTTTACTATTATATTAAAGTACATTTTTTAATTTTTCATTTCAGATCACTCTAGTTGCGAGAATCACCAGCACCGATTGGCCACGCAACAACGGCCGCACTTTGTTTGTATAATAATAACTTTATTTTTTATTTCTCATTTGTTTATGTGTCAATAAAAAATAAACTCTAACTTGGCAAGACTGTGTATTGATTGTGTGTATAATCCCAACCGCGTCATTACAAAATTCGCATTGCAAAAAAATATTGAAAATCGACCGATTTTTTCAGGCCTAAAGATTATGCAGGCTTGTTAATGACATTAGTTTTTTTTTTTGGATACGTCAAATAAATGGTCGAAAAAAGTGCCACTCGTTTAAATAGAAACAAACAAAGGCACAATGATCATGTGATGTACGGATATACTTACGATATCGAATTCCATTCTGAAACCTCGTTTCCGGTCCACATCGTGTGGCTCGTCGCTACCGAAGAAGTATGGTGTTCTTTTTGTGCATTTGTGCATTTTTCTATCTTTCTCAATGACGAGAGTTTGGTCGTACGATAGATCCGCATGAACTGTACTCGTCATGTTAATAACATCCGAATTTTCCTCAATCGTCACTTCGTCTTCTCGTCGTGGAATTGTCTTAATATCGAAACTCGTCGGGCACTCGCCGTTTATCGATTTTTCGACGGAAACGTAATGTTCGAAATTTTTGTCGCTCAGATCGATGCCAACGTTCAAATTGTCGATTATCGAGCGAATAATGCTCTCGCGAAAGAATCCGCTGGCCTTTGGAAACGCAACATTCTTCACGCCGTTTTTGTCGAATTCAACATGAAAATCAATTGGGAATATTGCGTCGTAGACCGTGGCATTTTCCTCTCTCAACATTTCCGAATTATTCTCGTTTATCTCGTAATTTTCGATCGTTGCATTTTCAACGCGACAATCGATGGTACTCTCCACGATCGTTGGTCTGCAGGTGAACAACATCTTGAAGTCCGTGTACATGGTGTTGTCAGTTTCCGTTCGAACGTTTCCTTGCACTTGGGCCTCGAAGGTATGCACCGGTCCATTCGTCCAATTGGCAGTGTCACTCACGTTGTACGCCACTTTTTTATTAAAAAAAAAAAACACCAATCAACAAGAGGCTTCGATAGGTAAATGAGTGTAGAGAAAGGTGGGACACAGTGTGTCACTTTTTTCTATCGAATTTTTAATCTTACCAAAGTAATCTGATTATAAAAAAAAGGTCATAACCGATTTTATAGACCTTTGGGCGTACAGTAAAGCTACCATATTGGCAAAAAGATTAAAAATCCTAAAATAATGATTTCGAAAAAAGAATTTCGGCCTGGCTCATTGTGGCCCACGGGTGGGGTACAATGTGTCAGAGAGGTGGGTACAGTGTGTCAAGTACTGCGAAACGAAGGGTACAACAAGCCGGTTGAAGCTCTTATATTTTCCTAACATAGATAACAGATTTTCATACATACCGATAATTTCACAACGGGTATTATTTGCCAATAACATTGGGAGTCGACTCATTGTACTCAACAACTCGATGACACATTGTGCTCTACACAATTGCCCCACAATATGTGACGTTTTCCTGGCAAGCGAATTTTCTTTTTCGAGGCTCAAATTAATTTTGTAACTTGAATAATTATTCGTGAGCTGCTATTGACTTTCTTTTAGGCAAGCCGAAACTTATAAATCACGGACCAACAAAAAAAAATTCGGATTTTACAAGCTACAAAACTCCGAGAAATCGCATATGGTTGACAGTTGTCCGTGACACATTGCGCTTCTTCGGAGCGTCGTCACTTCTTTGTTTCTTCATTGGGAGTCGTCTCATTTGGCCCACCACTCGGTGACACATTGTACCCCACTAGTAAAATATTTGATTATTCATGAAAATAACTGTCAATTAAACTACGAATGGAAAAACACAATTCACTGAGTGCATCATAAATAATAAAACTATCGATTAGGACCGAAAACCGGAGCCGCTACAGAAAGTATCGTTATATTTAACGTTTTCCTGGCGAGTGAAATATTTTTTTTTTCCAAGCTTCAAATCAATTTTTAATTTTCAATAATCCTTTTTCAGCTGCTATCGATTTTCTTTTAGGCTTGACGAAATCTAATACAAATCGCGATCCAACACATAAAATTTCGGAATTTACGAGCTACAAACCGCCGAGAAATCGCATGTTGCTCACTGTGCCCCGTGACACATTGTGCCCCATTCTCCCCTACACAAGTTAATACATATAGATAAAAATTACGGCCCCATCAATCCACAAAGAAAAAGACTCGATCAATTTCCGGTTTAGCACTATGTTTAGGAGAATTTTGAAAAAAGTAAAAAAAAAACATTCCAATTATATAAAAAAAACCTTCGTAACTACCGCCGTGAGAGGGCACCGAGCGGCTGTTCCTTTTGATCCGAGGTCCGAACGTTGTACCTCGTAACTCCTTATCGGATTATCTGAAACCCAAAAATCTAAGTTTATTTGATCAAATATACCTTCATATCTAGTCATCGAGGAAGCATTATTTTTGAATTTCTGGAAAATTCGTATAATAAAAGAGTTGTAAAAAAGAGTGTCGTCTTTCGCTAAAAACTCAACGTCAACTCTTTGATTATTCGTACTTTCCGCAAATGAAATAGCTCCGTAGATGTTGAGATATAAAAGTAAATATAATTTTTCAAATCTTCCTTTTGTCGTTTCAAATAATCCTAAAAGAGTTTACGAGGTACACCGTTCGGACTGGGAAAAAAAAACACACAGCAAGTACATTTTTTACGACTTTATTGATAGCGAACGATCATTTTTTTTTAATTTTTTTTTAAAATAATTACCGAGATATGGAATAATCCAGTAGAACATTTTGGCTGTTGGATACTTTGCGACGTAGTGAGATTGATCCGGTGTTGAAGGCTGGTCTTATATACCGTACCCCTCTTGGCAAATTTCGTCCGAGTTAGTCACTATTTAACTAACACAATAAGCCGTACAATCGTGTCTATCTCTGAGGAATTTGCTGGCTGTTTCGTATTCAAGAAGCCCCAATCAGTCAAATTATCAGTCACTCGAAACCTGCTGCACTCTCGTGAGTCAAGCATTATGAGAAAAAATTAATTAGATCCTTCGAAACAACCGCCTAATTTCTGAGCAAAATTGGAACGTATTTTCAAAAGATCCCTTTTTTTACCCAAATATATATATATAACTCGCGTAAATGGCTTGATGAATGAATCATTTCGCATTCGCGTGATAAGTCCTGCGCTATCTCGCTTGATGTTCAATCATGGTTAATCCTCGAATAGAGGTCGAACGTGACGACGAATTGCGAATGGAGTACGCGCTCAGTAAAATCGTCACACGCGCGTTACAAATTGTTCTTCATCTATTGGTATTACGTTTTAACAGAGCTAAACGCGTACGCACGCGTGTACGAATACATATGGGATATTTTATTGGTTCGGGTTCATTTCGATCTTATCATTCGGAACATTTCGTTGTTGAAGCTCAATGAAAAAAAAAAAATACCGAAGATTGCTCGGAAACACTAAATATTGAACGTAATTTAAATCTTGGTTTGAGTTTATTTTTTTCTCAACGAAACTTACCAATCTCAGTGGAACTCCGACGTATATTGTGAAAAATTAGTTTAATTGCCACTTGCTACAAAATAGACGGTCGACGTATTGTTCGCGAGCTTACGTGAAGTATTTATATTAATAAATATATATTGCTACACATATATATGGGGCATTCCATACCAATTCGACCTGGGTCTGACCCTCGACCCCTCAAATCTGGTTCCCGATTTTTCCTATCATTACTCTCACTCTATCAAGCAATTAGAATTTTTTCAGATTTTTCAAAATAAATTTGAGCGCGTCATGAATTTTTGAATTTTTTTTTTGAACACCTCGATGGCCGTAATCGAAAAATCTGAAAAAATTCCCAAAAATACAGTGTCAGATGTAAAAAATGTTGGTGTAAAATTCATAATGTCTGGGCTTTTGCTTCAACCCGTTTTTTAGCTTTTTGAGCAAAAAAAAATGAAAAAAATAAGAAGCAGAGGTCAATTTACTGTAGACTGTTGCTCGAAATTTTGTATGCATAGTACCAGATTTGTTTGGGTTTGTTTGGATTCACTGTTCATGACCGCTTTCAATTAATCATAATTTTACGATGATATTACAGAAAAAAATGCTTTAAAAAATCCTTAAAAATTTCCAAAAACCGTTCGCCATCATCAAAAACATTCAAGCTACTGTCTGCAGTAGTAGTTCAATAGTAGTTTAGAGTGTACCGAACCTCACCAGGCATCTTACGCTTATTGTTAGTGCAATTCGCATCATTTCCAAATCCCTAATTAGGGTTTTTGTCAAACATGATAAAAAAAAAAAAATCGAAAATTACAAAATACACTTTAGAAAAATCGGAGAAATTTTTTTTTAAATCTGGTACTATGCATACAAAATTTCGAGCAACAGTCTATAGTAAATTGACCTCTGCTTCTTATTTTTTTCATTTGTTTTTGCTCAAAAAGCTAAAAAACGGGTTGAAGCAAAAGCCCAGACATTATGAATTTTATACCAACATTTTTTATATCTGACACTGTATTTTTTTCAGACTTTTCGATTACGGCCATCGAGGTGGTAAAAAAAAAAAATTCAAAAATTCATGACGCGCTCGAATTTATTTTGAAAAATCTGAAAAAAAATTGTAATTGCTTGATAGAGTGAGAGTAATGATATGAAAAATCGGGAACCAGATTTGAGGGGTCGAGGGTCAGACCCAGGTCGAATTGGTATGGAATGCCCCATATATAATTATAAAAGGAACTATGGGCGGTTTCAAAATGAAACGCATAAGAAAACCCTTCAAAAGCCTAGGGAATATTCAATGAAAGTAATTTTTCTTCTCTGTTTCAAGAGAGTTCAATTGAAACACCGCTTACATATAGATATAAAAAAATAACGAGATCCGAAATTTCATTTTCTTCAATATTCGCAGTTCTTTTTTCTGTTATATGTATATATACAGGGTGTTTGGCACATGAAACGACAATTTTTTTTTTTTGGCGATAGGGGGGGTCATTTGCTAACTTTTTCATCCTTAGACCCTATATCCTAAGTGTTATGGTATTTGAGATATGATTTTTTTCGTTTTTTTTTAATTACCCGAAATTTCGCCTTCAGATCGTCAAAACTTTTTTATTTGTGGCTCTAATGGCACGAAGTAATTTTTGTTGTACACCGCGATGTATGTTTATTATAAATAAATAATTATATTGAATGGTTTCAAGAAAATGACTCATGATCTTCCAAAGTCCTAGAAAATGTGTAAAGGTATGAAAAATGTCAACTTCTAAGTTCATTATAAAAAAAAAACCTAAAGGCTATTTTAAACTTAGCTTTGTTTTAAAAAGTTCTCTATACCCTTTCCAACGGTGTGCTACGTGTCATAGAAATCATTCATTATGTGGTCAAAATAAGAGATACTATGGTAGTTTTCCAGGGTCAAGGTTAAGAAAAGACTTTTTATGTTTCCGATGTTTTTTTATTGTCAAACTTGAGTAATAAATTTGGCTCAAATTGACCTTCTTTACTTCGTATGTATGCAACACAAGTTATTTCGTGATATTACAAATACACACAAAAAACTTATGACGATTTAAAGGCAAAATTTCGGATAATTTAAAAAAAAACGAAAAAAAAGTCATATCTCAATTACCGTGACAGTTAGGACATAGGATCCAGAATTGGCAGTAACTAGTTACCTCAACATCGAATTCGATTAAAGATACTCGATAAAAATGTATCGAGCAACAAGAATTCGATCGATACTTCGCTACAAAAGTAGCGATCTTTAACAATCGCCCGATACTTTTGTATCGAGTAACGAAAAATCCTTTGATACTCGATACTTCTGTATCGAGTATCGAATAAATTTTCGTTACTCGTTACACAAGTATCGAGTGACGAAAAGCTTTTCGTCACTCCGTATTTGTGCCATTCCAAAGCCTCGAAATACGAAGCTTATTCTATTAACAGTTTCATAATTTCTCACGGTTGATGCAGAACCCTTGTACTCGAGGAAAGGTAAAGAATTTCCGACTTCTTGTCAATTTTTCAAAATTTGTAAACAAAATTCCAAAACTATGAAAAAATTCTTGCAAAATGTATATGCATTCGGAAAACTTAAAAATTTCATTTCAAATAACAAAAAAAACAATTTTATACAAATTTAAACAAATAACAATATTATAAAAGTATCGAGTATCGAAGAACTTGTCGTTACTCGATATGAAAGTATCGAGTAACGAAAAGCTTTTCATTACTCGATACTGAAGTATCGAGTATCGAATAAATGTTCGCTACTCGATACAAAAGTCGCAATCTCCAACAATAGCTTGATACTTTTGTATCGAGTAACGAAAAGTTTTTCGATACTCGATACATTTGTATCGAGTAAAACGTAACGCCCGATACAGATTTTAGACAACTCTGATAGGATGAAAAAGTTATCAAATGACCCCCCCGTTTCACCAAAAAATTTTGTCGGTTCATGTGCCCAACACCCTGTATACAGGGTGTCCCAGGACGGAATGTCATCCCTGAAATGGGGGGTTGGGGGTGAAATTCTGAGTCGATTGATATAAGCATGTATGGTTCCCAGATCAACCCCTGAATTGTTATTAATTTTTAAAGGGCCAATCAGGCGCGTCCGATGAGCGGGCTCACGTCGGTGAAAGATACGCGCGTGTAGTAGTGACTTCAAGTATCTGTACAATATTTTTCACACGATTTTTTAACATAGTGGTAGCTCTGAAGCTCGATGAACCTTCGTCTGACAGTGTCCTGCGGGCGGCAAGAGTTCTCCAATTTTCCACCTGGAACAAAAATTCAGAATAATTTGAGTTCTAGATAAAATTTGCCTTCAAACTACGCAGGGAAATTGAAAAACATCGATTTTTTTATAAAGTGGTGCATGCTTGAATGAAAAAACATTTGTTTTCGGTAAAAAAAAAATCACCGACACTATATTTTTTTAAGGTAGTAGTCTCGCTAACGCGTTATCAATAGATTTTTTTTCCAAATTGAGGACACATTCAGGACACTATTGAAAAATTTCAAAATGATTCACCGTTCCGTTTTCGAGATATTGGCAATCAAAGATTTCTCATGGTTTTACACGTGTTCTTATGGGGAGGAGTGGAAAATTTCACATTTCACGCAATAACTTCGAAACTTTTCTACAGATTAAAAAAAAATCTCAATTACAGAGGAACATATGACGAAGTGGGTTAAAAAAAATCATGAATTTTGACCGTCTAATTTCAGAGATATAGCGATTTAAATTAAGCAATGTTTAGCGACGCCAGCGCTACGAAGCGTCATGCTTGTCTCAATCGACTCAGAATTTCACCCCCAACCCCCCATTTCAGGGATGACATTCCGTCCTGGGACACCCTGTATATATATATATATATATATATAATATTAGGAGTACAAATTAATTCGGTCCGTTTTCAAGAGATGGCTCTGGCTGTTATGAATGTTTCATAGTGACAGCTGATTTTGGTGGTTTCAGAGAGATTAGACATCTGTCAATAACATTCAGTTTATATCCCTTTGAGTTCCATTAAAAACCTTGTTTTTTACTGTGTTGAATATGTCAAATTTTGTGTTAACTAAGCAGCATTTGCGGGAAGTTTTACTTTTCTGCTTTAATTGGAAGAAAAGTGCAGCTGAAGCGCATCGAATGCTTGTTGAAGTTTATGGTGATGATGCTCCAACTGATAAATCATGTAGGGAATGGTTTCGACGCTTTAAGAACGGTGATTTCAGCGTTGAAGACAAGCCTCGCCCTGGACAGCCAAATGAGCCAATGAGCTGCTACAACCTGGCGATTCCATTATGGGCGATCGGTATAGACTACAATTGATTCGTTTGAGCCGTGCATTACGAGAAAAAAGGCCGGAATACGAGCAAATACATGACAAAGTTATTCTTCTGCATGACAACGCTCGGCCTCATCTCGCAAAAGTCGTAAAAAAATATTTGGAAACGCTCAAATGGGATATTTTACCGCACCCGCCGTATTCTCCGGACATTGCTCCTTCTGATTACTGGTTGTTCCGACGGATGCAGCAGGATTTAGCAGGTCACCGGTTCACTTCTTTCGCAGAAATCGAAAATTGGCCTCAAAACTTGGATCGCCTCAAAAGACGAGACTTTATTTCGAGATGGAATTCGAAAATTGCCTGAGAGGTGGGAAAAAGTAGTAGCCAGCGATGGACAATACTTTGATTAATCTATTCATACCTTTTATTTTGAAATAAATGGATTTTTTACCACAAAAAAAAACGGACCGAATTAATTTGTACTCCCAATAGCAAAAAGAAGAAGAATTTGCATTTGCAACACATACATACATACTTATCATATATTTTACTGCAAAGCAACTTTATATAATTGCAAAACAGAAATGCATTAAAACAAAAAACCCTTAAGAACACTTGGAATATTGACCGAAAAGCAATTTTCGATTTGGTTTTTTTGTTTGTATCGAGTGTTTTTCAGATTACCGATTGTCACAAGATAATTAATCCACGAGGCCATAAATTGTTCGCGAGTTTATGTGAAGTGGCCCTTATACATATACATAAATATATTCTCGCAGTAATTCGTTCAATGAAAAACTTCACTCAGTTGCTTTTGCACCGATATATATATATATATATATATATCCGTATGATACAATTGCAAAAGCAACCGGTGAGGGGGAGTTTTTCATTGAACAAATTACTGCGGGCTGATCATTCGAAAATACGTCTAGAAGCTGTGTGCGGTACACAGCAAATAAAGTGAGGATTACGAGTACACGGTTCTCTTCTGGTACACTTTATATAAAAGCAGCGCAAGCCGGATTGTCGATCGTCAGATGAGTTTTCATCGTTCCGCAACGCTCCGCACTCAGTCATGAAGTTTTTCGTCATACCCTACCTCCTCGGTTGGTGTACCATCCATGCATGTGTGCACTCGTGAAACGAAGAAAATAAATAAATAAATAATTAAGACCAAGCGAATAACTACACGGAGCGAATTAAATGTTAAAAATTACCGTGCAGTAACGGTAACCCGATGACAACCCTGAAACTTCGCTTATTATTACTGAATAAAACACAGATTTTCACGAAAATAAAATTAAATTTCTTCTTCAGATAGAAAATTTTACCAGATTTTCTAGTAAATTTTCATGTGTAACAAAATACGCAAAACTTAAATTTAAAAAATATATAATATCAGCGAAATTTTACTGTGCATTTTATTATTTTATGCCTTTCAAAAATGTCTATAAAAAAGTATCGTCTTTATAACAGTTATTTTAAGATTTATTATAAAATTTAATGAGTGTTATAGGAAAATGTATTGTGCTCTCGGTAAAAATTATCGTGCGCGCTACCCTTCTTGTATAGTAAAATTTTAGCTACGTATTTGAAATTTTCTGTAACGTGAGTTAAAAAAGAACTTGTCGCATACGAATTATTGTGCTTTTCTCACTTGTCACCACATTGAAATATATCACGGTAATTTTTACCGTGAAAATCACGACAAAAATTATTTTTTAATTCTCTCCGTGTAGGCATGAATACAAAATACGTGAACAAACGTTTGTGTCGTTGCAGCGGTCGATTTGGTCGTACCATCGGGACGTTACGACTACAAGCCAACATTTTTCTTTCACGTTATGATAAATTCAACCGTGAATCTCGGAACCACTAGAAACTTGAAGATGAATTACGTAATCGAGACGACGATGTCCTGTACCCCCGATCCGATAAGTCTCTGGTGTTGTTTCAAGGACACGAGTATAAGACGCGGACAAACCTTCACGGTTGAAACGCCGGGAACGATTTTAACGGCGGAACCACTGGGCACTAATGACAACGATAATAACGTGCCGATAATAACGAACGAGAAATTTCTTCTCGAGTTCGACGAGACCGGTGTGAAGATATCCGGCTGTAAAGAAAAATCCGAACGTTCACGTAGAATGGTACAGACGATCGTTGATCTGTTGAACGTTGATGTGAACTTTGACGGTGACGAGAGACGGGGCTCGTCGAGGCTCGAGACCGTAACAATTGTCGACGAGTGTCCCGTCGAGACTAGGGCCAATCTTCGTCGTGCCAACGATGACGTTGACTCGTTCATCAATCGTAATCCGAGAAAACTCGAGGATGGCTTCTTCAAGCTCATGTCACATCCCGACGACTTCGACGAGACTTCCGTCTGGAGCCTTGACGTTAATCGCACCAAGAACATCGCAAAGTGCAAAAACTTTCAGGATTACTTTTTCGGCAGTCCCGGCCCAGAAAGACACTTGTATGACTACAAATTCGTCGAAAATGTGGTGAATATGCTAATCCAATGTACCTGGAATTGGGAGACTGGAAAGCTGTTTTTTTTTTCTTCACTTCGAACACTTGCATTCCATCTGAAATGAGAGTGCTTGTCCATTTTTTTTTTTTTCAGACGTCTTCGTTCATGAGGATAAGGATTACCAATGAGAATTTTACCTCCACTGGCTACAGGGAGGGCACCGTTACATCGAGACACATGAATTTTAATATCAAAGAAGACGTCACCGTGTCGATCGGTCTCGATGACATATACGTGCCTGCACTGTGATACCATAATTTTCAAAGATATATGATATTCCTTGTAGAGAAATTTTTTGCTTCTTTTTATCAGACAAAAGTGGCATCTAGCTAGGATACTTCCGGCCGGGGTGCGCTCTTATGTGAGGCATTCCACGCCCTTTCACCTAGCCCGTGAAACCAAAAATTTTTAGATTTTTATCTTTTCTCTTTTAGGAGTTATAATTTTCCAAAAATTGTTGATTTCGGCACTTTTGCAAACGTTTAAACGCTGATAACTCCTGAACTAATTGAGATATCGACAAATGTCAGTACATATATTTTTTTCATTTTGAGTCATACTTTCATGAAAAAATATGAAAAAAATTATCAATTGTACTGGACCACGTATTTTTTGCTTCGAAAGTGGAAAGTATTTTTTTTTTTGATGATTGCCATTTTTTATTTTTTCAAAAAATTCTCTAAAATAGAGTGACCCATTCTATGATTTTTAAGACTATTCTCATCGTGGGCCCATTTTTCCTTCTATTTTTTTGCGAATAAATCATATTTTTTTAGAAGATTTTTATCATCTTAATTTCCAATAATATATCTCCATTTTAATTGAATAATGCTAATAATGAAACGGTTTATTTTTCATTTGTACTGAAATTAACAAAAAAGAAGATTTTTTGTGCAAAATTATTTTTTTTCACTAATAATATTGACCAATAATAGTAGAACAATTCTCAATCGGATCTAATAGTCATAACTATTCCAGTTTCTATCCTTTTCACAAATAAAATGAACTAAATAAAGAATTATATGGGAATACGTGAATTTAAAAAAGAATGAAATTATATATATATGTAAAAGGAAAAATTTAACTCTTTTTTAAATTCACGTATTCCCATATAATTCTCAATTTAGTTAATTTTATTTACGTAAAGGATTGAAACTATAATAGTTATGACTATGAGATCCGATTGAATATTGGCATACTTGTATTGATCAATATTATTATTAGTGAAACAAAGTTCATTTTGCACAAAAAATCTTCTTTTGCGTTAATTTCAGTACAAATAAAAAATAAACCGTTTCATTATTAGCATTATTCAAGATTATTTGTTTCTTAAATCTATAATGTATTTGTGGAAAATAAAAATAATTTTATATATTCAATAGTCACAAAAAAATGTATGTTTTTACCTATTCTACCGAGCGTCAAGGTTGTGTAACCCCTTAAGTCCCTTAAGGAAGACTACCAGTTTAGGGCCTGAAAAAAGATGAATTTTAACCATTTTTTTAATACCAAGTTAATGGAATGAAAAATCTGTTTAGTGAAATTTATTCTACATATCTTCAAGTATCTGTACAATGTTTTTCACACGATTTTGTAACATAGTGGCAGCTCTGAAGTTCGATGAACCTTTGTCTGACAGTGTCCTGCGGCCGGCAAGGGTTCTCCAATTTTCCACCTGGAACGAAAATTCAGAATAATTTGAGTTCTAGATAAAATTTGCCTTCAAACTACGCAGGGAAATTGAAAAACATCGATTTTTTATAAAGTGGTGCATGTTTGAATGAAAAAACATTTGTTTTCGGTAAACAAAAAAAATCGCCGACACTATATTTTTTTAAGGTAGTAGTCTCGCCAAGGCGTTTTTCAATACATTTTTTTTCAAATCGAAGACTCATTCAGGACACTATTGCAAAATTTCAAAATAATTCACCGTTCCGTTTTCGAGATATTGGCAATCAAAGATTTCTCATGGTTTTACACGTGTTCTTATGGGGAGCAGTGGAAAATTTCACATTTCACGCAATAACTGCGAAACTTTTCTACAGATTAAAAACAATCTCAATTACAGAGGAACATATAACGAAGTGGGTTAAAAAAATCATGAATTTTGACCGTCTAGTTTCAGAGATATAGCGATTTAAATTAAGCAATGTTTAGCGACGCCAGCGCTACGAAGCGACTGGAGCAGACTAGAACTAGATTACAGGAGTGTGTGTGTATCCGTATACGCAGAGTATCTACGTATTAGTAGCCGGAATGGATAGTCTGATACAAAAGTGAGGGTTAGGTAAACATTATATTAAGCCTTTTCATCATTACTTTATAAGTTTTTACATCCCGATAAGATGTACAACCTACATTATTTCGGAGGAAGGATATTTCGCAATATTTCGAAGCTTTCATCGATTGAGCGGGGAATAAACTTTTCAACGTGACTGTGGCGAGACTCCTACCTTAAAGTTTTCACCGGGTCAAAAGTCCCCTACCTACCTCGATGTAAAATCATGTTATTAGGTTCCAAACAAAAATTCAAGTCAATCGATGACGAATTGGCGATGTAATGTTACCGGCCACAGAACACTGTCGGACAATGATGACACCATTCATCCAGCTTCAGTGACGCTATTTCGTTATAAGATCTTGTGAAAAAAAATGGTAAATTTAGTTACAGACATGTGGAATAAAGGCCACTAAACGGAATTTTCATTCTATCAACTGGATATCAATTTAAAAAAAATATCGAAATGCACCTTCTTTCCGTGCTCTAGACTAGGAGTTTCTCTTAAGAGGGGAAAATCCTTTACAATGTTCAAAAAATTCAAAA
The DNA here is from genome assembly GCA_963932345.1 of Ophion ventricosus. Classification (NCBI taxonomy): domain Eukaryota; kingdom Metazoa; phylum Arthropoda; class Insecta; order Hymenoptera; family Ichneumonidae; genus Ophion; species Ophion ventricosus. The sequence goes on from OZ010721.1 coordinate 10,747,011, forward strand.
ATCGATGTTTTTTTACATATTTCGAAAATATAATATTTATATTGAGAGTATACTGAAAATCGAAATATGAAATATTTACGATGTTATAGCACATAGTCGTATAGTATATTATCGTATTGAAACTTTAAACGCGATGATCGCGAAACTTCATTTTCAAAAACTGCTCATGTTGTAGCTCAAAAAGTTATTGATCGATCTAGCTGAAATTTTGGGAGGTTGCTCACTATAACATTATCGGAAGGATATACCGAAAGTTTTAAGGTTATCGTGTAAATAAATCACTTTTTTGGGGTAAAAATTGTCGAGAAAATGGTCAAAAATACGAAAATTTGATTAAGGGGCCAGTCCACTTTGAAAATTTCAAAAAATCGATTTTTTTTACGGTTTCGAAAGAACATACATTCAGAAATATTGTGTCAAAATTTTATGAAAATTCGAGCTCTCTACGTATTTTTTTTAAAATTTCGACCGATGTCAAGCCGCAACATCACAACTGCTCGATAGAATGGTGCAAGTACCTCAAAGCTAAGGCACTTCAGCAACATTACAAACATCCTCCTGCTCTTTCTGAGGAAGTACAGGAACTTTTAAAACCTATTTACGAGGATCTCACCAAAACAGAACCGCTCGAAAGGTGTTTAGGTGGCCATACGCAAAACAATAATGAAAGTTTTAACAACTGCGTATGGAATATGGAATACCTAAACACATGTTCAACGGCAAAAAAATCGTAGACATTGCCTGCAAAGTTTCCGCGTGTGGCTTTAACGAAGGATTTCGTCCAGTGCTTAAAATAATGGAAATAATGGGTGTCAAACTCGGTTCGATCGCCATCAGATTCGCCGACAATCGCGATGACGAGCGTGTTCGCTCTGCAAACCGCCGCAGTTCTGAGTGCTCAAAAGAGACCAGAACCAAACGAAAGCAAGCAAGACTTGAAGAAATCGACGATGATGAGCAATCAGAAGGGATTTTGTACGGTGCAGGAATTGCCGATTGAGTTTAGGTAAGAGTTCTTCATAGTATAAACTTCAAACGCGTTTTTCTCGAAACAACGTTTTCAAAATCTAGCTCCATTGTATTTCTAAAACCAATAAACCGATTCTCTTGAAATTTGAACCACATATTGTAAACATGATTCGCAAGAAGATGACCCTCGATGGTTTTAAAATTTTGATTTTTACTTTTTTTTGCGAAAAACTGCGAAAAAAATGCGTTTTTTTTACTTTTTTCGTTTTTCATCTGCCATTTTTTTATTTTTTGATAAAACTTTATATCCGAGGGTCATTTTGTAGCTGGTGTCATACTGAATCTAATGGACTTTGATTTTTTTGTTTCAGACAAGCCGTTGCCGAGTTGTGATGGAGCTACCTAGCCCACCTATTTTTGAGGCGTTACGTTAAACTATAGTTTTTGTACTTGAATATGAATAAAAATGAATTAAACATTTTTTTTAAATGTATTTCAAGACTTTATCTATCAAGCCCAACAACTTTTATATTCATATCTTTTATAAAATCCTCAAAAAAAAATCGCGAAAATAGCCTTTTTTCGTGGCTCCAAAGTGGACTGGCCCCTTAAAAAGCCTACTCAATTTTTAATTTTATACTTTTTTATATTTTTATATATCCTTTCGCTACACATGTCAATAATCGAAAAACATTGTCGATTTCCATTTCAGATCAGTAGAAAAAATCAGACAAATAGAGCATTTTTCGATATCACGCAAAAGACGCCTGTAGGAATACCCATTTTGTTTTGTTTGAAAAAAAAATTTGACACTTGAAAGTTGTAATAAGATACTGTCAATTTGTTTTAATGATACGATTATTTGATCACCTTTAAAAAAATTCATGAAAAATGACTCATTTACGGGCGTCTAAAGGGCATCCATTTCTCTACTTTTCTCAAATAAATCTGCACGCAGATCCGGCGTTGCAAAAATAAATTCAATGAACCTCCGGTGCACAGAAAACTCCCAGCCGGCTTCTAGGATCTCGTCAATCTTTCTGTTTTCCGAATGAGTAAGTTTTTTCGGACTTCGGTCCCACCGCGAAATAAAATGATCAAATCTTACTTTGCGAAAGGTTAGAAGTCGCCAAAATATCCCTTTCGTAAGGGCTTCACGAGTACCGCAAGTGTCGAAAGAAGAAAAAAAAACGAATACTGCCACAAGCAAACTTAGCTGAAATCGTTTGTTTATTTAAATTACGAATTACATCTAAAAAAAAAAGAATCACTAATGCTACGATCATGTACATCGTTCACTCTGCTATCGCAACATTATACGTATACGTTAATCGGTATTTACTGATCAGCGGTACTATTTAATCAGTTAATTATTTTATGATTTATTTTTCGTCGTTTCTTTACTGAATAATGAAAATTGAAATACGAACTGATGGCGATTATCTTCTGCAGTAATAATCATTTATAATTAATAATTAATAATACAATATAATGTTATATATATATTTCTATATGTATCTATCTAGACGCCGTTTTCCCTACTCATCGAATGACTTTTACCCCACGTTGCATCTCTGGACAGTCCAGCTTCATCCTTTCTCTCTCTCTCTCTCTCTCTCGTTTAACGAGTAATTTATCTCTATCTTGAATTGTAAAATTGCAAATGCCCCGGGCATGTCGGTAGGAACCGTTGATTTTTTTAAATTTTAATCGTTCTGGCTCGTTCAAAGAGTGTGGCGATCGTTTTTGTTTTTTTTTTCTTTTACTTTTAGATTGGTAAGAATTTACGCATACGGAACACGATGTGTATACTTTATCGTAAAAAATACAAGAGAATCGCTCGGAATCACGTATTTTCCATCGCATGTGGGTGTTTGTGTGTGTGTGTGTGTGTGTAGTACGTAGCGTTTATATTGATACGTTTGACAAAAGATTAAATAATTGTTACTGATAAAAAACGAAAAAGTGAATGCTATTGAACAGTCTCACTTGTTCGCTACATACGTCGCGTGTATCGCTATATATCGTACTCAAGTGTAATCTAAGATAAGCGATAATTCACGTGGAAAAATCATTCGAATCTACCTATGCCCGATGCGGAATGACGATCGATTGTACGTCATAAGAGGCGAATTTTGCCGAATGTGAAAACTCATTAAGGATATATATTAGGGTGGCTGCAATTTGGGTCAAATTTGAATTTTCAAAGTCCCCTTGTAAAAACAAAATCAAGAAACATAAAAAAAAATTATGTGCAAAGTTTTAAGGCGCTGGGAAAATTTTTAATGGTGCCTGTGAGGGTTTGAATTTTCAATACAAAAATACATGTGTTTTTCCAAGTTATTACTTGATTATTTCTCATGCTTATAATATTGGTGAGAAAAATCTGAAACTTGGCACATTTGTTATGCACATTGTGAGGTATATGACCAAATTTTTACAAATTTTTCCAGTAATAATTGTCATTATTACTAGCATTGCAATGACAAACTCGGTTTCATTTTTTTGAGTTTCATTCATCAAAGACTGGAAAAATCTGTAAAAATTTGGTCATATATCTCATAATATAGACAATATGTGTGCCAAGTTTCAGATTTTCCTACTAATATCGTAAGCATGAGAAATGATTAAAGTAATAACTTGGCAAAACACATGTATTTTTTCATTGAAAGTTCAAACCCTCACAGGCACCATTAAACATTTTGGGAGCGCCTTAAAACTTGACACATCATTTTTTTTATATATCTTGATTATGTTTTTACAAGGGAACTTTGAAAATTCCAATTTGACCCAAATTGCAGCCACCCTAATATATATATATATATATATATATTGAGGATGGCCCGAAAAGTAAATTCCACAAGGAAATTCTAGATACCTGTCCATGTTGTAATGTAATTTTTTTAGTTTTCGAGAAAAAACATTTTTCATTTTTTTTTCGATTTATCCTTTAGCATCGATATGTATTTTTTGTTTCTCTTTTTTGTATGTACTTTCATCTTAGAAGTTTTTAAAAGCAATTGGGAGTCATTTCGACTAGTAGAAGTATTTTTTTTTTCATCATCTGAACTTTCGTTCAGAAAGTTCGAACTTTCGTTCGTTTGAACGATTCGTTCAAACCTATTTTTTTTTAAGTTTCGATCAAAACCTAAGGCATTTACGTTAGTGTTCAGTTGGTAATTTATTTATTGCCTAATAGTGCACTTCATGAAGATAAGACGAATGAAGAAAAAACGCGAGGAAAGTTCATACACGATAGAGAAAACATAAAAAAGTCTTTCTGAAAAATAAAAAAGATCGTAGAATATACATAGAAGGTGATTCGAATAGCCATCTGGATTTTCCTTTTGGAAGTCACTTTTCGGCTCACCCTTTATACGACGGGCTAACAGTCGCAATTTATTAGAAAAAAAAAGAGGATTATTGCCTCTCGTTATCAATAAGGAGTTATCACAACAACAAAAATGCATGCTTATCGCAAAAAACAAAATGCTAATGTTTTAACATAAATACGCAAATATGTTTTGGGAACGAAGAACATTTTTTTTTTTTGTTCATTCAATTGTACATTCTAGTGATCGTAAAGAAAGCAGCGACTCACAATGCGACTGTGAGAAAAATTACTTAAGTTCTCGCCCACACGGTGTCACCCCGTGCTTTTATCTTTTCCTTATCTTTCCTCTTTGTTTTCATTTCCCATCTACCCATCGAAGATATATCTCATGGCACACGATTAATAATACCTACACTGTGCGCGTTGATCCGGGAAAAATTATGCTTCGGCGATTAACCGCAATTAATCAACGAGCGCACGAAAAATAATAATAATAAACGAGACAGCAACGGGATAGAACGAAGTAAAAAAGATGTTTATATATAATATTGTTTTCGAGTCGCGATTAATGAAAAGGCCACTCGAGCGAATCAAGTTCGAAAATTGCAAAAGGCAGAACTATACTCGCTGTGTGTGTGTATGTGTACATGTATATATTCACATATATGTATATATAAATATATAAACTTCGTATAAAATTCGACGATTCTATGAAGTCATGAAAAAAAAAGTGGAATGTTGCTTCTGTCTTTTTGTTCAAGTTTTTTTTTTTAATTCTTAGTGGAAAATGTGAGACGAATATACGAGACGCAGTGAGAAAAGGAAGAATGAACTGAGAATTACGGAGCCTCGAGAGTTTCACCGGTAAATTTTACGGAATAATATGTTTTTTTTTTAGAGGCGAATACATCCGATAAAAGTTCAACTTTAGAGATTCGATAAGTCTCTATACATCGTTTTTTTTTTTTATGAAAAATTGTGAATTTTGTGGTAATTAACTGCATTGACGTATTAACTGCACTCATTGATAATAAAATTCTAGCTCAATTCGCGGTTCTCCATAAAAATCCGACAAAAATTACATCCAATATTCGATGTATTTTTATTATTTATGCATTTTCATATTTTCTTTTTTATAATTTTTTTTTTCCCCGATACCGATCTCGTGGATTTTACCGGAAGCTCGAAGTTGAATTTTTACCGAACGTATTTACGTTCAAAGAAAAATCATTATTCTTGAGTATCGGTAAAAGGCTCGAGCCTCTTAAAAAAAAAAAAAAAAAAAAAAGAATAATCACGCGTAATGCCATTGAAGCTCGTAAAGCCAAATTCACGTATTTTGGAACAAGCTAGTTTATAGAGATCTAGAATTACGTATATATACAATTATCAAGCCACGTCAGCGTGACAACGCCGAGTCACCGCCTAACACCGAGCGCCCGTATGGAACGACTTTGAAAATATGATTGTTCGAATTATAAGATCGCAATGTACTTTCGTATGATTCTTTCTTCTAGAATTTTTTTCTAATCCATTACCGATCTTGTGACGCGCAAAAATAAAAATAATGCGAGCAAAAGAATCATCGGGAAGCATGGCGTCGGCGGAAAAAATGGAGACAGTCATTTTCGAAAATGAGAGCGATGATCTCGGTGATGCAAATAAGTAGAATTTGTTCGCAAGATGCACTCGCAGCAGCCGACTGGTCATTATTGTCCGTTGTTGACGTTGTTTACGTTATTGACGTTGTTAACGTTGTTGACGTTGTTGACGTTGTTGACGTTGTTCTGCTTGACCGTGTCCATATTCGGTATGTAATCCATCGCCATTAGGCACGCGAACACGGTCATTACCATTTTGTGCTTGACTTCGGTAATGTCCTCGGGCAAAGCGTACACCCTCGCACCGCATTTTCTCGCCAGAGAGATCGCGTATTTGGCGTTGTCCAAGTTTTCCTGGAAGGAACAATTAAGATATTTCATACGAGTACAAACTGCAAGCTTTCGATGCAACTAACGAAGCTGAAACTTGATGGAGATGAAGGTGGCAGTTTGTTGAATAAAGCCGGATAAGAGAAACTATCAGGAAAGTTCATTGGCTCGATAGTAGGCAATGATAAATTGTGCGTAAAAAGAAACCTGGGAAAATCGATAAAAATGATGCGCGGATGAGATCAAAGCAGCAATTATGGGAATCAAGGCAGTATTGTAGTCTAGAAATGTGAAAAAAAAAAGATTTCTTTTGGGATTTTTTTGAAAGTATAGGCTCATAAGAATATGTCCGAAAAAGGACGTTTCGAATTCCCCATAATTACGAAGCTGTAGTGATTTGAATGGACCTGCAGTATATATCCCTCTATCGTTCCTACTTCAGGAATTTCGGAATTATAATTACTATCTGATTACAAAATTAACTATGAAAAAGATATGGCGATAAATGGACTTTTTTTTCGAAAGGTCACCATATCAAAAAAAAATTCTCTTTGGTACCTGCCATAATGACATTCTCATTGATCAAGAAAATTCATTTTATTTCTAAGATGAGTGGGAGCTTCGGAATTATGTCGACAGCCTCAATGATTTTTTTCACGGCCATATTTAGAGGCTCGTGACTTTTTCAATTTTTATTTTTTATTGCGCAAATTTTATTGTAAGTTCTTGAGACATTAAAAAATTCTGTAACAAAATGGATACTTAATATATATATATATAGGAAAAAAATAGAAGTGCAAATGAGCCCACGATGAGACAAGTCTTAAAAATCATAGAATAAATCACTCTATTTTAGACAATCTTTGAAAAAAAAAATGGCGATCATCTTTAATAAAAATTGTTTCCATTTTCGAAGCAAAAAATACGTGTTCCAGTATAAATGATAATTTTTTTCATCTTTTTTTTTGAAAGTATGCTTCAAAATGAAAAACATATTTTGATATTTGTCGATATCTCAATTAGTTTAGGAGTTATCAGCGTTTAAACGTTTCCAAAACTTCCGAAATCGACATCTTGTGGAAAATTATGACTAAAAGAGAAGAGATAAAAATATAAAAATTGGTGTGGATATTGCTTTCATGGGATACAATTTTACAAAAAAAAATCAGGAAAAAAAATGGTTCGGGTCACGGACTAGGCGAAGTGGCGTGGACTGCCTCATGTATATATATATATATTTTTTTTCCATCAAGCCCGAAAAAACGCCCAAAATTTAGGCCTCTAGACTAGAATACTGCCTTAAGGGGCCAGTCTACTTTGAAAATTCCAAAAAATCGAAAGCAAGCAAGACTTGAAGAAATCGACGATGATGAGCAATCAGAAGGGATTTTGTGCGGTGCAGGAATTGCCGATTGAGTTTAGGTAAGAGTTTTTCATAGTATAAACTTCAAACGCGTTTTTTTCGAAACAACGTTTTCAAAATCTAGCTCCATCGTATCTCTAAAACTAATAAACCGATTCTCTTGAAATTTCAACCACATATTGTAAACATGATTCGCAACAAGATGACCCTTGATGGTTTTAAAATTTTGATTTTTACTCTTTTTTTTGCGAAAAACTGCGAAAAAAACGCGTTTTTTTACTTTTTCGTTTTTCATCTGCCATTTTTTTATTTTTTGATAAAACTTTATATCCGAGGGTCATTTTGTAGCTGGTGTCATACTGAATCTAATGGACTTTGATTTTTTTGTTTCAGACAAGCCGTTGCCGAGTTGTGATGGAGCTACCTAGCCCACCTATTCTTGAGGCGCTACGTTAAACTATAGTTTTCGTACTTAAAAATGAATAAAAATGAATTAAACATTTTTTTAAATGTATTTCAAGACTTTATTTATCAAGCCCAACAACTTTTATATTCATATCTTTTATAAAATCCTCAAAAAAAAATCGCGAAAATAGCCTTTTTTCGTGGCTCCAAAGTGGACTGGCCCCTTAAGGATGACCCGGAAAAAAATAATCTCGGAGTACCGTAAAATACAACCCATGCAAAAATTATCGTTGGGATCCAATTGGATTCCTATACTTGTCCCTAGTTCCTGAAAGGCACGCAGCGCGTCATCGCATTCTAATAAATATAATTTAGAAAAAACGCATTCCTAGTCAATGACGCAAAAGTAAATATTTCCGGAGCTACTGAATTTTTTGACTGAATTGTATTTGAATGTGGAAAAAAAAGATTCACAGATATCGCGATAGGTCCTCGTTCATTCAAGAATAGAGCCTTGTGTACTACATTTATGCTATAATTAAACAAGTGCTCGACTCGCTTGCTCAACTACGGGTCTAATTGAACTCGATGAAAATGACGCGACCTCGATCATCGCCGGAAAGATAAATAAAATTCGGTAAATTTATAATTACCGCTTCGGTGCCTCCATCCTTGACAAGATCGTAATTGACAGTGCCAGGTTTGATGGCGTCTATGAGATCGATCAGTGGCTTTCCATTGGCAATAGCGTAATCCTGAAAGCCCTTGATGCTGGTAGTTTTGCCAGCAGCTTGAAGCTTCGAGTTGACCCATCGAACGATTTCCTTGTCGACCTCTCGACTCCCAGGCGTGGCGGATAACGAGGTTAGCAACGAGAGCGTATAGGATCTCATCAATTGCCAGATAAGAGCAAGCGTCAAAGTCGTGTTGCCGTCGTTGATGTCCTGGCCAGCAATACCGACGAGTGAAAAGTTCATTTGTTTGCCAAGCTCCACCGCGTAATTGCAATTTTCCAGTTTTTCCATGAATTTTCGTAGCTTGGTGAACTTTTTGTGGACCCTCGGCCATTTGACGGAGCCTGGCTTGATGATGTCGCAGAGTTGGAAGATCACGAGGCCATCGTCCAAATCGGAGTATAACCAATTAACGTGAGGTGAAACACCCATTGAGTTCATCCAGTTTCTGTATGTCTTCTCCTCCCTCGTTTCCTCGATGACAGCGAGGCCCTCGATACTTGTCTCAGGCTTGTCCAGGCCCGGATAATTGTTGAACATGTTCGCGACGAATGCGAGATTCAGCTTGTAAATACCGTTTACAACGTCGCTCGATGTAACGAAACTTCGGCAGCCCAATTTTGCGGCCTGCTGCAACATAATCTCGGCCCTTGTCGTATGATTCGGCTCCATTAGAGCCTCCAGAGTGACACCACTCGCGCCAGGCGCTATCTGCTTTATGAGATACGAATAGATCTCCGAATCGGTTATGTCCGATTGGAAGTTGGTGCATCTACGTGCTATGCCGGCAAGCTCGAGATGATAATTCACCCAACGAAGGAGTATCGCCTCGGGCGATAGCTTCAGAAGGTCCTCGATCCTCTCGCCGTCTTGCAACAATGTTGCCAGTCCGGGACAATTCTCAAGAGTTATCTGATTGAACAGACCGATCCTGATGATCTGCCAGAGCAAACCGAGAACAAGATGAGGACTACCCTTTGTTAGATCGTGGGCGTCTATGTTCACGATATTGCATCCTATCGCCTGGGCCGAGGACAACGCCAGCGTCAAATTCTCGTGCTTCTTGTACAACGTTAGATTCTTCTTGTTGATCGTTCTCTCGTCTATCGTGTCGGGACACGAGTGATTTATGATTTTGCTGCAATTCGAGGAAAAACAGTTTTATCATATTGGCATTTCAGAGTAATGTACGAAGCGTTGAAAATTCTGGAAATTAATTATATTGCAGCCTCTTTTGAAGGCACATGCTGCTTTGCCTTCAGACATGACGAGATAGTCAATGGAAGTCAATGAGGAATTGGAAGTCAATGAGGAACTCACCCTAGAACCCTACACATGGGTACCCCAAACCCCACATAATTTTCACGGGTCTGGCATTCCGGCAGTTTGGGTAGTGAGGTGAAATAATCGATCGTATTAGGAAAAAGGACTGTCTAGAGCAGGTTCGTACAGGGATAACTGTCATTTATAGTTTGGAAGTGACGCAGTGAACATTCTTCGAGAGCCTGGAGTTAGCGTAACCCCACACTCCTTGCAATATTTTCCTCTGTGAAAGTATATAATTATTTCTATTGTTTTGTGTCATTTATCTCTATAAAATCGGTGTGTTATCAACAGAAATGACATTATAAACATTTTTATACGATTCTAATTTGTTTTATTAAAATAAAACCATGGAGACCAGGACGCGAGTACGAAAGGCGGAGAAGATCCGGAGGATGCTGAAGGCGCAAACTAATGAAGAAGAACCTCAGGACAATGATTCGACTGACAATAAATCGGACCACGAAGAAGAATTGGAGGGTTCTAATTATATTGCAATAAGATCAAACGCTCAACGCATACTTTTGATCAAACGTGTCACGAATATTCTGCAACTCGTGGCACTCGACGATGGCTCTTACGCTTCTTCTACGGAATTTCGGATAAAAGTTCAATAAATGCGTTCTTTTTATTTTCATGAAATGAAGATAATAATTTGATCACTCGTCGTGAATTTAATGAAAATTTAGCGTACTATCTGGTCACGCCATTTTTGCAACGCCAACTACAGGTTTCAACTTTGTGCATCCAAGTCTGTGCTCTGATTGAATTGGTGTTAGGCATCGATTTTACTACCAACCCAGTTCCTGACATCATTGATTACATTTCGTATAACTAAATACGTTGCCCTTTTCTACCTCGTAACAAAGATTAAAAAAAAAACTAAATAACTATGTTCAAAATACCGATAGCCGCGTTGGCAAGATCATCGCTCGATGCAGTGCACTTAACGCGCACCAAACTGAATTTATCTTTATTTTTATTTTATGTCAATCTACATTTATGCATTTATGTTAAAATACTTTGTAGTCTAAAATGAAAGTAATTAAACTATTGTCTTAATTACTTTCATTGAAGTAGCCAGCATTTTTTTAGAGGGGAGTGGCAGGAGAGGTCGGCCTAACAAGTACTGGTTTTGTTCACAATCATCTTTTTTTAAATAAAATTTATATAATAATCGATAATCACGTAACAAACATGAAATGTGGAAATTTCTTTAATCACACGCTCATGTTAACATTAATATCCGACCCTTTTAATGCCTAAAGAAATGATTATTTAATTTTTCACTGACCAGCTGATCAATTAAAAACATTCGATTTGCTAGTGCAGTGATCTGGAACGCTGGCTGCCCCCCCCCCCCCCCTCTCCCTTCTTTGAAAAATGTCCCTTGCGGACAGGAAAATCTAAAAAGGACTATATTTTCGTAAAAATTTTACAAAGGCGTAAGTCGCAAACTCACCACAACAAGATTCCATCCTTGACCTTGTCATAAAGAGTTTTTCCCTCGGGATCAATTGGCAAGAGATGTCGAAGATCAGGATCATATCCGAGGTTCGTGTTTATCCAATCGCTGAAGGCCAATTGTTCCTCGAGGCGAACGGAGTGTGTGGTGCCTGCGCTCGATGCCTCGGAAATTCCGCCGAGTGTCTCGAGATTCTCCTTCTTCGAGACAACAGCCTTGAACGTGGAACCAAGCTCGTTCGCTTTGAGCTCTTTGCAAAGTTTTTCAAATTCTTCGAAGGACAAACGTCCCTTGTGTTGGAGCCTCTGCTTGTCGTCGTATTCCTCGATCATCTGGCGTACCTTGTAGCCAGGCATTTTAAAGCCGCACATGTCAAGCGCGTTTCGCAACTCCGCCAGATCGATAAAACCATCGCCGTTCTCGTCGATCTGCAATTTGAACGAATCCGCATTAGATAAAGGATGAGAAAAGTCATTGGCTAAGTAATAGGTAATAATAAATTGTGGTGGTTGAAATGAAAATCGACGAAAATTATCTCCGTACGCCATCAAAGGAGCGACGATGGGAATTGAGGACGATCCGGAGGAAAAAACAATCTCAACGTCATCGGCGAAGCCAGCAATTTTTGGGGGGGGGGGGGGGAGGTTCCAGGATAGGCCGACCTGGCAAGAATTGGTTTCATTCAAAATCATCTTTTTTTTCAATAAAATTTACATAATAGTCGATAATTACGTAGGACACGTGAAATGTTAAACTAACTTGAACTACACGTTCGTGTTAATATTAATATCAAACTCTTGCAATACCTTGATAAATAATCATCTAATTTTTCATCATTATTTAATTCAGTTACCAGTCTTTAACCTTTTTTTTCAGTAGGTACACAATTAAGGAGTTTCGATACCGTTCTTAGCTGTATGAGTGGCGCTGAAGATAAAATAAGTTTTCGGCAGGCTGCTAACTTCTTGCGAATAAAATTTCATGTGAAAATTAATCATTATTGAGCAATTTCCAACTCATAATATTGTTGATAAATATTTCCAAGCTGGGAAATGATATTAATACTTGTAATTTTTGCCATTAAATATAAATATGTTGCAATTTTATTCAAGAAAAAATAGCCGATAGACGTGGCGACAGTGGTATTGCCGTGGCTGGCTCCTACCTAGTTGCGCCAATGCTCAACGTAACATAAAATACAACGGAACAAATATAAAAATCTGAATCAATGACGAAAAAAGAAAATATTTTCGGGATCTTCTGAACCTTTTTATAGATTTATATTAAAATGTGAAAAAAATAAATTCATAAATATCGTGGGAGGTCCTCATTGTTCACCCAACCTCTGCATTGTTCATCCAACAATGCGAGCCTCGTGCCATACGTTCATGACAATTAAACAAGTGATCGATTCTCCTGCTCAACTATAGGTCCAATTACGTCAGATGCGTACAAAATTATTTACACGTTCCCTGCGCGTGAATATATAAAATTAACAAGAAAAAAAAGAATACAACCAATAATTCGATGTAGGGGAGAGTGGGGCACAATGCGTCAAGCCTCAAAAGAAAGTCGATAGCAGCTCACGAAGGATTATTGAAAATTAAAAATTGATTTGAGGCTTGGAAAAAAAATATTTCGCTCGCCGGGAAAACGTAAAATATAACGACACTTTCTGTAGCGGCTCCGGTTTTCGGTCCTAATCGATAGTTTTATTATTTATGATGCACTCAGTGACTTGTGTCTTTCCATTCGTCGTTTAATTAATAGTTATTTTCATCAATAATCAAATATTTCACTAGTGGGGTACAATGTGTCACCGAGTGGTTGGGCAAAATGAGTCGACTACCAATGAGGAAACAAAGAAGTGACGAGACGCTCCGAAGAGGCGCAATGTGTCACGGGCAACTGTCAACCACATGGGATTTCTCGGAGTTTTGTAGTTTGTAAAATCCGAAATTTTTTGTGTTGGTCCGTGATTTATATTAAGTTTCGGCTGGCCTAAAAAAAAGTCAATAGCAGCTGACGAAGAATTATTAAAAGTACAAAATTAATTTGAACCTCGAAAAAAAAATTTCGCTTGCCGGGAAAACGTCAAATATTGTGGGGCAATGTCGTGGAGCACAATGTGTCATCGAGTTGTTGAGCACAATGAGTCGATTCCCAATGTTATTGGCAAATAATACCCGTTGTGAAGGTATCGGTATGTACACGAAGAGAATTAAAAAGTAATTTTTGTCGTGAATTTCACGGTAAAAATTACCGTCATATATTTCTATGTGGTGACAAGTGAGAAAAGCATAATAATTCGTATGCGACAAGTTTTTTTTAACTCACGTTACAGAAAATTTCAAATACATAGCTAAAATTGTACTATACAAGAAGGGTAGCGCGCACGATAATTTTTACCGAGAGCACAATACATTTTCCTATAACACTCATTAAATTTTATAATAAATCTTAAAATAACTGTTATAAAGACGATACTTTTTTATAGACATTTTTGAAAGGCATAAAATAATAAAATGCACAGTAAAATTTCGCTGATATTATATATTTTTTAAATTTAAGTTTTTCGTATTTTGTTACACATCAAAATTTACTAGAAAATCTGGTAAAATTTTCTATCTGAAGAAGAAATTTTATTTTATTTTCGTGAAAATCTGTGTTTTACTCAGTAATAATAAGCGAAGTTTCAGGGTTGTCATCTGGTTACCGTTACTGCACGGTAATTTTTAACATTTAATTCTCTCCCTATATGATAATCTGTTATCTATGTTAGGAAAATATAAGAGTTTCAACCGGCTCGTTGTACCCTACGTTTCGCAGCACTTGACACACTGTACCCACCTATCTGACACATTGTACCCTACCCATGGAGCACAATGAGCCAATCCGCAAATTTTTTTCCAACCCATTATTTTAGGATTTTTAATCTTTTTGCAAAAAATATGGTAGCGTTATTGTACGCCCAAGGGTCTATAAAATCGGTTATGATCTTTCTTTTTTACAATCAGACTACTTTGGTAAGAGTAAAAATTCGATAGAAAAAACATGACACACTGTGCCCACCCCTCCCCCTACTTGTGAATACTGATCGAGAAATTTCATCTTTGCTTCAAATCGAAAATATAACATTAAAAAATGAAAAAAATGTTAATTTTCGTGGTAGTCTTACGGTAAAGTAAATATTAAGGGGAAAACCCTTTACAATATTCAAAAAATCGATTTTTTTACATATTTCGAAAGTATAAAATATTGAGAGTATATTGGAAAATCGAAAAATCGAAATATGAAATATTTACGAAGTTATAGCACATAGGCGTATAGCATAGTCGTAAGCACATTATCGTATTGAAACTTTAAACGCGATTATCTCAAAACTGAATTTTCAAAAATTGCTCATGTTATAGTTAAAAAAGTTATTGATCGATCTGGCTGAAATTTTGGAAGGTTCCTCACTATAACATTATCGAAAGGATATACCTAAAGTTTTAACGTTATCGCGTAAATAAATTACTTTTTTGGGGTCAATATTGTCAAGAAAATGGTCAAAAATATGAAAATTTGATTGAAAAGTCTACTTAATTTTTAATCTTATACTTTTTAAATATTTTTATAGGTATATCCTTCCCCTACACATGTCTATAATCGAAAAATATTTTCCATTTCTGTTTCACATCGATAGAAAAAAAAATCAAACAAATAGAGCACTTTTCGATATCACGCAACTTTTGCGTGATATCGAAAAGTGCCTAAAGGAATACCTTATAACTCTGGCATTTTGTTTCGTTTAAAAACTATAAAAAAAAATGTTAACACTTGAAAGTTATAATGAGATAACGTCAAAATTTTAAAATCATGCGATTATTTTATCAGCTCTAAAAAAATTCATGAAAAATTACTCATTTTCGAGCGTCCAAGGGGTTTTCCCCCCTCAAGCTATATTCCTGTTGATAAGGATATTGATCGATTTTTAGATAGGGCACCTATATATCTACCTCGTGCGTAAAATCAAAAGAATAATCAGTGCGGACAATAAGCACTAAAAGTTGGTCACTAAAATCGGCGAAACGTCGAGTCATCGCATTCCCGAATTTCGTCCACCTACGCAATGGAATATCGGCGATAATACTGGCCACTCGTGAAACCCTGCATAAACGTCAAATTCACGTTATCACGCAAGACAATACCAGATTTGCGTTATCATCGGTGATTGTGAAACGGAAGAGCGGCAGGTTCCGGCGGGCAGTGATTTCGCGATCAATAAAACAAATCACTTCGAGTTTCGTCACAAAAATATACACGTCCGATGAGACTTTCGGTGTCGTTTATCATCTATCGTGAGTGATGAGGGCGTTGCTCGCCATTTTACGTCGATCGTTTATCGTTTACTCACTAAGTCACAGAAGTAGGAAAAATCTTTGAGATACTCCTCGATTACATCCCACTTTGGCATATTTTGCATCTCCATTTTTTTCAATATACTTTTAGAAGTATGAGATTTTTGAAGTTTCTTGAAAGCAGCAATGAGAAGCGAGTTAGAAATCCGCGCAATGTCCGCCTCGGTACTGATCGCCAAGTCCAGTGAGAACGCGATCGCTTATCAAAGGCATCCTTATCGATACGTTCAATAACCAACGAGAAAAAGAAAAAAAAGAATTGAGGACTTTTAAGTAAATCCCTCTTGCACTACCTTCCCTCTCTCTCTTTCTCTCATTGCTATCTCTTCGTAAATGTTTTAATCATTACGTTAACGGTAATTTCGCACACGGACTTGAGGCCTTAGACCACTCTAGGATTTTCCAAAAATCGATTTTTTTCAATTAAAAATGTACCTCAGTACCTATAAAATTATATTCCAAAAGATTATGTGTGTGAAAAAGTACTCGATTTTTTAATTCTAGCGCAACCCTTCTTGATTCATGTAGTGCATTTTTTAAGTGCACAAAAAGTATAATATTCTTATACATATGAACATTATATTTGTTATTGTGATTTTGTAGAAAATACACAAAGTTTTTTTTTCATCTCAACGCGACATTCTCGAAAAAAAAACCTACCATAGCTTGTTTCGACAGAGAAATAGAAAATTAAATTTTGTCAAAATAAGAAAAAAAAACGAATGAAATTATTTCCATTCACTGGAAAGAGGTTAGGATACCGCACCGGTGAATAAACATGTCTAACTCTGACCTATTATTACGAATTCATTTGAAATTTTCCCAAAGAATCAAAGATCGATTCTATCTTAAGGGGCTATTCTACTTTGACGGCTCAAAAAATAAGCCATTTTTAATCATTTTTTTTTCGAAAACTGTTGCATGTATCGGTACAAATTTTTTTTTCGCTTGAAGGTACACTCTTACAGAATAGAAAACAATTTTTTTCTTGTTGCATATAAATGTATATTTATTTAACAAATTATAATCGTGTAAAGGCATGAAAAAAAAGTATTTTTCATGCCTTGTGTCACCTCATAGATGTCACCTTTTAGATGCATGTTTGCAAAATTTCAGCACTCGAAGTAGTCGGGCAGTGGGTGAAATATCGATTTTCAGTTTTGCATCTCACAGAAAGTCGTTATTTTTATTGATTTATTATTTTTTTAAAGTTGAATCGTGCATTATCACCTCTTAGATGCATGTTTGCAAAATTTCAGCGCTCTAAGTAGTCAGGAAGTGGGTAAAATATCGATTTTCAGTTTTGCATCTCACAGAAAGTCGTTATTTTTATTTATTTTATTTTTTTTAAGTTGAATCATGCACTGTCACCTCTAAGATGCATGTTTGCGAAATTTCAGCACTCTAAGTAGTCGGGAAGTGGGTGAAATATCGATTTTCAGTTTTGCATCTCACAGAAAGTCGTTATTTTTATTGATTTATTATTTTTTTTAAGTTGAATCGTGCATTGTCATCTCTTAGATGCATGTTTGCAAAATTCCAGCGCTCTAAGTAGTCAGGAAGTGGGTAAAATATCGATTTTCAGTTTTGCATCTCACAGAAAGTCGTTATTTTTATTTATTTTATTTTTTTTAAGTTGAATCATGCATTGTCACCTCTAAGATGCATGTTTGCAAGATTTCAGCGCTCTAAGTAGTCGGAAAGTGGGTAAAATATCGATTTTCAGTTTTGCATCTCACAGAAAGTCGTTATATTTATTTATTTATTATTTTTTAAAAGTTGAATCATGCATTGTCACCTCTTAGATGCATGTTTGCAAGATTTTAGCGCTCGAAGTAGTCGGGAAGTGGGTAAAATATCGATTTTCAATTTTGCATCTCACAGAAAGTCGTTGTTTTTATTTATTTATTTTTTTTAAGTTGAATCATGCATTGTCACCTCTAAGATGCATGTTTGCAAGATTTCAGCGCTCGAAGTAGTCGGGAAGTGGGTAAAATATCGATTTTCAGTTTTGCATCTCACAGAAAGTCGTTATTTTTTTTTTTTTTTTTTTTTTAAGTTGAATCATGCATTGTCACCTCTAAGATGCATGTTTGCAAGATTTCAGCGCTCGAAGTAGTCGGAAAGTGGGTAAAATATCGATTTTCAATTTTGCATCTCACAGAAAGTCGTTATTTTTATTTATTAATTTTTTTTAAGTTGAATCATGCATTGTCACCTCTAAGATGCATGTTTGCAAAATTTCAGCACTCTCAGTAGTCGGGAAGTGGCTAAAATATCGATTTTCAGCTTTGCATCTCACAGAAAGTCATTATTATTATTTTTTTTATTTTTTTTAAGTTGAATCATGCATTGTCACCTCTTAGATGCATGTTTGCAAAATTTCAGCACCCTAAGTAGTCGGGAAGTGGGTGAAATATCGATTTTCAGCTTTGCATCTCACAGAAAGTCGTTATTATTTTATTTTTTATTTTTTTTAAAGTTGAATCACGCATTGTCACCTCTTAGATGCATGTTTGCAAAATTTCAGCGCTCTAAGTAGTCAGGAAGTGGGTGAAATATCGATGTTCCGTTTTGCATCTCACGACACGTGAAGTTAAATAAAAGCTTGTAAAAATGTCACTTTTCCCGGCGACCCACATAACGAAAAAAAAATTCTTTCACACGATCAAGCGAAATCAAATTCTAGCCTCCAGCTCGTCAATCCCAAGTTCTTCGCTCGATTAGTTTCGTTGAAACGCTACGAGTCCCGACCTCATCGGAGCGAGCGTTTCCAACGTGAACTTCCGTGTATATGTGTGTGTGTGTGTGTGTGTGTGTGTGTGTGTGTGTGTGTGTGTGTGTGTGTGTGTGTGTGTGTGTGTGTGTGTGTGTGTGTGTGTGTGTGTGTAAACGCGTGCATTCGTGTGCGTGTTTCTCTTCTTATGGCTACCTGTTTGAGAAAACTCCACGTCTCCGCGGTCTTCAACAAACGTGGGAGTAAAATTCAGCCGAGGACGCGAGATAACCAACGCAGCAAACGAGCGTCTCTCGCGCATACCTCGCAGCCTTGAATTTCACGTCTGCCGTATAAATGTGCTGAAGGATCACCCGTATATGAGTGAGGAGAGCAAAAAAAACAATTATGAAAAATGCGTCGAGGAAAAAAAAAACAATCTTCTCTTTCGTTTGTAACAAATCTGTGTCGCGTGGACGTATTTGTTTCTACGTCTCACACGTTTTCACGATAAGCCTCCTCGCGCACAGGCCACTTTTCATATACCCACGCCTGACAAAATTATCATGCAAATTTTTTAAATAGTCGCTATGAGCTCCCGCCTTTTTCTCTGCGTATAATAATTATTACATTCGTTATAATATATTTAAATTTAATTCTATCTGTTCCAATAAATTTTATTTATTATTCTTGAAAAAAAAAAAACGTTTATTATTATTTTTTTAATGAAAAAGGAAGTGGTAGACCGTTTGGAAGAGTGACGAAGAGGCTTGAAGAGAGTGGCGCTGAAAGAACAAAATTAATAGAGCAATGAAAGGGAAACCGATAAAAAAAAAAGTGTGCCATTATGTGAGAGTCTTCGAATGCATAATGAGAAGGGAAGCATCGAGGAGAAAATGGACAAAATATAAATGTAAAAAAAAAGAGAAAGAAAAGTGTAAAAGGGTATCAATTTGAATAGGGGAAAACTTTGCACAAACCCGCAAGGGTACACCTGGAAATAAAGAACTATAAACTATATTATTATTATATTAGGTGTACAACTTTGCTTCCGCCGTTTTTCGATAGATAGCTGCAGCGGTAAGTGCTGGTCGAAATAGGCAGATCAAAAATGTCACACAGTAAGCTTTGGACATTAGTGAATTGGTGTATGCATCATAAATTTATTCTCGATCGAAGATGTCAGTTTTCGAACCAAATTCTCATTATTTGCGGGAAGTTTTGATTTTTTGCTTTCATTTTAAGAAAACTGCGGCTGAGGTGCATCGAATGCTCTCAAGTACTTACGGTGAGTCTGCTCTTAAGGCCTTAGGCCACTCTAGAGGCCGAAAAAGGGCATATTTTGTGATTTTTTTTCAGCGAAACCATGAAATAAATCGGAATTACAAAATAGGGGTTTTATTATACACGGTAATTGACTATACAAAATTATTTTTTTTCAGCGATACATGTCAAAATGGCGACTGTGCAGCATTTTTCCGATGACGCCTTTATTTCTGGATGGTCAACGGGGCCGGACCAACAGCACCTATAATTTTTGAGTTATCATGAGACACTAAAGTTTTTTCGATTATATATAAGAATAGCTCTAGAAGTGCGTAGGATTTTTTTGATATATTGTTTTTTGTCAAAATGGCGCATTTATAAAACAAAAAGTATAAAATTCCATGAGAAAATCGTCAGAAAATTGTTTATAAAAAAGGAACTATGCAATATAATTTAAAAAATCCTACGTAGTGCCTTAGAAAATGTAATTCCAAATATACAGTTAAAATTTCAAGTGAATCGGTTGAAATTTGTTTGAGTTATGAGTCTGGCGGACTTGAAAAATGTAGTTTTGAGATAAACGCGTTTAAAGTTAGTAGAAAGTCACCACACGAAAGAGGGGTTGCGCTAGAATTTGAAAATCGAGTACTTAGAGGTTTTCCACACTCATAATCTTTTAGAATATAATTTTATAGGTAGTAAGGTGCACGGAGAGAATTAAAAAGTAATTTTTGTCGTGAATTTCACGGTAAAAATTACCGTGAAATATTTCAATGTGGTGACAAGTGAGAAAAGCATAATAATTCGTGTGCGACAAGTTTTTTTTAACTCACGTTACAGAAAATTTCAAATACGTAGCCAAAATTTTACTATACAAGAAGTGTAGCGCGCACGATAATTTTTACCGAGAGCACAATACATTTTCCTATAACACTCATTAAATTTTATAATAAATCTTAAAATAACTGTTATAAAGACGATACTTTTTTATAGACATTTTTGAAAGGCATAAAATAATAAAATGCACAGTAAAATTTCCCTGATATTATATATTTTTAAAATTTAAGTTTTGCGTATTTTGTTACACATCAAAATTTACTAGAAAATCTGGTAAAATTTTCTATCTGAAGAAGAAATTTTATTTTATTTTCGTGAAAATCTGTGTTTTACTCAGTAATAATAAGCGAAGTTTCAGGGTTGTCATCTGGTTACCGTTACTGCACGGTAATTTTTAACATTTAATTCTCTCCGTGTACATTTTTAACAAAAAAAAATCGATTTTCGGAAAATCCTAGAGTGGCCTAAGGCCTTAATGAAAGAACACGTCTTGAGTGGTTTCAACGCTTCAAGAGCGGTGATTTTGATGTCAAGGACCGGCATGCCGGTGGAAGAGAGAACATTTTCGAAGATTCCAAACTGGAGGCATTACCTGATGAAGACTCATGCCAAACGCAAGAAGAAGAATTGACAGAATCATTGGGAGTGACTCAACAAGCCATTTCGAAACGCCTCAAAGCCATAGGAATGACTTTTTAAGAATAAAGTCTCAAATTATGGAAAAAAAACGGCGGAAGCAAAGTTGTACACTTAATACAATAATATATTATTATAATATACAACTATAATAATAGTTGTGATAATGATAATATAATAATATATTATTATGATTCTATTATTCTATTATTATTAAACTATTATTCAATATAATTGTTATATAATATAATGATATATTATCATTATCCAAAAATATATTATTATTATATACAACTATAATATTAGTTGTCTTGTAATGATAATGTATTACTATTATTATTATTGTTGTTGTTACGATATTTTTCCAGTCAATATTCGTTTGCCAAGCTTGCTCGCGCTCATTAGTCATGCATTCCTCGTGCTTTCTCAGGTGAAAGGATTTGATGTTCTGTTGTTCGACGAGGAATACTCTCGTGTCTCATATACAACTCGCGTACATATTCTTTCCGGATTCCGATACAACACGTAGGAATACTCGTAACGACCGGAATAATGTAAATGACGAGAAGATGATTTTTTTTCACTCGTAACTAATAAATACGCGTGGCGCACGCATTTTCATTCCTTCGGAAAATTTCTTGCGTGCGATTCGTCCCGTACCAAAATCGGATGACGGAGCATCGTCGTCCAAATTGCAAATGTTTAAAACCGGAGCTTTAAAAAAAAGCAAAGTCTATATAACGTGTTACGCGATGATGAAGTATCGTATTGATTTATCGTGTCAACGGCTTCATTTTTATTTTTGTTTTATTTTAATCAGATTTATCGGTTCGAGTGGTCCGATTTTAATCTAATTCGAATAATGCTTTTATTTTTATTCGATTAAAATAAAATAAAATAATCGATTGAAGTTTGAATTCAGAAAATTATTTTTTTGTTACGACAAAAATAAATGACAATGACGTGTGGTGTGTGTGTGTGTGTGTGTGGTTGGTTGTGTGCTTGCTCGAGGGCAATTAAAACGACCTTAAGAAAATGACGACATGGGCTTAAGTCGACCATGCAAAAAATCAGGCCAACGAGATTACATGAGTAAGACGAGGCTTCGCCGTGTTTCGCATAAATCACTGCAATTTATATATCCACTGTGTGCAGACAGCATGGTACGCACACGTCTTTCGAGAGGATCTATCGATGCTTCATCGCGAACAAGTTCAAGGTATTACATGTGACTGTTATACATTTTTTCTTGTGATGAAACGCTCGAGAAATAATAATGTTACTTTTTATATACACTGCCGACCAAAAGTTTGGATAGACTAGTCGAAATTTCTTACCGCACTAAAAGGTAGATAGTGGACTCAAAAATTAAGACAATTGAATTTTCCAAGTAGCATTTTAAAGAGGATAAGTTTATCTTTATTTTGCTTTTTTAGAAAATTTTGTACAATTTTTTTTCGCCACGGTACGCACTTTTGAACGTAGCCGTTGCTCGGCTATTTTTTGGCCATCAAAAATTAATTGCACAGTTTGTGGAAAATTTTTTCCCCGGTTTTTTTTCCATGCTAAAATTAAAAAAGATATCAAAACCTACATTTTCGGTTTTTAGAAAGTCTC
This sequence comes from Ophion ventricosus, assembly GCA_963932345.1. Classification (NCBI taxonomy): domain Eukaryota; kingdom Metazoa; phylum Arthropoda; class Insecta; order Hymenoptera; family Ichneumonidae; genus Ophion; species Ophion ventricosus. Next base: position 10,770,010 of record OZ010721.1, read on the forward strand.
GTACGATTTTTTTTCGCTCCAGTATTGCATTTTTAGCTAAAAAAGACATGTTTTAGAAAGAAAGGCGTCATCGAAGAACGAGTTTCAGAGGAAATGTCAAGAGGCTAAAAAGTTGCATGGGTTCACACTGAAGTGGCTAGAATTTTTTCAGAATTTTTTCGAACATTTTTTTTACCATTTTTGGTTGGAAGTTTGATGAGTGGAGAGGCTCGAATTGGGAATTATGGGGTCTAAGAAAATATATTAAGACAGGAAATTTGTTTACATTTTCATTTTCTATTAACTACGATTTTTCTAGATGTTTTTTTTATTTTTGAAAATTAAAATGAAGAAATTAAAATTAAAAAATAAAAAAAAAATTCTAAAAAAATTGTAATTGATTTAAATTAAAAATATATGAACAAATTTCCTTTCTCAATATGTTGGCCTAGATCCCATAATTCCCAAGTGGAGCCTCTCCACACATCAAAGTTCCAACGAAAAGCGGTATAAAAAAAGTCTCGGAAAAAAATTCGAAAAAAAATCTAGCCCCTCCAGTGTGAACCCATGCAATTTTTACCCTCGTAACATTTCCTCTGAAACCTTATAGTTCATCGATGACGCCTTTTTTTCTAAAACATGTCTTTTTTTGGCTAAAAGTGCAATACTGAGCCGAAAAAAAAATCGTACGAGACTTTCTCACAATAAAATATTACGTGATAACAGTAAAATATTAAAATATTCGCATAAAAAAAAAATTTTAATGGCGGAGATGTAAGTTATCCAGTGGACCCTCATTACAAACTGGTGGACAAAATATCTCGAGATCTACTCAACCGATTTGTACTCAACCGGATGTAGTATAACATTTTTTTGATTGGATCCCGCGTCAATTTTTTTCTAATTTTGATAACCCAACATTTTGGTACAAATCAGAGTTTTTTTGAACAGCTGTAATTTCTAAAAAAAAATGTTTTTAAAAATGTTTCTCATGCCACACTTTAGCCATTACCTTTCTTTACAAGATTTTTTTTTCAGACAATGCCTGACAGACAAAAAAATGTCACCATCGGCAAGTAATTTTGAAATAGGTTCCTACTAGACGACGTATATCTCCGCCATTTTTTACTTTTTTAAATTCGTTTTTTGTTTCAATTTGTTTATAAAACTATGATGTAATTGTGAAAAATATTTTTTTTTAATATATTTAATAGTCGCATCAAAGAAGTTTTTTATCTTTATACTTATTTTTCCGTGCGCCAAGGCGGTGTAACACCTTAAGGCCTTAGGCCACTCTAGGATTTTCCAAAAATCGATTTTTTTTGTTAAAAATGTACCTTAGTACCTATAAAATTATATTCCAAAGGATTATGGCTGTGAAAAATCTCTAAGTACTCGTTTTTCGAATTCTAGCGCAACCCCTTTTGGTTCATGTCGTGACTTTCTACTAACTTTAAATGCGTTTATCTCAAAACTACATTTTTCAATTTGGCCGGACTCATAACTCAAACAAATTTCAACCGATTCACTTGAAATTTTAACTATATATTTAGAATTACATTTTCTGAGGCACTACGTAGGATTTTTTTTATTATATTGCATAGTTCCTTTTTTATAAACAATTTTCTGACGATTTTCTCATGGCATTTGATTCTTTTCGTTTTATAAATGCGCCATTTTGACAAAAAACAATATATCAAAAAAATCCTACGTACTTCTATAGCTATTCTTATATATAATCGAAAAAAACTTTAGTGTCTCATCATAACTGAAAAATTATAGGAGAATTAAAGGCGTCATCGGAAAAATGCTGCACAGTAGCCATTTTGCCATGTATCGCTGTGAAAAAATAATTTTGTATAGTCAATTACGTGTATAATAAAATCCCTATTTTGTAATTCCGATTTATTTCATGGTTTCGCTGAAAAAAAATCATAAAATATGCCCTTTTTGGCCTCTAGAGTGGCCTAAGGACTTAAATAAAAAAAACGGCTGAGCATTTCTAAAATTTAGTCAACAATTTCGAGGCACTCGAATGCCGATTATATTTGCAAACGCTACATTAACGATGCAGAGTGGCAGAAGGGGAACGACGACTCGAGAAAACGCATGTTACGACAAAAAAAAAACGAGGACAGGATGTGTTACTAGCTTCGATTGTTCTTAATTGATTCAATTGCAGTTTCATCCGCGGAGATTCGCCGATTCTCGCGTATATACACGCGTATGCGAACGAAGAAACGTTTCACATTGCAGAATTCATTTGAGCTCCGTGCGAGGGAAAAAAAAAACTATAACTGACAAAAAGTGTGTGCCCTCGCGTAAACCAACGAGACTCCGGAGTGTTGGTTTTAAAATCGAGTACACGGTCGTTATTGGTTCAGCGATTGATTAATTCGCGTACAACGAACGCTTGTTTCATCACTGCCCGTAATCGTATAGTATTTTCGCGATGGAATTGAAAAAGAAATTCATACTACGCTCGAATCGACCCCATCAATGAACGGTTTCACGAAAGTATGTGCTGCTCATAGTGGACGCGCTGCCAATGCCAGCTGCAGCGATCTTCCACGTGAAACGACATTGGCCAATATTTGGATGGGTGACCGCCTAGCTGCGCATCGATTTGCACGTTGAGCCTGGGAAAGGCCGTTTTTTTTTTCTTAATTTTTCCATGGAAACTCGGTTAAAAATATAGCCGTCTGTATCGACGCGGGTTTTCCGGAGTTGCCCTGTGCCCTCGTGGAAACGCGGAGTAGTGGAATGACAAACGCGGAATAAAAGTGAAAAAGTTGAGTTGGTAAGAGCTCGCAAGGGTTCCGTGTACAACACTTGCGTAACGTTCGTATTTTTGTGGGCTCTGTCAAAAGCTATGTGATTGTTGTTATAATATTGTGATAAATGATAAAAATTTTAAACGCGCTTAAATTGTATTTAATTTGTTTGCATTCAATCATTTTGTCCGACCAAAGACGGCAAAAAGTGTTTCCTTTCAGTAAAGTGAACAAAAAAGTAATTAAAATTTTCTTAAAATGTATATTTTTGTTGACTTGTAATTATAAAATTTTGTTTTCAGACCGAAATAAGCATAATTTTAAAGACCGGCTGCGAGATATTCATTTCTCACGATAATAATTTTCAACCTCAAATTCAATCTAAGGGAAAACTGTTGGTATCTGCATAAGGGATTACGTGGGTTGGAAAATTTTAAAAAATCCATTTTTTAAATTTTATTATCTCATAGTACAATATGTCTGGAATATTCTCCCAAAGTTTTAAGTCAATCGGAGTAAAAGTCTAGGAGAGAGAGCTTTTCGGAATTCCCCCCGTTGGGAAAGACGGGCCAGGAGCAGGTATATATATATTTTTTTCAAAAGACTATTTTTGAAGTCGGTGGACATGATTTCTCAAAAACGAATGCACCGATCTTATTGAAATTTTGCACACTTCTTCAAAATAGCATTGACTAGTGATTGAACGAAGGTTTTTTTTCGATTACAACTAATTTTACAAGGCTATACGTAGTGAAAATTGTACAAAAAATTGAACTATTTTGCAAACAAGTCTGCCAAAAATTCAAATTTCAATTTTTTTTAAAAATCCTTCGTTCAATCACGAGCTATACTTATCTACTAACAGGAGAAAAATTGTTTTTTTAAGTTCAGATAAAGCTATCATGAGTTATCTTGACCACCACGAAGACACTTGTTTTTTAGAGGTCTCCGGAAACCAGATCCCACCAGCTGAATTTCCCAAATTTTAGGATGAAATTTTTTTTTAATATTGTTGAAATGTTGCTCTTTTATGTGCTTAACATTTTGAATTAAAAAAAATTATATGTTATATTTTGATGAAGTAAAAAGTTCTGAGCGTTTTTTCGTTTTATTCCGACGATGGAATTAACATAGTTAGGATTATCCGATTTAGATCAAATATGCGCCGTTTTGTTCGATAACTTTTGTCCATTTTGAAGGCGACTTCATAATTCCGTGATTGAAGAAGTCCTCGTCCCTATTGGTAAAAAACTTGACCAGCTCATTTTCACAAGCCTCTCTTGAGGCTAGTTTTGTACCATCAAGAAAATTTTGCAAATTCTTGAAAAGGTGATAATCGCTTGGTGCCAGGTCTGGACCATACGGCGGGTACGATAGAACCTCCCATACAAGCTCTCGGAGCTTCTGGCGCGTCGTTAAAGATGTGTGCGGCCTGGCGTTGTCTTGACGGAACACAATACCCTTCCTATTGGCCAATTCTGGCCGCTTCTGGTCGATCGCCTGCTTCAATCTGGTCAGTTGTTGACAGTAAAGGTCCGAATTGAGTGCTTGGCCCGATGGGAGCAGCTCATAGTGGATGATTCCCTTCCAATCCCACCAAACACACAGCAAAACCGTCTTGGTCATTAATCCGGGCTTGGCGATCGTTTGGGCCGGCTCACCGCGATTGCACCACGATCTTTTTCGGCTGTTGTTCTCGTATGTGACCCATTTTTCATCGCCAGTCACCATCCGCTTAAAAAATGGATCGATTTCGTTACGTTTCAGCAAAGAATCGCAGGCATCAATTCGCTCCAAAAGGTTCTTTTGCGTCAATTCGTGTGGCACCCATACATCGAGCTTCTTCTTAAGACCAGCCTTTTGCAATTGGTTCCAAACGGTTTTCTGGCTAATCTTCAGTTCCTGGGCAATGGAATAAGTGCTCACATGCCGGTCCGACTCGACGATTTCCATGATTTTATCCTCATTTTCGATGATTGGCCTACTAGAGCGTGCCTCATCTTCGACGTCCATATAACCAGAACGGAATCGTTGGAACCACCGCTTAGCTGGTACATTCGATACTGTATTGGGTCCAAAAACAGCACAAATTTTTTTGGCCGCCTGCTCCGTCTTTTTACCTTGGTCGTAGTGGTACTGAAGAATGTGTCGAATTTTCTCTTTTTTTACCTCCATTTTGGAACGCTGTAACACACAACTGGCTTCACCAAATACAAAACTGTCAAAGAACTTTTTTTGAAGCGTAATGTCACCTTTAAATCGCCGTATTGTATGACCCGATGCGATGTATACATCGTGACATATGGCTCACTAAAGACATCTAGCGGAAAACACTCAGAACCTTTTACTTCACCCAATATTTAAAAAAAAATACAGAAAATATGATTTTTTGGCTTCGAAACCCACGTAACCCCTCAAAAACAATCATTTTATTACGTGGAGAAACCTCGAATCGTCCAGGATGACACATAAAATGAGTTTTTTCCTTTTATTCATTTTGCCTCTTCCCTTGTTATAATAGATATATGTCTCGTTTTTTTTCTATTTGCAAAAACGCCTGGATCACTGCAAGAGGATAAGGATGAAGTTTATTATTGCTAAAGGAATTTGTCATAAGAAAAGAATTTATTGTAATAAAAAGATTACAAAAAAAAACGCTCAAGTTAATATAAGATTGCAATTATAATTATATTTATTATATAAAATGTATGTATAATTTATTTTAAAGAATGCAATTACAATTATTTTTATTATATAAAACTTATCTAAAATTGCAATTATAAATGACATAACTTTTTTGGAAATAAAATTTAAAAAAAAACAGACGGATACGTTTTACGGAGCTGTATAGCAACGACGAATGTTTTCCTGAAAATATTCCACTGTTTGCTTAATATGGTTGATATTGTCTTGTAGCGCCAGGAAAACGTGTTTTACGGAAACACGTGTCGCAGATTAGTCACATAACGTTGAGGGGCCAGTGAGAACGGCTTCGTCTTGTTGGAAAAAGAGCGCGAGAGAGAGAGGGCGAGGGGGGAAGGAAAGTGGGAATTCAAGCGTAATGCAGCTGCTGTATATGGGTTGGCAAAAAGGTCGCTTACGGTATCATTGTTGTCGTTATACACCGTTGTTGCCTGATACTTCATTCGTCATTGTATTATCCTTGTTATTTCCATATCATTTCAGTGTACTATGATCTTATCATCAATTTACGTTTTTAATGTCGTTCTTTATTCTTCAGATGTCTATAAGATGCAACTTGTTTCATTCGAAAATACATATTAAGATTGATAATAACGATGTAATAATTTTATGTACACGAATAACGTACGTATGTTTGCTTTATTTTCATTTGGAGTATTCGATCGGTCATTTTTGGAGTATTCTACCTGTCATTTTTATTCCAATACATTTTTTTAATAGTCTTTAATTTTCGTAACGTTTCATGCAATGGAAAATTCTTTTTTATTATTTCGCTTTTTTTTCATTTTTAATGAAATACAAAAGTTTTTTCTCCTAATTGAGAGTGTGGATCTCTGATGAGTGTTTCAAAGAAAAACCCTCTTGACATTCGGTTTAATTTTTACAAAAGATCAATTATAAATTTAAAAAATCGAACTTTTTTTTCAACAACTCAATTCTAAATCTGCCAAAAAAAATCGGGCAATTGAAAAAATGACGTTTCACTCCACGCCAACGAGGCAAACTTCAACATTATTTTTTTAATATTGGATGGAAGCAGATAAGGCAGACCAACAAACGCGACAGTGTGATTCACTTGGAGAGCGCCACCCACTCGAGTGAGAATAATCAAGAGAAGCAAGAACTCTCTTGGCGTCTGCAACAGAATTCCGATAAATCACTCATTTTAATTATTATTATTGTCTCATCTCTCTTTTTTTTGCACGTCCAACTTTCTCTCCGTTTGTCATCCTCGCGAAATTGCAAGCTATTCTTGTCGCTGTATCGGTCGCAGCTTCCGTGTAACGCTATCCCAGTTGAATGCGATAAGGGCTGAGTTTTGTTTTATTTACTTCTCGCACAATACGAAAAATTATTACGCCTAATTTATGATTCTATTTTTCGTTCATTTATCAGGCGCTATTTTATCTTTTGCAATTCGCAATGTCTTCTGGCGCCCGATGTAAAAGCACAGGGGACTTCCGGTTGGGAAGGAAGTTCCCGCGCGCGTAGTTCAGTCTGCGATCATCAACGAGGAAATGGGGACTCGTTGAAAAATAAAAGATAAATCAAGTAGCAGCATCCGTGCAAATTCTCACAGAAGTAGGGGAAGGTGGGCCACAGTGTGTCACTTTTTTTCTATCAAATTTTTACTCTTACCAAAGTAGTCTGATTAGAAAAAAAAAGGTCATAACCGATTTTATAGACCCTTGGGTCTATAAAAAAGATTAAAAATCCTAAAATAATGGGTTCGAAAAAAAATTTGCGGATTGGCTCATTGTGCCCCACGGGTGGGGTACAATGTGTCAGATGGGTGGGTACAGTGTGTCAAGTGCTGCGAAACGTAGAGTACAACGAGCTGGTTTAAACTTTTATATTTTTTTAACATAGATAACAGATTTTCTTACATACCGATAATTTCACAACGAGTATTATTTGCCAATAACATTGGGAGTCGACTCATTGCGCTCAACAACCCGATGACACATTGTACTCCACGCAGTTGCCCCACAACATTTGACATTTTCCCGGGAAGCGAAATTTTTTTCGAGGCTCACATTAATTTTGTGCTCTTAATAATACTTCGTGAGCTGCTATTGACTAACTTTTAGGCCAGCCGAAACATAATATAAATCACGGAACAGCACAAAAAATGTCGAATTTTGCAAGCTACAAAACTCCGAGAAATCGCATGTGGTTGACAGTTGCCCGTGACACATTGCGCTTCTTCGGAGCGTCGTCACTTCTTTGTTTCCTCATTGGGAGTCGACTCATTTTGCCCCGACACTCGGTGACACATTGTACCCCACTAGTAAAATGTTTGATTATTGATGAAAATAACTATTAATTAAACTACGAATGGAAAAACACAAGTCACTGAGTGCATCATAGATAATAAAACTATCGATTAGGACTGAAAACCGGAGCCGCTAGAGAAAGTGTCGTTATATTTTACGTTTTCCCGCCGAGCGAAATATTTTTTTTCCAAGCGTCAAGTCAATTTTTAATTTTCAATAATCCTTTGTGAGCTTCTATAGACTTTCTTTTACGCTTGACGAAACCTAATATAAATAGCGATCCAACACATAAAATTTCGGAATTTACGAGCTACGAATCTCCGAGAAACCGCATGTGGCACATTGTGCCCCGTGACACATTGTGCCCCACTCTCCCCTAAATTGCTCGTGAGACAAGTGCGCGTAAAAATGAAATAGTGCATCGAACAGTTGGGAAATTGTAATGCTCGATTGTCGAGTGCCACGATAAAAGCGTATGTGACATCGGAGGCGAAACTTCATCTATTTGCATACACCGCAAGAAAAATATCGCCTCGTTGCGATTATACAGTGGGGTCTTAGACTGTTGCAGTTTGTTTCGGAATACGAGACGATTTATCAAGAGTGTTTGCTGTATATATACGTGTACACGTAGTGATTCATGCTCGAGTTACCGGTGGCCGGAACTCGATCGCTTCGTTTATAATTAACGTGGCAATAAATCGGCGAGTTAGCGAGTCAACGTGTGCAAATGTACCGCGGCAAATGTACAGGCGTTCCTGTCGAAAAACATTTTGCCATTTCGCATTCACGAGCCGCATTCGAATAGGAAAATATATCTGGCGAGGGAACATCTACACTGCACGTGCAGAAATTGTCGTAGGTATCCAATTGGATTCGCATACTTATCCCTATGTAAAAACGTCACGCTCGTACATTGGATTCGAATCGGGATTCCTCATTGGCTTCCAATGTACGAATCCAATCTGAATTCCGAAGGATTCCTACATTATCAAAGAATTCGATACGATCCTTTATGAATCACATCGTGTTTCTGTACGTTAAATTTCCTCACCACAATACACGGATATACAAAACGAGTAGATCTTGAGAAAGTATATATCTTATCTTAAAAACATATATATCGCTCGAAAAATGAGTTTTCTTCTTGAGAGAAATATCTCTTAAGAGTTTTTTCTTAAGAGAAATTTCTTAGGGATACCTGAGTTCCGATAGGATCCCAATCGGTATAGGATACGGATTCCCTAGAAGGGGTATCTTCATCGGAATCCAGATCACGCCCACTACTCAGCACAAGGCCGAGACGTGGTGGCAAGAATTTGAAATATGTATTGAGGGGCGGCACTAATGTGACACTTTCAAAAAATCGATTTTTTTAGTTTCATTTTTCGATCGTCTATACCTTCAAGAATAACGCACTAAAATTTCAAGTGCGGATCTCAAATAATTTTTGAACTACAGCCTTTTGAAGAGCAGCTGCTCGTCGGTCAGAAACGTGCGTAAGCTATCTTTCAACGCGTTTTTCTCAAAACGACATTTTTAAAATTTGCTGCTGTTCTAACTCGAATACAAATCATCCGATCGACTTGAATCTTGTTTTAGAGTATTTATTATTCGTTTCTTCATACAATGACCCTCCAGTTTTTCCATTGGATAAAAAATGTCAATTTGCCATGCAAAAAACCATCAGATTTTTAAGCGTAATTTAGAACTTTTTTCAAAACTCCGCCATTTTGTTGGATCTTAATTTATTTTCACAATTCTGCGTCATTTTACAGGCAATACCTTCTAGTTTAACGGACTTTTTTTATTTTTTGATTTCAGGCACTCCGAAGGCCGCAATCACTGCAGCAGTGGGAGAACTTTTTTTTTTGGAGACTCGGGAGACGGCACATAAGTCGCTGAAAATGGAATATTTTCATATAAAAAAATTACTGAATATACATAATTTATACACAAATATATCCTCGAAATTTCAAAAGATTCGACGCGATACTTTTCTTTCAATAAATTCCCGAAAATCACCCTTTTTTTGGACAATCACACTAGTGGTGCCACTTAAATACATTTTTCTTAGCAAATAAAATACATATTTTCTTAGTTCGAACGATTTCCATTTAATTTCAATAAAATTACTTAGAATAAATAACCTATATCACTTTTCTCCAGGAAATATTGGGTGAAGTAAAAAGTTCTGAGCGTTTTCCGCTAGATGTCTTTAGTGAGCCATATCTCACGACGTATACATCGCATCGGGTCATGCTATACGGCGATTTAAAGGTGACATTACGCTTAAAAAAAGTTCTTTGACTGTTTTGTGTTTAGTGAAGCCAGTTGTGTGTTACAGCGTTCCAAAATGGAGGTAAAAAAAGAGAAAATTCGATACATTCTTCAGTACCCCGACGACCAAGGTGAAAAGGCGGAGCAGGCGGCCAAAAAAATTTGTGCTGTTTATGGACCCAATACAGTATCGAATGCAACAGCAAAGCGGTGGTTCCAACGATTCCGTTCTGGTAATATGGACGTCGAAGATGAGGCACGCTCTGGTAGGCCAATCGTCGAATATGTCGATAAAATCATGGAAATCGTCGAGTCGGGCCGGCATGTGAGCACTTATTCCATTGCCCAGGAACTGAAGATTTGCCAGAAAACTGTTTGGAAGCATTTGCATAAGGCTGGTCTCAAGAAGAAGCCCGATGTAGGGGTGCCACACGAATTGACGCAAAAGAACCTTTTGGACCGAATTGATGCCTGCGATTCTTTGCTGAAACGTAACGAAATCGACCCATTTTTTAAGAGGATGGTGACTGGCGATGAAAAATGGGTCACATACGAGAACAACAGCCGAAAAAGATCGTGGTCCAATCGCGGTGAGCCGGCCCAAACAATCGCCAAACCTGGATTAACGGCCAAGAAGGTTTTGCTGTGTGTTTGGTGGGATTGGACGGGAATAATCCACTATGAGCTGCGCCCATCGGGCCAAACACTCAATTCGGACCTCTACTGTCAACAACTGACCAGATTGAAGCTGGCGATCGACCAGAAGCGGCCAGAATTGGCCAGTAGGAAGGATGTTGTGTTCCATCAAGACAACGCCAGGCCGCACACATCTTTAACGATGCTCCAGAAGCTCCGAGAGCTTGGATGGGAGGTTCTATCGCACGTGCCGTATAGTCCAGACCTGGCACCAAGCGATTATCACCTTTTCAAGCATTTGCAAAATTTTCTTGATGGTACAAATCTGGCCTCAAGAGAGGCTTGTGAAAATGAGCTGGTCAAGTTTTTTTACCAATAGGGACGAGGACTTCTGCAATCGCGGAATTATGAAATTGCCTTCAAAATGGACAAAAGTTATCGAACAAAACGGCGCATATTTGATCTAAATCGGATAATCCTAACTCTGTTAATTTCATCGTCGAAATAAGGCGAAAAAACGAAATAAAGAGAAAACGCCCTGCGTCTCCAGCTGATACGGATCGGTACTCCTGATGATTTTTACATTCATCGCTGGGATCCGATTCGATATCGAACTAGATCTTGTTCTAGAAGTCCGGGAATCTAGTCTGGATCCTATGCAAAGTTTCTATTTGAATTCTGACTAGAATTCTTAATAGAATTTCACAACGGGTATTATTTGCCAATAACATTGGGAGTCGACTCATTGTGCTCAACAACTCGATGACACATTGTGCTCCACACAATTGCTCCACAATATTTGACGTATTCCCGGCAAACGACATTTTTTTCTTGAGGTTCAAATTAATTTTGTGCCTTTAATAATTCTTCGTGAGCTGCTATTGACTTTCTTTTAGGCCAGCCGAAACTTAATATAAATCACGGACCAACACAAAGAATTTCGGATTTTACAGCTACATTGGGAGTCGACTCATTTTGCTCAACCACTCGGTGACACATTGTACCCCACTAGTAAAATATTTGATTATTGATGAAAATAACTATTGATTAAACTACGAATGGAAAAACACAAGTCACTGAGTGCATCATAAATAATAAAACTGTCGATTAGGACTGAAAACCTGAGCCGCTACAGAAAGTGTCGTTTTATTTTATATTTTCCCAGCGAGCGAAATATTTTTTTTTCCAAGCCTCAAATCAATTTTTAATTTTCAATAATCCTTTGTGAGCTGCTATCGACTTTCTTTTAGTCTTGACAAAAACTAATATAAATCGCGGTTCAACACATAAAATTTCGGAATTTACGAGCTACAAACCTGCGAGAAACCGCATGTGACTCACTGTGCCCCGTGACACATTGTGTCCCACTCTCTCCTATACTTTGAAACACAGGGAATAAAAAAAAATGTATATAGATATGTCTGGTGGCGCAGTTTTTTTTCTCTAGTTGCAGAAAATCGTATCAAAACGTGACTTTTCCATTTCTCTTCTAATGTACGTAAACATGAGTCACATTTTTTCCAAATGCTATGACAGAGGATAAGCTTGTAGGTCTTCCTGAAAAAGAATCCTCTCGCGGTCTTTTCACTCCGCAGATTTGACCCTTGCCGTGAAACACGAAACTTGTCACCCGACTGATTGGCTGTTTACCTTGACTATATACACTAGAACTTATGTGGCTATGATCGAACCCCCCCCCCGCTCGTACGGACACGTGAGAAACGTGATACGTTTGTCTACGACTTAGTGACTCATTGGGACGTCATATTCCGTTTTTAATTGTTCTAATTGGCCCCAAACAAATTTGCCATATTATCTTGCTATAAAAAGACAATGTTAAACGTAAACTCAAACGTGAACTCGTACTTGAAACGTAAACGTAAACCCAAACGTAAACTCGTACTTGAAGAATTTCATATAATTATTTTAATTAGTATCATTGTTATTAATTGCATATGATAAATAATCGATAAGTGTGGATTAAAAGCGAAAGGGATGGCTCGAAAAATCCCCAAGGGCGTACGAAAAAATAGCAATAAAATATATACACAAATAACGTAGTCAAATAATTATGTGCTCCGAAAATTGACGATCAAAAAAATCCCCCATTTTTGATTTTACCAGTACTTTTCTAATATTGCCATTTTTCATAATTTATTTACAACGTACGAGTAATGTTTAATTTTTAAAAAAAATAAGTGGCTCATTGCAAATGCGACGGTGTGAACGAAAAATGATTGCTCCGAAAAAAAAAGGAGCGTTTTCCATTAAAATATTCCACGATGGGAATATCGAGCTTGAGGATTTTTCGAGTACACGGTAATTCCGAGAAATTGCGAGGAGGAATGGTTTAATTATAAAGTGCTCATCGGGAAGAGAGGTGTAATGAGAAACCGAGCGTGGGACACACATGGGTAATAGACAAAGGGTATATTTCACTATATACCGTACACGTGAGAAGGAATTACCGAGTGCTTCTTCACGTACGTGTACGAGTGGATTAGTATGGGAGAATAAAAACATTGAGCGGTGTTTCTTCATTTATCTATTAAAAAAAAAAAAGAGAACACACGTTTCCATGGCCAACTTCAACACAATAATTAATACGATGTACACAAGGTGATTCAGCGATTCCCAAGTTTTTCTTCGTCTTTCTTTGACGTGCAATTCGTCATAATTACTGCTACCGCTTGCTCTTTTCTCCCGTTGATTTTCCCCCTTCTACGACAGACGTCGCGAAGAAACAAACATACTTGTTCTGCCTTATTTAGTAATTGGAGATATTCAATTTATCAAATTAAAACGAAACGTCGGGTCGATAGGGAAATATTGCATCAAACGTGTTAAAGGAATAAAATTATGCAATCAACAAAAGCAAATTGACCTATTTGATGACGTTGTATTGTTTTTTGTTTCATTATTATCCTTTTTTATTTTAATGTTTCTTATTTTTGAAGCTCGTATAGCTGGAATATAGGGAAAATCTTTTTTTTTTGCCCAATTCTTTCACATATCTAGATATGTGAAAAAATTGGGCAATAAAAAAAAGATTTTCACTATATTCAAGCAATGCAAACTTTAATGATGTATTAATCCTTCAAGTAACGCAAGAAAGCCCAAACAAAAATTGCTGTAGTACTGATAAAACGGCTCCGAAAGGAAGAAATCGTCAAATGGAAAAGGGATAAAAAATAAAAAGAAAAATTCCGCGCCATCGAATGCCGTGGATTGGGGTTACTTTGATTCGTGGGGTTACTTTGATAAAAACTTTGTTTTATTTTTAAATTCAAATTACGAAGTTCCCGAAAGCGACCGAAAGTTTTTTTTTTTTACGGTTGGCAAGCCTGAATGTCTCTTTATGTCATCACTCAGACACAACACGAACGAATGCGTTTAAGTGACCGTGAAAATATAAAAAACGTAAGTAATGTATTGAAAACTATTCTTTATGCTCGAATAACTTCAAAAATAACAAGTTGAGTCTTGCAATGACATGTTTTTGGTAAAAATCACCTTGTCAGACACGGAGAGAATTAAATGTTAAAAATTACCGTGCAGTAACGGTAACCAGATGACAACCCTGAAACTTCGCTTATTATTACTGAGCAAAACACAGATTTTCACGAAAATAAAATAAAATTTCTTCTTCAGATAGAAAATTTTACCAGATTTTCTAGTAAATTTTGATATGTAACAAAATACGCAAAACTTAAATTTAAAAAATATATAATATCAGCGAAATTTTACGGTGCATTTTATTATTTTATGCCTTTCAAAAATGTTTATAAAAAAGTTTCGTCTTTATAACAGTTATTTTAAGATTTATTATAAAATTTAATGAGTGTTATAGGAAAATGTATTGTGCTCTCGGTAAAAATTATCGTGCGCGCTACCCTTTTTGTATAGTAAAATTTTAGCTACGTATTTGAAATTTTCTGTAACCTGAGTTAAAAAAAACTTGTCGCATACGAATTATTATGCTTTTCTCACTTGTCACCACATTGCAATATATCACGGTAATTTTTACCGTGAAATTCACGACAAAAATTACTTTTTAATTAACTCCGTGGATGTTTATTAAACTACACCATTATGCTTTGTTGTGTGGCATATCCTCAAAAACATATTTCATGGGCGGCAGTTGTTTCGTTGGGGTGTCTTTGATCGCTTCGACGGGGTAACATTGATCATCGATCAATTTCACCCCACGTATTATCTTTATTGCTAGTCTCGCAATATACTCAGTATTTTCAGTCGTGGCAAAAAAAAAAAGCGTAAAAGTACGTTTGCCAAATAATGGAATTAGATCTTTCACTAGTGGAAGATTTCAAATCAGCTTGAAGTAAAACAAGATTCAAGAGAATTAAAGGAGATACATCTGACAATGAAATCGATAACATTGATATAGTATCATTCTTGCCGAAACCTATCGATAAAAATGATTATGTTGAATTCCCATTTGATATTAATGTTGCAGAATTGTAGGTTAAGAAATGTTCCTAATGAACAATTTGATCTCTTTTTGTAATTTAGATAATTTAGGTAGATAAAAGTATGTTCACTACCTTACAACTTGTTTTTTTCTAGTTTTTTAATGTTTCGAAGTTTATGGATGTGTTTGCCGCATAAATAATTATAAAATACCAGTTGTTTATCAATAAAGTTGATTTAAAAAAGTAAAGGTGTAATATTTGTTCGATCAAAGTAACCCTAAAACAATAAAAATCATTGTAACTTTCGGTCCCGTTAACCGTTTTTTTCTTCTTTAGGAAAAATACCCCTTCTTCTTTTATTTTACTTTATTTATTTTACTTAATTTACTTTATTTTACTCCCGATTCTCATTAAGAAAAAGGCCGGTATCAAAGTAACCCCACTTTCAATATAACTTTGATCACGACTAATTATATTTTTTCTCATTTACTTTTAAATATTTTAAATTGTAATTTGAAAGATAAAAAGACTAATAAAAGTTGATGTTCCCATTTAAAACAATTTTTTTTTTACGATATTATATTGTAATATTGTATTACAATATTACAATATAATATAAAAAGACATATATCAATTTTTATATCAAAATTGATCACAGTACCCCCAATCCACGGTATGCCAATCTGGTTTTATATTGGGAAATAAAAAAGGTTGTTCGCTATATTCCAGCTATGCAAACCTTAAGGATATATTAATCGGTCACGTAACTTTAAGGAGAATACAAAAATTGCTGCCATGACGATAAAAATAGGATGCCTTGTTACTTCGTTTTCCCCAAAGCTTTATGCAAAATTCGGGATCGTATAATTAATCCGTTGAAACTGATGTTACGTTTCAATTTACATTAGTTGCCTATGCATTTTTATGAAACGTTTATTCACTCTCGAATATACTGAAAAAAAAAATCATAATAAAAAAATGGCACAGACTGCCGTTTTCAGTAGACATAATATTTTTTCGCGTAACAACTATGCGTAATATTTGGCCATAAAATCTTATCGTAAAAGATAATACCGCGTGTCTTATCGTCCATACCACAAATCAGACACAAAGCGGTACCGTTTAGAAATGGAAATTGGGTAAACCGCGGTGTGGTGTGTTTTCACTTGAACATTTCAAGAGATGATGACTTGAAGAAAAAAAAAGCAGAAAGACCACCCCGATCGTTTTAAAAATAGAGAAAGTGAGAGAGGATGAAAAAAAAAAGTGTTTTGTGAGGAAGGGACAGACGCGTGCCACCGCAACGTTCGCTCCATGGGGTCTGTGAGTGCACGTGGCCGTAAATTTTCTCTGGCGTTATATAGATACTCTCCCCTGCAAAATAGCTTGTTTATTTATACGAGCTTCCCTCCCTCGAACGAGCAAAAAAAAAAGCAAAGATCAGACATTCTCTATCTCCATCCTCTTTTCTTTTCAGTTCGTGTGATTTCTGATTCAGGCGTTTCATTATCATCGCGTATGTGCACAAAGGAAAATCGTTTCCCGGATGTTTGATCGTCTGATTCATCATATTTATGGCGACGATCCCATCAGCTTTGCTGATTAATAATCATCAATTTTCTGATTCACGAAACTCGCGTATAATAGTATCGGGCTTAGTGTGCGACGGATATATCTAAAAGCGTTACGCAGCTCTCGCGCACGCGACACGCGAGAATTGAGAGATCAATTATTTCGATAATAGGGTACACCGACCAATGAATGGACAAAAGATGTCTTATAAAAGTTTCGGGACAAGTGGTGAAGTGTTACCATTTGATTCAAATTTATACAGTAAATTCTTTCTCGTATACTGAATGCACCTTCCAAATTTCAAATCGATCGTCTACACCGTTCCTATAAAAATTACAATTAAAAAAAAAAACCATTTTAACATAGGGAGATATTTTAACTGCCTACGCTCATCGCTGAATGGCAGTTTTACGCACGGAATAGTGTGAAAAAATGTTAAAAATCTTATGAAAAACTGTCAAATCAGTCAATACATTATGACAAATTCGTCATCAGTGTCAATGTTAAATGCTCTATGTTAAAAAGTGTTTCGTCAATTGTAAATTTTATAAAAACGGTGTAGACGATCGATTTAAAATTTAGAGGGTACATTCAGTATATGACAAAGGATTTACTGTATACATTTGAATCGAATGGTAGCATTTCGTTAAGTGTCCCGAAACTCCTTAAGGGGCCAGTCCACTTTGAAAATTTCAAAAAATCGATTTTTTTTTTTACTGTTTTCGAAAGTACATACATTCAGAAATATTGTGTCAATATTGCCGATTGAGTTTAGGTAAGAGTTTTTCATAGTATAAACTTCAAACGCGTTTTTCTCGAAACAACATTTTCAAAATCTAGCTCCATCGTATCTCTAAAACTAATAAACCGATTCTCTTGAAATTTGAACCACGTATTGGAAACATGATTCACAACAAGATGACCCTCGACGGCATTAAAATTTTGATTTTTACTCTTTTTTTTTTGCGAAAAACTGCGAAAAAAACGCGTTTTTTTTTACTTTTTTCGTTTTTCATCTGCCATTTTTTTATTTTTCGATAAAACTTTATATCCGAGGGTCATTTTGTAGCTGGTGTCATACTGAATCTAATGGACTTTGATTTTTTTGTTTCAGACAAGCCGTTGCCGAGTTGTGATGGAGCTACCTAGCCCACCTATTCTTGAGGCGCTACGTTAAACTATAGTTTTTGTACTTAAAAATGAATAAAAATGAATTAAACATTTTTTTTAATGTATTTCAAGACTTTATTTATCAAGCCCAACAACTTTTTTATTCATATCTTTTATAAAATCCTCAAAAAAAAATCGCGAAAATAGCCGTTTTTTTCGTGGCTCCAAAGTGGACTGGCCCCTTAAAACCAATTTCTTAGTTTATTATCGAATTTTGATGGGCAACTTAGCTACGATACGGCTGTGCAGAGTAGGTATTCTAAAGACGAAAACAAACATTTTTATGAGTCTTAAGGGTAAGTATAACTTTTATTATTTAAGACAGAATCAAACTTTGATTTTTTTGCAAAAATTTCAAATAAGTTCGTAATAATACGTCAGAATTAGACATGTTTATTCACTGGTGCTGTATTCTAACCTCTTTCCCCTGAATGGGCATATGGGCTCTTTTCTGATAATTCACAAAGTAGAGTGAAAAGTTTAGATCACTTGCTAAAAATTGCACAAATAATTACTGTTAAGAATTGACAATTTATTCATTCGCTACTCATTTATCAATTTCTCCAATATTATTTGTTGCAATTAATTCGACTATATTTTTCTACGATCAGAATAATATCTTCGTTAGATGTAGCAATTAAAAAATTTGTCTCGATAATATTTTTATTTTACAGTCCATTCGAATCATATAGTGTCGTTAATCGTCCATTCACTGGTCGGTTTTCCCTACTCACTTTCCTCATCGTTGTAGTCCAATATTCGACTTTTTCCTTGCGTATTTTCCAAACAAATTCTCCCGAACTTTTTTGCGGAGATTTTTTTCCTATGACTTTTTTCCCTAGGACGTTTTTTCCTAGGACTATTTTTTTCTAGGGACGGAAAAAGTTTTTTTTTCTTTTTCCGGTCCACGAAAACTCGTAGATTGATTTTACGATTCTTCTACTAAAAATCATATTTACGTTCGTTGGTACAAGTTCCACGACAAGAAAAATAATTCAACAACAAAAGAGACTTCAATCAATAAAAATCACTGGTCTGTGACGGATAATTCTTACATCGGCGAAGATAGGGGCAAAATACTGCAGTCGCGCGACGGTGAGATCGTTGGCAGATTCGACCAGGATGATTTCACAGCTACGAGCGTGAAATTAATGCAGAAACTCGAAGACGTGCGCGCTTGGGAATTTCTTGGCTTCGCTCTTTTACTTTTTATTTGTTTTTCAAGCGGATGTTTCGAAGGCAAACGCGGCAAACATGAAACCTGCTGGTCGTGTACGGTCGACCAGTGTTTTGTGAATAGTTTCAAGCAGGTCGAAAAAAAAATGAAATTCCTTAGACGCGGATAAAAATAATTGTCCAACGAACGGTATTCCTCGTAGTAAACTCTATTTTTAGGGGAAGAATTATTTTGGCTTTAATCTATTGAATAATCGTGATAAAACAGACATTTTTATTATTTATCATGTATTTAATTTATATATATTGGGTGAAGTAAAAAGTTCTGAGCGTTTTCCGCTAGATGTCTTTTTAGTGAGCCATATCTCACGATGTATACATCGCATCGGGTCATACTATACGGCGATTTAAAGATGACATTACGCTTCAAAAAAAGTTCTTTGACAGTTTTGTGTTTGGTGAAGCCAGTTGTGTGTTACAGCGTTCCAAAGAGGAGGTAAAAAAAGAGAAAATTCGATACATTCTTCAGTACCACTACGACCAAGGTGAAGAGGCGGAGCAAGCGGCCAAAAAAATTTGTGCTTTTTTTGGACCCAACACAGTATCGAATGCAACAGCAAAGCGGTGGTTCCAACGATTCCGTTCTGGTAATATGGACGTCGAAGATGAGGCACACTCTAGTAGGCCAATCGTCGAAATGTCGATAAAATCATGGAAATTGTCGAGTCGGACCAGCATGTGAGTACTTATTCCATTGCCCAGGAACTGAAGATTATAGCCAGAAAACCGTTTGAAACCATTTGCATAAGGCTGGTCTCAAGAAGAAGCTCGATGTATGGGTGCCACACGAATTGACGCAAAAGAACCTTTTGGACCGAATTGATGCCTGCGATTCTTTGCTGAAACGTGTAACGAAATCGACCCATTTTTGAAGCGGATGGTGACGCGATGAAAAACGGGTCACATACGAGAACAACAGCCGAAAAAGATCGTGATCCAATCGCGGTGAGCCGGCCCAAACGATCGCCAAGCCCGGATTAACGGCCAAGAAGGTTTTGCTGTGTGTTTGGTGGGATTGGAAGGGAATAATCCATTATGAGCTGCTCCCATCGGGCCAAACACGCAATTCGGACTTCTACTGTCAACAACTGACCAGATTGAAGCAGGCGATCGACCAGAAGCGGCCAGAATTGGCCAATAGGAAGGGTGTTGTGTTCCATCAAGACAACGCCAGGCCGCACACATCTTTAACGACGCGCCAGAAGCTCCGAGAGCTTGGATGGGAGGTTCTATCGCACCCGCCGTATAGTCCAGACCTGGCACCAAGCGATTATCACCTTTTCAAGCATTTGCAAAATTTTCTTGATGGTACAAAACTGACCTCAAGCGAGGCTTGTGAAAATGACCTGGTCAAGTTTTTTTACCAATAGGGACGAGGACTTCTTCAATCGCGGAATTATGAAATTGCCTTCAAAATGGACAAAAGTTATCGAACAAAACGGCGCATATTTGATCTAAATCGGATGATCCTAACTATGTTAATTTCATCGTCGAAATAAAGCGAAAAAACGCTCAGAACTTTTTACTTCATCTAATATATACACTGCCGGCCAAATGTTTGGATACACTAGTCGAAATTTCTTACCGCATTAAAAGTTGGATGGCGGAATCAAAAATAAAGATAATTGAATTTCCCAAGTGGCATTTTAAAGAGGACAAGTTTACATATATTTTGCTTTTTTTTAGAAAATTCTCTACGATTTTTTTTCGCTCCGGTACGCCCTTTTGAACGTGGCCATTTTTCGGCCGTCGAAAATTAACTGCAAAGTTTGTGGAAAAAAGCTTCCTCGACTTTTTCCATGGTCAACTTTAAAAAAAAATATCAAAAGCTACACGTTTATTTCTTTAGAAAGTCTCGTACGATTTTTTTCTCTCCAGTATTGCATTTTTAGCTAAAAAAAATGACATGTTTTATAAAAAAAGGTGTCATCGAAGAACTATAGGGTTTCAGCATTCAGGCAAATGATTTAGCATAAAATATGAAATATTTTTTTATATTTTATGAAAATTATAAAAAATTATAAAAAATATGAAAAAATAAAATGCTAAAGCATTTTATTTGTTTTCGAAAGTTTTTGTAGGACACTTTATTGTTCTCCGAAAAAAAAAAAAAACTAAAGTACTTTTTTTTCGCAGGATAATTGGATAAACACGAGGTGTGCAAATACGTTTTTTACCCACTGTATATAATCTTTTTCTTACAATATATCGCGTGCTATGTACTATATATGTTGTATATTGTATATTATATATTTATTATACATTTTATATCATATGTCATTTATTATATATCATATTGCGAATATTATTCGATATTTCTTTTATTTTTATTCCTCTAAAGTGCGAATAAAGACGAATGGGCAAAAAATAAGAGTGGCCTCGGTGTATACCCGAGTTCTCGATGAAACCGCCACTTCAACGCTACATTACTTGAGCGGCTAATGCTCCATTTATCATTAAATATCACAAGGGAGGCTTGTACACGGTGCAAGAAGCCTCGTAATGGATGAGACTGAAAAGCACGCTATGCCTCGTGCCGGCAAACGATTTCCCACTTTATTCCACTTTAAAGGACCGCTCTAGTCGAGCTTCATACACCAACGGACTTTCGCAGCTTCCTATCTTTTATTGAAGCAGAACATTTCGTCTTTTTATTTACGAGCAGGCATAAAAAAGTTTCCACTTATTCACACTTTGATCTTACGGAGGCGAGACATTTTTCGTCTTTAAATCTGAATTACGCAAACTTCTGGAATAAAAAGTACGCAATTGTAGGGACACAGGTTGAGAAAAAGACTCAAAGAAAGGAAAAATATTTGGAGTGAATTGTCATAAATACCAAAATTTGTGCAGAAGAAACCATTTCGGAGTAAGTTTTGGTATTGAAAGAATTTTGGAATGCGGTTTTGGAGAAAATTGATGGAATAGCGAGTTAGGCCTGCTTGGGCTTGATTTTTCGAAAAAGGGATTTTTTTTAATTACGTAGTTTTATAGCCTAGGGGCTTACCTTTAATGTGCAACAAAGATTTTGAAAAAATTCAAAAAATTGATCGAGTTATGACGATTTTTATGAAAGATCAGGTCGCCTGCGCTAGGACGAATCGTCCCGCTGCGATTTACTTTTTTCTTCGTTTACGTTTTTCTCGAAAGTATATTTTTCGAAAAGGTTTTTTTCTTAAAAGTCATATCTCAAAATAAATTCGTCCGATACACTTAAAATTCGGACAGAGCATAGTTTAAAAAATGTTCTATCGTATGGCCAGATCATTTTTCATACGTTCATCCACATTTGTCGACAACAAATAATTAAAGTTGTTTTTTTTTCGAAATTCGAACCTTTCTTTCTACAGCTTGCCATTTTCGTAAATTTTCAAATTCCTCAAAAGTATCCGGAAATACAGAAGTTTTTTGTTTTGTTATAATAACAATAAATATTTTAATTTTCATTTCGAATCACCGTAGTTGCCAGAACCACCTACACCGATTGGCCATACAGCAACAACGGTACTTTCTTTAAATAACAATAACTCCATTATTTATTTTGCTTATTTTACGATTGTTTTAACGCGAAGGAAACTTTGCGAATTCCATTTTCACCGATATTCATATTTTTCACAAAAATTAAATAAGTTCATCGTACGGTTGCGTATAATTTCTATTGAAAACTTTGCCCTAAGTGTAGTTTGATCTTCCGCCACCAGATGTCATATCACCATTTGACAGATCCCAATAAAAATTACGAAATCACAACGAAGGCAATGGTTCAACTTTTATTAACTTATTTCTTTATGCCTGCTTGTGTGAAACTTAAAGGGTAACCACTGTAAACGTCTAAAATTGAGCGATCTTTCGCGATTTTTTTTTTTGGTGGAAGGACAAGTAAGAGGATAATAGTATTCAAGGATGTTATTAGTCATATCTTCAAATGAACAAAAAAAAATTCATATTAAAAAATTATACAAAATGGTGACGCTGAAGCCATATTCGCGAGACATGTTGAACCTGAAACGCTCTGCGGCACGCAGTATAACTGACGCAAATTTAAATCTACAAAAAATTGTTTAAATTCTATTAATTTACAGGAGTATAGCTAGAGAAATACGTAGGGGATTTTGAAAATATTCATTTTTGTGTAATTGACAAGCATTTAAGGTAACAATTCAATTTTGGACAGAAAAAAAAGGAGAGTAATATGTTAATAAATAATGTTATAATTAACTCATGGAAAATCCCATACGTATTTCTCTTCGAAATGTTATTTTACACATATGTTCAAAATTTGGAGTAAATAGAATGAAAATTGTTGGAATTATGCTGCGTGCCGTTTTGAAAAATTGTGTTCCGAGAAAAACGCGTTTAAAGTTTTGTGATGTGTTATAGACGGGAAAAAATGAAAAATTTAGCTGTTTAAAATTTTATACCATTGATCAGCTATACCAGAAACATAAAGCTGCCCTGCTCTGTTCTAATATTCATCCTCATTTTTTTCCTGGTTGATTTTATGCTGGTGCGTGCCTTCTTTTGCCGCATCTGTCGAAGACAGCTCAGCTTGGTTTATCCGTCTGGCATCAGTTTCAAGACAAAAATTGTAAGCTTAAAGGCCAATATCCATCTCCAAGACTTTCATAATTCGTAGGATATTAGCCAAACCGTCGTTACTATTGCACACAGCAATATCAGTTGCTACATTTAATACTTTTTTGCCACTTGAGCGGGCCTTTGGAGCCAAGCTCCAAACAGTAGCATTGAAACTTATGTTGCTGTTTGCGTGTAGCCTCCCAAGCAACGATTTAGTCACTCAGCCTTGGCACAAGTCTAAGGCTACGAATATTAGGTGTATGACTCAATTTTTACAGATTTTTTCTTCGAACTTAAAATTATATTTAAAATAGAAATATTTTCGCGGTCTTTTGTGGTTTTAAAAGGATCGAACGCAAGGTTACAGAACACCGAACGACAAGTCTACGTGAGTTACATAACCTCTCAGAATAGCAGAGTTTACGATGGCAACTGATAAACAGCACATTCGGCACTGCATTTTATACGAATTCCAACAAGGAAAAAATGCTTCTAAAGCACGGGAATCAATTTGTAGTGTTCTTGGTGGTGACGTTGTGTCTTACGAATCGTGTAATTATTGGTACAAACGTTTTAGAAGTGGTGATTTCGATCTTAGTGACCAGCCGCGCCCTGGACAGGATATGAAGGGTGTGCTTTATTACAAACTCCTGGAAACTGGTCAGACGGTGACTGCGGAACGCTACAGCCGACAATTGAACAAACTGAGCGAAGAACTTGATCAGAAAAGGCTATTTACTGGGCAAGGAAGCAGGCAAGTCATACTGCTGCATGAAAACGCTCGACCTCACGTTGCTCGCGCCACTCAGAAGACCCACTTGAACTTGGGATGGGAAGTTCTCCCGCACGCGGCATATTCACCAGACTTGGCCCCATTCGACTACCATTTGTTCCGATCAATGCAGCACGCCTTAGTGGATAAACAGTTCTAAACGCTGGACGATATGCGTAAATTCGTCGATGACTTTATCGCCTCGAAGCCTGCAAGTTTCTTTCGCGACGGCATTCGTGTGTTACCTGAGAGATGGCGCAAGGTCATAGAAAACGATGGACAATATTTCCAAGATTAAGTTCGTTGTTCTCTACTTTTTTATATTAAATAAATTTGCTGAAAAATCTGTAAAAATTAAGTCATACGCGTAATAAATGGTAAAAAGAAATCTCCTCAAGTCTCACGGGTCAGCTACTGCCACCGGGCAGTGGCTGGCTCGTGTGCGGGCCTTTTTTTACAGCTACCAAACTTTTTTCCCTTATTCTAGATGGTTCGAAACATCTCTTGAGCCAATAAAAAAAATCAATTTTTCGAAAATTCTACAGTGTCGTTGCCCCTTAAATGAAATTAATCGATTATTTGACTTTAATTATTCTAGAGCAATTTTTTTCTCCGGGAGAGGGCGCTCATTCCAGTCCCTTCCCGGCAACGCCAAGGGATAAACTGCATGAAACGAGTCCCGCGACTTTTTCTCGATAATTTTACGGAGTGGTTCTGCGTGATCGAGTAAAAAACAGAAGCAAGATCTTTGATGCATCGAGAGAACAGCGATTCGCGGTGAACCGTCGGAAAAAGGATAGAAGAGAGAAGGAAAAAATAATAAAAAGCCAGCTATTATTTCGAAGGGCTGTGTTTTGCATGCGGCTCACGCGTACGATACACTCGCTTCAATTATTTCACAACTATAGCGCACACTTCGTCGTTGCTCGCGGTTGTGCAATTCAGCAATGACGAGGAGTTGCGCGAGTGCGAAAACGGCACGAAGTATAGGACAACGGAGACACGAAGGGGCAAGGGTATAGTGGAAATAACTCTCCCGCCGCCCGTTTGCCCCTTTCCTTAAGTGTATAAATAAGAAAGGAAGAAAAAACGACATAATAGCTATACTTGCGTAACCGCGGCATATCTCACCTCGGTTGCTCGATAAGCCGCGGCAGTACTACGCAAATTGCAAATGCTTCGCGATAGGCTAACGAGACTTTGGAATTATGAAATTTTATCTCAGCTCCATATATTCACTCTATTGCATACGCAGACAGCACACACCGCGCGAAAAAATGATTTCAAAACTCCAAGTCCGATCGTTGCAGTGCATTCGATCATTTATTTTCGGTGCTCCCGCACGAAGAGAATGAAAAAGTAATTTTTGTCGTGAATTTCACGGTAAAAATTACCGTGATATACTTCAATGTGGTGACAAGTGAGAAAAGCATAATAATTCGTATGCGACAGGTTTTTTTTTAACTCACGTTAAAGAAAATTTCAAATACGTAGCTAAAATTTTACTATACAAGAAGGGTAGCGCGCACGATAATTTTTACCGAGAGCACAATACATTTTCCTATAACACTCATTAAATTTTATAATAAATCTTAAAATAACTGTTATAAAGACGATACTTTTTTATAGACCTTTTTAAAAGGCATAAAACAATAAAATGCACAGTAAAATTTCGCTGATATTATATATTTTTTAAATTTAAGTTTTCCGTATTTCGTTACATATGAAAATTTACTAGAAAATCTGGTAAAATTTTCTATCTGAAGAAGAAATTTTATTTTATTTTCGTGAAAATCTGTGTTTTACTCAGTAATAATAAGCGAAGTTTCAGGGTTGTCATCTGGTTACCGTTACTGCACGGTAATTTTTAACATTCAATTCTCTCCGTGCGTAGAACGTTGATAAATTATTCTTTTTTTTTAACATTCCTTCGCATGCCCTTGCTGTGTAAATTTGTATTCGCATTTTCTGCCAGTGAGTGTATACTGACCCGACTAGAAATTTTGATCGAAGGACGAAGACTGTGAAGGAGTAACCTAAAGATCAAAGCGATAGTTTTCATCAACGTATTATTTAAACTATTATTAATCGAAAACGTTTAATTTAAACTGTTATTTGTCGAAGAACCAAAGATGCGAAGACTGAGTAATTTCTAAATAATATAAAAATATAAGTGAGTTTATTATTGTTATCGAAATTATTATACATTCATAAATGCCAAATTCCCCCTTTTTTAGTTCTTTAAAAAAAAATTCTCGAATCAAAATAACGTTGAATTTTGCATCGGTGGAATGCAACGATTATTTTTTTTCATTTTTCATTCCTTTATTTTGATCATCATCGAAAGCTTTTTTTTGTAAATTGAAGTCGTAAAACTCTAATAAGAATGCGTAAAAACGTGTGGATTATTTTTAGTGCCTAATCAGGCAAAAAGAAATTCAGCGGTCAAAAAGTATTAATTTTCGTTGCACTGCTAACTTCGATGTTAACTTCAACGCCATAAAAAAATTGTGACATTTTTGAAAATGATGATAATACAAGCAACGAAAAAAAGAGAATTCCTACAAGTGTTAGGATGGCTAAGTAGGTAGCGCGTTCAGCTCTAGAATTAGAAGACGTAGGTTCGAAACCGAGGCTAGACGAAAACTTTAATGAGGCACAACACGTTTTAATCCAATTATCATATATGCAGCAATATAAGTGAAGTATATGAAAACGAAAAATACTACCAGAATATTTTTATTCGTCATTTGTTGCCTTTTTTATTTTTCATTTCAGCCGGATCAAGGTCGGATCAGGGCTGTAAAAGGCGGCCGGATCCGGGTCGGATGCCAAAAAGCGTTACACGCCTGATAAAGCCCTGATCCGGCCGCCTGTTCAGTGCCGTAGGAAATATAAGTCTTTCAAGGTCTATATATTGTTTTTTTCAATTTTTTTAAATTAAATGTAAAGAATTTTGTTCGAAATTTTGTTATTAAAAAATATAAGTTTCGACGATTATACTATAGCAGCAATTTTTACCTCGTCTTTTTCAGATCCTTGAATAAATGATTTCAGAAAACGTCCAACGTATCCAGCTGATACGGATCGGTATCTCCTGGTGATTTTCTACATTCATCCCTGGGATCCGATTCGATATCGAACTAGATCTTGTTCTAGAAATTCGGGATTCTAGCTTGGATCCTATGCAAAGTTTCTATTTGGATTCTGACTAGAGTCCTCAATAATTCCGGATTAGGATCCTGGCTGGAATCCGATTTGCGAGCGTTACATTTCGCTCCGATATCCGACTGGATTCCAATTGAGAAACCAGGATCCTAGTCCGAATCGGACTGTGTCCATGACAATATTTCTGCATGGGAATTATGAAAAAATAAATCCCCAAGATCCTAATAGTCAACAGGACTAAAATATATATACATTGATAAAAATGTTGCTCATGATTTCCAAAGATGTTTATAATGATTTATAACATATCGTACGATACGTCTACTGAGTGTATAAAATATTTGACAAATCCAAAATAACATATTCAATTAAGAATTCCACCTCAATGACTTTCTATAACACTTCCTAATTTTCTGACCTCCTAAAATGATTTCTTTCGAAGAATATATTTCATCTACACGTGGAAATGAAACCTGCCTATATTATTCTAATCGTAGATTTGTCATAATAGACAAAAGTAATTCCAGCTGTACCTCCAAATAGGCTGTTACTCCCGATGTACGTAACATTTTGCACAGATCTTCGTTTTGATGATATACGTCACTGCTCAAATGGATTTTTGGCGCATCGCAATAGTTTTCGAAATTTCGAATTCTGAAAACTGTTAAATTAATGATTGTATAGATCTAGGAGGTGTGTAAATAAAGTAATGAGACTGGCAACGTAGCATTCGATCTGGCAACACTTGGGACGCGAGACTTGGAGGGACAGCAGGTGAACATGTGATACGCCTTCGGTACGAGTTTGAACTCGCTAGAGCCATTTGGTTGTCCGTAGCGATTTTTTTCGTGAAACAGTTTTTTTTCTAGTGCGTTGTAAAAATGAGTGACATCAATTACGAGCAATGGTGTGCTATCAGGTTTTGCTTCAGATCTGATAGCAACCTGAATCGTTCAAATCCCGCGTCCCAAGTGTTACCAGATCGAACGCTACACGTTGCCAGTCTCGTTACTTAATTTGCACACCTCGTATATCGATCATAGCGTGCTACTGCTATCTCTAGTTTATTGACACGATCTACAAATGATTTACGTATTCGCTATAAGTAAAGCTTACCATAATTTTTCTTCGTATAGGTACTTTTCGTAAGATCTTGTGACAAAATATACTCCACAAATGTTAATGTTGACCATATGAATAGTACAAATTTGAATAGAATAATAGAAGTTTAACCGGAAGCAAACTTAACGTGCGGTATACGGCAATAGTATTTGTGTGCTGATTTTGTCATAGCATAGAATTAACCATATCAATGTTGTAAAGTCTTTCACAATAGTCAATAGTTATTTCGTGAATACTAAATAGTCAAGCACGCCACTAAAATAAAATTGCATGTTTAAATATACTTTTCGCTTATAGTTGTGTTAATCATATTCTGATTACGGTGTCAATAAAATATAGGGAATTTTACCATCCCCTCTTTTACCATAGGCATTTTTTTATAAATACCGTGGATTGAGGTTACTTTCATTCGCGGGATTACTTTGATAAAAACTTTGTTTTATTTTTAAATTCAAATTACGAAGTTCCTGAAGGCGACCGAAAGTTTTTTTTTTTTTACAATTGGCAAGCCCGAACATCCCTTTATGTCATCATAACGGGTTTAAGTGACCGTGAAAAAACGTAAGTAATGTATTTAAACTATTCTTTATGCTCGAATAACTTAAAAAATAACAAGTTGAGTGTTGCGATGACATGTTTTTTGGTAAAAATCACCTTGTCAGATGTTTATTAAACTACACAATTATGATTTGTTGTGTGGCATATCCTCAAAAACATATTTTATGGGCGGCGGTTGTTTCGTTGGGGTGTCTTTGATCGCTTCGATGGGGTAACATTGATCATTGATCAATTTCACCCGACGTATTATCTTTATTGCTAGTCTCGGAATATACTCAGTATTCTCAGTCGTGGCAAACAAAACGTACAAGTACGTTTGCCAAATAATGGAATTAGACCCTTCACTAGTGGAAGATTTCAAATCAGCTGGAAGTAAAACAAAATTCAAAAGAATTAAAGGAGATATATCTGAAATCGATAAAATTGATATAGTATCATTCTTGCCAAAGCCTATCGATAAAAATGATTATTTTGAATTCCCATTTGATATTAATGTCGCAGAGTTATAGGTTAAAAAATGTTCCTAATGAACAATTCGCTCTCTTTTTTGTGATTTAGATTACCTAGGTAGACAAAAGTATGTTACCTATCTTACAACTTGTTTTTTCGAGTTTTTTAATGTTTCGAAGTTTATAGATGTGTTACCGCATAAATAATTATAAAATACCAGTTGTTCATCAATAAAGTTGATTTTGAAAAGAAAAGGTGTAATAATTGTTCGATCAAAGTAACCCCAAAACAATAAAAATCGTTGTAACTTTCGATCCCGTTGACCGTTTTCTTTTTCTTCGTTGGAAAAATCTTTCTTCTTCTTCTTTTATTTAAATTTATTTACTTTATTTTACTTCCGATTGTCATTAAGAACTAGGCTGGTATCAAAGTAACCCCACTCTCAGTATAACTTTGATCACGACTAATTATTTGTTTTTCTCATTTATTTTTTAATTTTTTAAATTGTAATTTGGAAGATTAAAAGACTAATAAAAGTTGATGTTTCCATTTTCAACAATTTTTTTTAACGATATTATTTAAAGAGATATATTGATTTTCATTTCAAACTTGATCAAAGTAACCCCAATCCACGGTACCATGCACTTTTCTATCAGTGTATGGAAAGAACCATTTTAACAATTCATTCGATCTCAATATATAATTCATGAATAATTCGTATTCAGCTACGAGACTGGAAGATCTCTTTCAAGTTGCGTCGGTTGAGTAAAGCGCAAATTCAGCGATTTCCAGTCGAGAATAAAGAGAAGCCAATAAAAAGGTGTTTTTTTTTAAGTATGCAAAAATGACGATGTCTCTCTCGATCGAACACGATACCCCATTAATAGCGTGATCGAAACGGAAGTGCGTTCGCAAAACCGCCGGCAGTGAAAAAAGGAGCGGCGAATACGAGGATAAAAAAAAAGAGAGAAAAACGAAATAAAAATGTCAACTCGTGCGCGAATAGAATAGAATGCGCGTGGCGAGCTTCGCCTGATGTTAATACGCGAATCCGATGTCTTCAATGGCTTCGAAAGGTTCGAGGGTGGACGTTGCTCAAAATGAAAAAGACTCCCCTCGTTCCTCGCTGCTCGAAGAATCGTTCATCCCCGTACGCGCCCCATCGAGGCTCTTGTCGTGATAAGTATAAAAAAAAACGCACGACCCCCAAGCGCAACGGGGCGATAGTATCGTACCAACGTTGCCAGATCTCCAATCATACCATATCCTGGTTCGCTTCTACACGCTCTTGTTGCACTCGAATTTATTTCGCTACTCGAAATTAGTAGGGGAAGGTGGAGCACAGTGTGTCACTTTTTTTCTATCGAATTTTTACTCTTACCAAAGTAGTCTGATTAGAAAAAAAAAACCTATAGACCTTTGGGCGTACAATAAAGCTACCATATTTTTTGCAAAAACATTAAAAATTCTAAAATAATGGGTTCGAAAAAAATTTGCGGATTGGCTCGTTGTGCCCCACGGGTGGGGTACAATGTGTCAGATAGGTGGGTACAGTGTGCCAAGTGCTGCGAAACGTAGGGTACAACGAGCCGGTTGAAACTCTTATATTTTCCTAAAATACACGGAGAGAATGAAATGTTAAAAATTACCGTACAGTAACGGTAACCAGATGACAAACCTGAAACTTCGCTTATTATTACTGAGTAAAACACAGATTTTCACGAAAATAAAATAAAATTTCTCTTTCAGATAGAAAATTTTACCAGATTTTTTAGTAAATTTCGATGTGTAACAAAATACGCAAAAATTAAATTTAAAAAATATATAATATCAGCGAAATTTTACTGTGCATTTTATTATTTTATGCCTTTCAAAAATGTCTATAAAAAAGTGTCGTCTTTATAACAGTTATTTTAAGATTTATTATAAAATTTAATGAGTGTTATAGGAAAATGTATTGTGCTCACGGTAAAAATTATCGTGCGCGCTAACCTTCTTGTATAGTAAAATTTTAGCTACGTATTTGAAATTTTCTGTAACGTGAGTTAAAAAAAACTTGTCGCATACGAATTATTATGCTTTTCTCACTTATCACAACATTGAAATATATCACGGTAATTCTTACGTGAAATTCACGACAAAAATTACTTTTTAATTCTCTCCGTGTAGATAACAGATTTTCTTACATACCGATAATTTCACAACGGGTATTACTTGCCAATAACATTGGTAGTCGACTCATTGTGCTCATCAACTCGATGACACATTGTGCTCCACACAATTGCCCCACAATATCTGACGGTTTCCCGGCAAGCGAAATTTTTTTTTTTTCGAAGCTCAAGTTAATTTTGTACTTTTAATAATTCGGATAAACTTCCGAAAAGCCCACACCTCCGAATAATTTAGAACTTCGTGTACTTATGTATTTTGACTCGCTGATCACGAATATGATAGTGAAAATACCCGCAAATTTGATTTTCAAGGTAAAAACTAAAAAAAAGTTTTTTTTTCGTTTTTCTATTTTATTTTAATAAATGTTGATCGTAGAGGAAAATGTCTCCTACAAAAATTGTAACCCATCAAAAGACCGATAATTTATATTCTATACAAATTTTGTCTAAAATCATTATTTTCCAAGAAAAATGGGATAATACTCCAATAAGTATATTTTGCTAAACTTCATTAGTTTCGATATTATCTACTTACGCACTTTACTGCATATGGGCCCAAACAAACGCAAATAAAACAAACCCAAACAAACTCGGATATGTTGAATCGTGGGGTGTGTAGTTTATTGGGTTTATTGTAGTTTATTGGGTAGGTAAACTATATATATATATAGTTTATTGGTATTGGGTAGTGTTCTACACACCCCACAAAGCCACATAAGTTTTTCGTTTTTATATTGCTTAACCTTCAATATTTTCCTATATAATACTAAAATCACAAAAAATAACAGAAAACAACATAAAATACAAAAAAGCAAAAAAAAAATATGCACTTTAAAGAATAAAGACTGACATCTCTGTGGTAAAGTGCGTAAGTAAATAACATCGAAACTAATAGAGTTTAGCAAAATATACTTATTGAAGCATTATCCCATTTTTCTCGAAAAATAATGGTTTTAGACAAAACCTGTATGGAACATAAAATATCAGTCTATTCATAAGCTACAACTCTTGTAGGAAATATTTTTCTCTAAGATCAATATTTATTAAAATAAAATAGAAAAACTAAAAAAAAAAGTTTTTTTTAGGTTGACCTTGAAAATAAAGTTTGCGGGTATTTTCACTATCATACTCGTGATCAGCGAGTCAAAATACATAAGTACACGAAGTTTTAAATTAATCGGAGGTGTGGGCTTTTCGGAAGTACACCCAATAATTCTTCGTGAGCTGCTATTGACTTTATTTTAGGCCAGCCGAAAGTTAATATAAATCACGGACCAACACAAAAAATTTCGGATTTTGTTTCCTCAATGGGAGTCGACTCATTTTGCTCCACCACTCGGTGACACATTGTATCCGACTAGTAAAATATTTGATTATTGATGAAAATAACTATTAATTAAACTACGAATGAAAAAACTCACGTCACTGAGTGCATCATAAATAATAAAACTATCGATTAGGACCGAAAACCGAAGCCGCTACAGAAAGTGTCGTTATATTTTACGTTTTCCCGGCGAGTGAAATATTTTTTTTCCAAGCCTCAAATCAATTTTTAATTTTCAACAATCCTTTGTGATCTGCTATCGACTTTCTTTTAGGCTTGACGAAACCTAATGTAAATCGCGGTCCAACATATAAAATTTCGGAATTTACAAGCTGCAAACCTTCGAGAAACCTCATGTGGCCCACTCTACCCCGTGACACATTGTGCCCCACTCAACCCTAATTTCGAAAAAATCTGCCAAGGATATAGCCGTGATAAAAAATGGATAAATAATTTCCCCTGTGCGGCGAAGAGTTTGCGGTAAAAATAAAACCGAATGGCCGTTCGCGGGGTTGATTCGCGTTACCGTGGATACGTGGAGACCCGGGGAGTTGACAGACACGGTCTTCACCCTCCTCATGAAATATAGCGCCTCTGTAATGCCCATCCACGTTTATAAGTGATTCAACGTGGAGAGGGGTGATTTTTTGGAGTATCGATTGCTCCAACGCATTTTCGGGGCGGCGTCTTAGAAACGAAATTTCCTCGATAAACTTCTTACATTTACCTCGCAAGAAAACACGAATGACTAGGAGCTTTCTCGAAGGCTCGTAAAGTTCGGACAATTGGAAAGACAAGTGCGTGAGAAAGAATTTATAAGGAAGAAAATTCGAAAATCTTTTCGATCTTTTTGCTCCTTGTCTCCTGCGAGAAGAAAAATAAATGTTAACGATACTAAAAACCGAAAATCAGCACTATCTGTGAGGAGCGAACGTTTGGGTAAAAAAATATAGTGGGCAAGTGAAAAAAAATCAGATGGTTGGCCAAGCTCAAAGGAAAGTCCCGGGGGCGGAAATTACAGAATAGAATATTAAATGACAAACTGCATTTAATTTTTAAAAAGATTTAAATCACATATTTACAATCGACGCATTT
This sequence comes from Ophion ventricosus, assembly GCA_963932345.1. NCBI lineage: Eukaryota > Metazoa > Arthropoda > Insecta > Hymenoptera > Ichneumonidae > Ophion > Ophion ventricosus. Next base: position 10,804,307 of record OZ010721.1, read on the forward strand.
GTTCAAATTATGCATTTAAATTGGTATGGTAGAAATTTAAAATTAAAATTGACAGAGTTCATTATTAATATTTGTTCTTTGTTTAATTATCATCGTTATTCTCGTGTCATTCTAGTGTACTAATAATCGGACTCTTATCAATTTTTCTTTCAATTTTTATTGAATTATATATATGGAAACGTACTACTCCATGTCATGGCGCTGCCACGCCCCTTCATATCAGACACAATTTATCTAAATTGAAATTACAAATTAAAATGGATCATAACGGTGTAATATGGCGCTCGGAAATGTTATATATAAACATAATATACGTATGTGTGCTATATTTCTATTTCGGAGTGTTCGACGACGCGTTTTAGTGTTTCGCCTAATGTGAGTCATCGTCGCATCCTTTTAATAGCATTACATTTTGCATCTTTCGGACGCAACGGAAATTTTTTTCAATTCTTAGTTCCTTTATTGTTGTTTGAGTTTGGGTTTGGATATGATTCGAAATCTTTTCTTGTGAATTTAGCTTGAAAATCTTTTGTATAACAACCCTGAAAAACGTTATTACTTATTTTTATAGCCCAAATCTGCCAAAAAAGAATTGGACGGATTAAGAAAAATTTACTTTCATTGCGTTCGAACGACACAACCGTCACCATCGTGCATCCAATCCTGAAAATTTCAAAACGATATTCGGATTCCTTCTACCGGTATGTATAGAAATGATAAAGACTCTCCGACTCCCAAGCGCGCTCAGGTATCCACGAGCGCTCAGTTAGGTAGTTTGTTTGGGTTTGTTTGGATTTTCATAACCCAAATAAACCCAAACTCGACCGTTTGGTGATTAGCTCCAAAACAATCTCCATTCTGAGTGCAAAATAATCGAGGTAGCGGCATTTCTTGCTGCTATTTCATTCAATGAAGGAAATTCAGCCCTACTCATGGGTTATGAATGAACGACAAATCGTAGTTGGCAGGCAAAGCTACGGATATGTCAAGAAAATGGATCAGATGCGCGTAGCTCGGCAAAATAGTAAAAGTTTTCTAGAGACAAAAGAAGCTCGAAAAACTCGTAAAGAGGAAATGCAAGCTTCAAATGAGTTGCACGAGGAGGAGGAAGGACTGCTGTATGGTGCTGGAATCGCTGATTAATCGGTAAGACACTTTATCATTTGATTAAACACATTTGACTTTGAGTTTATCGTTTGTCAAAATTTAAACGTGTTTTTCTCGAAACGACATTTTTTCAATTTGCGGGAATCATAACTCAAAAACTAATTGATGGATCATCTTCAAATTTGGAACACGTTTACATAATATAATTTATCAAAACATGAACCTAAAGTTGGAAAGATTAGATTGTATAAAACATATTTATTATTGCAAAATTCCGGGAAAAAAATGCTAAGAATCGATCATTTTTTTTCAAAAACGTTCCATCATTCAATTCTCGATTTTTTTTTCAAAATTTAGGTTCATGTTCTTAAGAAACATCTCAAAAATGTATAAAAATTTGTTGGATTATTTCAGATGCGAATTGCGAGCTGCACAATTCCCGCAAATCGACAACGCCGATGAGGAACCGCAAAGGGAAACAGCGGATTACGCTTTAATTAATGCATGAAATAACTTGAAAAAATTACCAGAGATGTATGAAAATATGAATAAATTATTGTCAGAGTTGCGGAAATTTTCGTTTTTTTTTTTCATAATAAAAAAAAATCCAAAAATTCATCTAATTTTCAGCCTCCTAAAGTCGTTGACCGCCTTAATGTAGCGCAACGTGTACGCCACATAGGACCAGAGGAAGTATGTGAAAAGGGTTTGCAGGAGCGGGAAGCTGCGAGAATTTCATCGCTGCGACGATCAATAAGATAATTGAAGACTTTCCTCGACAATAACATCGCGGCGGATGGAAGTAATTTCATCTCGAACCCCCGCAAACACGTGACGTGCGTTGTTCAGCACTGCACTCGGACGCGGGACGAATAAGCTTATTGTTTTAGTGAGCGATGTCGCATGCACACGTCACAATCGTCATACGGTCCTCATAGTAATCTCTAAGAGGTGTTTTCAACGATACGACACTTTGGTGATCCTTAAAACGTGCCTATATACACATGTATGATGATGGCGACACAAAAGAATTTTAATGTCTTTGTTTCAACGATTAATGTACCTGCTTCCGTGATCGTCGTCCTTGTCATTCAGGTCTAGTGTTTGATTCGTGTCATTCGAGTTTGCTTCGTTCGAATATGACGAATACTTAAAAAAAAAAAAAAAATTCTCTTCGTCTTTATAATTGTAAAGAATTTTTTTGTTACATATTCAGGTTCTAAGTCCTTCGAGTCATACAGGCCCAATGAGAATCCGGGGAAAAACACGTTCCAGTTATTTCCGTAGACTGAATATACAAGAAAGCAATTCATTCCGATTTATTTGGGTTTATCGTGGTGTCTTGGGTTCGCATTTATTAATTTTCGTAGCGTGTTCCAACTTCCAAAACAATTCATTGATTTGGCAAAATGTCCTGGAAATAATGAATTTCAACGATGAATCGGGAGAACGCCGTTCCTTTCAATCCTTGACAGAATTCCTAGTCCGGCAGTCCCCATTGTGTACTCCTTATAATCCTTATTTCAACGATTATCTTCCTAGCACTAAATAATTATTCGTCCGAATTAACCCTTTGAAGCATAATGACATACTGGTATGTCGCCTACTTCCACTCTGTTTTTCTTGAATAAAAATTTTTTTTAGCGCATAACGACGAATGTAAATGTATATTAAGGATGTTAGGAGATCAATTGTTACTACAATATGACTATTAAGGGCTTATGTTGCACTTAGTGGATGTTGATCATCACTACAGTACAAAAAACACGTTTTTTAGACAATAAATGTAATTGTGCCTAATCTAGCAGGTAAACCATACACAAAAAAAGGAATTCAGAGACGTTTTTTGGGTCGCTGATTACGAATTCGAGCTCAAAATCCAGAAATTCAAAATGGCGAATCCAATATGGCCGACCAAAAACGGAGATTTTACTGGAATTACTAAAACATCGGAGTTGCCCAATATGTTGATTCTGTTATACTGAATTTCTAATAGAATTACGCTTTTAGCATTACCCGGAGCTAACGGCGAGGACGTAGCGAGTTTCTTTTTTAATTTTTAATTTAGAACTTTTTAAATTTATATATTTTGACTGGTTTCAAAATTAGCGACTTCAATAACCCTAAAGCACCGAGTTTCCTCTCCATCAAGAGAATGTTATGTTTCAGTTCACCAGTTATTTTTAAATTATAAGCTCAGATTAGTATCAGTGACCAAGCCAGATTTGTGTTTTATTATCCTATATTGGAACTGCCATTTTTATTGTTCAATTTTGAACTGAGATTCGAATTCAACGACTCAAAAAACCCCTGCATATGGAGTTTCATCTTCATCAAGCTACTTTGAGCATTTTGGTCCGTCATATTGGATCCGCCATCTTGAGTTTCCACATTTTGAGTGCAGATTTGTAATCAGCGACCCCGAAAACCCCCGAGTACCAACTTTTGCTTTCATCAAACAATTTTTGCATTTGTGGTCCGCCATATTGGATCCGCCATCTTGAATTTTCAAATTTTGAGTGCAGATTTGTAATGAGCGACCCCGAAAACCTCCGAGTACGAAGTTTTGAGCTGATTGCACGTAAGGAAAAATGTATGCTTCAAAGGGTTAAGGGGCACCGCTAGTGTGACACCTTAAAAAAATCGATTTTTTTGTTGCATTTTTCGATAGTCTATACCTTCAAGAATAACATACTAAAATTTCAAGTGCGAATCTCAAATAGTTTTTGAACTGAAGCCTTCTAAAGAGCAGCTGCTCGTCGGTCAGAAACGTGCTTAAGCTATCTTTCAACGCGTTTTTGTCAATACGACATTTTGCAAATTTGCTGCAGTTTTAACTCGAATACAAATCATCCGATCGACTTGAATCTTGTTTTAGCGCATTTAGTATTTGTTTCTTCATACAATGACCCTTCAGTTTTTCGATTGGATAAAAAATGTCAATTTGCCATGCAAAAAACCATCAGATTTTTAAGCGTAATATGGAACGTTTTTTTTTCAAAACTTCGCCATTTCGTTGGATTTTAATTTTTTTTTACAATCCTGCGTCATTGGACAGGCAATACCTTCTAGTTTAACGGACTTTTTTTATTTTTTTATTCCAGGCACTCTGAAGTCCGCAATTACTGCAGCAGTGGGAGAACTTTTTTTTTTAGTGACTCGGCAGACGGCGCAGAAGTCGCAGAAAATTGAATATTTTCATACAAAAAAATTACTGTATATACATAATTTATACGCAAATATATTCTCAAAATTTTAAAATATTCGATGCAATACTTTTCTTTCAATAAATTCCCGAAAATCACATTTTTTTGTTGGCAGTCACACTAGTGGTGCCCCTTAATAGACCAACGATGCAATACCTTTCATGCTTTCAAGAAAAAAAAAAGAAAACCAAACCCCACACTCGTGAATACGAAACGCCCAAGCACCGGTTTAGGCGTTTCCGTACATTCGACAATCAGTTTAGGGACTTCTTTTTAACGAGGAAATAAAAAATCTGTACCGAGGCGATATATAGGGGAAAAAAACGAGGTGTATGAAATTCATCGCTTGCGGTTAGCACAAGTGAGAAAGTAAAGCGAAGGTAAATCAAGGTGTGGTCGTCGGTGTAGTAAACTAGATATATACCCACAAATATGCATTCAGACCTTTCCACACCCACGCACATATATTAGATGAAGTAAAAAGTCCTGAGCGTTTTTTCGCTTTATTTCGACGATGAAATTAACGTAGTTAGGATTATCCGATCTAGACCAAATATGCGCCGTTTTGTTCGATAACTTTTGTCCATTTTGAAGGCAATTTCATAATTCCGCGATTGAAGAAGTTCTCGTCCCTATTGGTAAAAAAACTTCACCAGCTCATTTTCACAAGCCTCTCTTGAGGCCAGTTTTGTACGATCAAGAAAATTTTGCAAATGCTTGAAAAGGTGATAATCGCTTGGTGCCATTTTTTTCTCGAGTTACGGTAATTAAATCATCTGATTTTTTACAGAAAATAGGTGAAAAAAAAAATTCGACAAAAAAATCGGAAAAAATTCGCGCGAACTCAACGAAAACCGATTCAACTTTTGACTATCTTGAGGTTTTCCTTGAAGCCTTGTAGTTTTCGCGTTACACGTTATTTTTCAAATTGTCCCTTTTTTTTCAAAAAAATCAAAATATCTTTAGAAAAAAAATCGTACGAAGCTTTAAAAAAAAAAAAATTGAAGCTTGAGTTTCCCCCTTTACGTTCCCGGTCAGAGAAATGCATAAAAAAAATATTGTCTGCAAACGGGGTCCACCAGAAAAGGAACAAAGAAAAGGCGAAAAATGGTAGTCTTCGAAAAAGGGTTCTAGTCGTGAAAAAATTAGTAAAAAAATTTAAAAAAAAAAACAGAATGAAGGTGAATTCCTTCTCGTCACAATGCCGTTTATTAAATTCATTTATGTCAACTATCGGCAAAATGGCATAAAAAATCATTCCGGAACTTTTTTGAATTTTTGTCCGCAAACTTTTCGCCGGTAGTGTATATTGTATACCTCTGTATATGGATATAATATACTAGGTTGATGTTAAACGCCAACGGCACGAAATGCTGCAATATGCTAAAAGTATCTCACGACATGTAAGAAAAATCGTTGAACTCACGTCCGCGTGTTTATTCATCCGTATTTTACCGAATCTTTCCTGCGGTAATTTCCCTCTCTCTCTCTCTCTCCCTCTCTCTCTCGCTCTCTCTCCCTCTCTCCTCCTCTCTCTCTCTCTTTTGCCCTCGCTCTCGCTCGTTGTCACCGTCTCTCACTCGCTCGCTCAACTCTGTACCTCTTTTTGTTTTTCCTTTACACGTATGACTCACTGCGTGACGTAAAAACGTAAATGACTTTAGCAGGTAGCAAGCACGTGCTTAAACATAGGTACAACTTGTGCCCCGAAAAGAACCAAAGTAGCCAATAAAAATAAAAAAAAATTTAAAAAAAACAAGCAAACGCCGCAAGTTTTCCCGTTCGGCAGAAAGGAACACATTTTTCTCTCTTTCAACTCAGAAACTGTGTATTTTAACGGCAAATGCGCTAGGGAAATTTTGTTGTATGAAAACGTTAAATGTGAACATTTCTTTTCGGCGACTATCTTTTTCCAATGAGGCTTTAAAATATTTTTATTTGCAAGATGTTTTTTTTTTCAATGGAAAGTCGTGCTTGGATAATTTTACAGGCTAGAATTTAATTTGTGCGTCTACTTGAAAGAGTACAGATATTGATGTATTTTGTGACAATTATTGAGGCTACTTGTATTATCTATATTGGGCCCCGACATTTTTTTTTAGAGCACGTTACGTACTCTTTATAGTACTCCTTCAGTCTTTGGATTGTTTGAACAGTCAATTGGGCGTAATAAACCGTATGCAAGGTTGATTGAAAAAAAAAAATCGTAAATAATGGTAAACAGTCGTTTAGCTTTTATTACGCCTGGCTAATAACCAACGATAAAACGTCCGCGTACTCTTTGCAAGCATTGTTCCAGTCGTTACATTTTTTTTCAACGATATCCCAATTTTTTCGATCATCGAGACGTAACGAATTAACGAGAAACTTCAATGCGCATATATGTGAGTAAGGGAAATTTTTAGCCGTGGAAAACAAAAGTATTTGAGACAAATTTCTTTAAAGGGAACTGCCACAAAAATTGCCCGTTTTCGACGATGAAAAAATAACGATGCCGTGTTAAAAATATGCCGAAAAAAAACCCTTTCGATCTTAGGTCTGTAGGATTCGTCAGGATTTTTTTTTCTTCATAATGTGGGTCCGAGATTAATAATCATCTCGACCTTAATAATCGAATTAAATTAATAATAATTAATTATTATTAATTTAATTAATACTAATTAATAATAATTATTATTATTAATTAAATAATGAATAACGACCTCAATGATAATAATAATGTCGACCTTAATAATAATAATATTGACCTTTAATCGAATAGAAAATAAGGAGAAAGCATAAAAATTCAAATGAATTGGGGTTCTTGCGGTCGAGAGAAAGAAGTATTCAAGTTCACCAAAATATAATATTATTTAAAATGAAAATTTATTAATTTATTAATATTAATACAAATTGTATCAATGATTATTTCATTCTCGTACTATTCATGGAGAGCGCTACACATACGTGCAATGTCAACCCCTCAACGGGCCAGCATATACGAAAACTTCATTATTATACTAAAAGTACGTTTGTCATTTCGGATCCCGCTAGTCGCCAGAAATGGTCCATGCACCAACAGCAGCACTTTGTTTAAATAATAATAACGTCATCATTTATCAATATTTCACAATAAAGAAAAACCTCCAAATTGGCAAGACTATGTATTAATTGTGTGTAAAACCATGACCGTGTCATTTCAATATTCTCGTAAAAAAAAAATATTGAAAATCGACTTGTTTTTGGGCTCCGAGCAGGCCCGTTAAATAATTTTTGCAGTTCAATCATCATTCAGTTCAAACGTGTGCATGGGTGTGTAAATATTGCGCATACAATAAATCTGTTCCCGCATAACCAAAACGTGAGTAAAAAAAAAACGGTAAAAAATCAGAGATGCGGAGTGAAAAAAAGGGCGGTGACACCCGGCGCATTCCGCAATGTATATAGTCGTCCCGGCGTCCACGCGGGCATCATCGTTGCAGGTTTAAAACGCCGTGAGGCGGGCATGTGAATACTGGCCATGGATCGATATAGGGAGTGAGTGAGAGAGAGAGAGAGAGAGAGAGAGAGAGAGAGAGAGAGAGAGGCAGAGAGAGAGGCAGAGAAAGAGAGATTTATACGACACAAGGTAGAGTAAAATTTCCTCGTGCCTGA
>OZ010721.1:10812452-10827452 GCA_963932345.1 Ophion ventricosus
TTCGTTATCAACAAATGGATAAACGTATCAAACAATCATCCGGTCATACGATAAAAAATGTTGTAAACTATGCTCTGTCCGAAATTAAAGTGAATCGGACGAATAAATTTTGACTTACGACTTACAGCGTTTTATAAAAAAAATTATTTAGAGAAAAACGCTAAAGGCAAAAGGATTAATTCACAAATATCATAATAACTCGATAAATTATCGAAATTTTTGCAAAATTCTGGTTGCCAATTAAAGATAAGACCCTAGACTATAAAGCGTTGGAATTTAAAAAATCGTATTTCTTCAAATTACAAGCTTATGTAGATCTCTTTAAAAAAACCGTGACGAACTCTTAAAACGAAAGCGTGCGAATAGAAAGAATCTTTAAAAAAATTATATAACTATAAAAAAAATTGGGATGAAGTTTCAATACGTGCAAAAAAAAGAAGGAAAGAATGTCTATTTTTTTACAAGATAACGAAGTTTCTTCCCCGAGCAACGAAGAATCGTTATCGGTAATTTTCGTTCGTACACCGAGCTCACGAAATTGTAGTTTGTCTACGATAAAAAAAACAGATAAGGGGAACACTACGTGACTGGCGGGAACTTTTCGAAAAGTCTGAACGCCTTCGTGCCTTACAAAACGCACCGGAAAGTAATCTTGGCAAAAAAAAAACATCGTAAAACCTGTAGAGACTTTATCTCTTCCGCAACACCTTCGTCGCCATACCTTTGCAATGAGGCAATCCTTAGCTACATTATTCCAGAGTGCTTTGCAAACGCGGTCATTCTGCTCGCATATGTATCTCTACACGACCGATCGAATCGAATCCTTAGCGGAGTACATACGTGTTTTATTTTTTTTTACTTCTTTTCCGCAGGAGGGTGGAAATTCCTCGAGAAAGTTATAAATATCGGATGCGGGCGATACTCATATCCGTCACGTCGTAGCGGTTGACGGAAAGAGAAAAAAAAAAGTTTTCCCACGTCTATAGTTACGACAGACCCTTTGCACAGCTGTGAGAGTTTTTTCTTTTATTTTGCCCAAACGGTCGCGCGATCTCGATTTTCCGTCAGTGCATTTAGATACCTGTCACCTGTCAAATTTCAACATAAACGAATTACTCTTTTTTCTCCTACTTCGGGTGAAGAAAAATTTCTTCCACGCCTTTTTTAGTGCTCTTCGTTGGTAAGTATTTTTGTTTTAACATTGAAAATGCTTTTAAAGATGTATATAGGGGGTCTGATTTAGCGAGACGTCACACGAAACTAACGCTAACCCCACTCCACTGCCGCTGTGTTGTAGCAGAGTGGGACGAGCTGTGACATGCTGAATGCCTGTGATTGGTTGAAAAATGTTGTATTACATGTGGAGTCATGTATGGTTACAAATGGAAAGTTTCGATTTTGATGTGTACATTATAATGTTATCAGGACAATAATTATATTTAGAGTTCGAGAGAGAGAGAGAGAGAGAGAGAGAGAGAGAGAGAGAGAGAGAGAGAGGGGGGGGGAGAGAGAGAGAGAGAGAGAATTGGAGAGTTGAAGAGATGGAGAATTGGAGAGTTGGAGAGTTGGAGAGTTCTTGGAGAGTTGGAGAGTAGTTGGAGAGCATTTGAAGAGTTGGAGAGTAGTTGGCGAGTTGGAGGGTTGGGGAGTTGGAGAGTTGGAGAGTAGTTTGAAGAGTAATTGGAGAGTAATTGAAGAGTTAGAGAGTTGGAGAGTTGGAGAGTTGGAGAGTTGGAGAGATGGAGAGATGGAGAGTTGGAGAGTTGGCGAGTAGTTGAAAAGTTGAAGAGTTGGAGAGTAGTTGGAGAGTTGGAGATTTGGAGAGTAGTTGGTGAGTTGGAGAGTTTTTGGAGAGTTGGAGAGTTGGAGAGTAGTTAGAGAATTGGAGAGTTGGAAAGTTGGAGAGTAGTTGGAGAGTTGGAGAGTTGAAGAGTTGGAGAGTAGTTAAAGAGGTGAAGAGGTGGGAAGTTGGAGAGTAGTTGGAGAGTTGGAGAGATGGAGAGTTGGAGGGTTGCAGAGTAGTTGGAGAGTTGGAGGGTTGGCGAATTGAAGAGTAATTGGAGAGTTGGAGAGTTGGAGAGTTGGAGAGTTGGAGAGTAGTTGAAGAGGTGAAGAGGTGGGAAGTTGGAGAGTAGTTGGAGAGTTTGAGAGATTGAGAGTTGGAGGGTTGCAGAGTAGTTGGAGAGTTGGAAGGTTGGCGAGTTGGAGAGTAATTGGACAGTTGGAGAGTTGGAGAGTCAGAGAGTTGGAGAGTTGGAGAGTTGGAGAGTTGCATAGTTGGCGGGTTGGAGATTTGGAGAGCTGGAGAGTTGAGGAGTAGTTGGAGAGTTGGAGAGTTGGAGAGTTGGAGAGTTGGAGAGTAGTTGGCGAGTTGGAGAGTTGACGAGTTGGAGAGTAGTTGGAGAGTTGGAGAGTCGGAGAGTTGGGAAGTATTTGGAGAGTTGGAGAGTTGGAGAATTGGAGAGTTGGAGAAAGGAGAGCAACTTATACTATTTGCATGTGCCTTTTCCTTGTCACCCGAAAAGTCTGCTTTCATTTTCAATGCCAGGAAATAGATGTACTTTGTGTAATATTTGTAGATTTTTATTTTATTCTTTCTTAATTTTTCAATTCACCGGTCGTCAATCAACGTTTGTGTCACAGAGCGAGTCGAACTGCGGGCTCGACCTACATTCGCGTCGTCAAATCGACCGTCTTCTCTGGCTTTCTTTCTCTTTCGACTATAGCAACGAATTGCAAACGCCCAATGCAATCTCATCCGACAATAACACACTGAATTTCAATTCTTTCTTTTTTTCCTCTTTGATCGGCAACGACACGTAATAACATTTGTTTGTGAAAAGATCATTTCCGAGTGTTAAAGAAAGATAAAGAAAGAAAAAATGGATAGGAATGCAGGGGTATATTTGTATTCTCAGGCTTGGCTAGCATTTAGTGCGATCTCACTCGAGCGGGGCAAATTATAATTGCAAAATCGGTTGAGGGTCGCGCGGTAGCGTGTGCGCAATCACATCGATTTGTCATGGAAATCTTGGCGGCGCGATGTAATCCCCAAGGCGGATGACTCATTTTTTTCTCTTCATTCAGCCGTCAGCCTAAGCTGGAATTGCAATTTTGCGTAGAACTAACGGAAGAAATAAAGAAATTGAGCATTGACTCATTTCCGTGCTACTTTGCAAATTTTCGATTCCGGATCGATTTAATATTCAATTATAAGATTCGTTAAGAGGAGAGATCCCTCTGAACAGCCGAAAATAAGCGATATTTTACGTTTTTTTTTTGGGTCGCAACTATTTATTCTACATAATTAAAATTTGATGTACTTTCAATGATTGTATGATCTTTTAATTTTCCAAAAATAAAAAATATACAAATGGCGGCTGTACGACACTCGCTTCAGAGATGGTTGCCACCTGAGTTGTTCTACGACGTACAACCTAGCGTGTGCTGCATTGCTCTGAAAGTTCAGAGCTAAGAAGTTTTAGATTATTAAGATCTACACGCTCTATGTGAACCTAAGAAATCTCAAGAAAAGTAAAAATTATGATAAATAGAACATATTCGAAAAAATGTTCTATTTATCATGACATTTTTACTATAGTATTTATTAATGGAAAAGTAGTTTTTTAAAAATAATTTCCAAGGACTTTCAGGTTTACATGGACGGTAATTATATTATCTAAATGTGAGCAAAATTTCAAAATGATCAATCTTATAATTTTTGAGTTATCTTGTACGAGGTTCGCGAAGAAGTGGTTTTCAGGAAAAAGCATTAAAAGTTTTTACTCAAATAGTTTGTGTTTAAGTAACCTATCGATTAATCTGCGATTCCAGGACCATGAAATAGTCCATCAGCTTCCTCGTGGAGTTCATTTTTGTTCATAAGCTTTTTTTTACGTTATATAGACGCCCCCCCCCCCCCCCCCCGCCCCTCAAACAGATTTGGGCACCGAAAAACAGCCTATGGAGAAATCGTACGTACGTCGATTTTTTTTCCAATAAAACTGTTAAAATTTACCTTTTTTCAATTTACCTGGGTTGCTAAAAAAGTAAAAAAAATTATATGTAATTCGATTTTTCGATGGGTGAAATAAAAGTAACGAGAATTTTTTGTCTCCAACAAGCCCGATAATGAACTTTTGGGACTGAAATGCAGGAGCTTATTGTCTGAAGAAGTCGTCCGAGCGTCATCCGATGACGCCTTCGCGGCTCAGAATCGGCCGCACTTGCACAAGCAAATGTGCACAATATTTACACACACACAGACACACATACACACATATATATAATATTTAGCATACGCTTTCGAACGACGCAAACATTCTACTGTCAAAACCATATCTCATTTCGCTCAATCTCGTCCGCAAATACTCGCTCGATTTACAAGACAAAAAACAAACGAAAAAAGAAAAATATGCTAAGCAGGCACTGGTGCATCGGGTTGCAAATCATTGAATATCGTTGTTTATCTTTCGAAATAAAGAGAGAGAGAGAGAGAGAGAGAGAGAGAGAGAGAGAGAGAGAGAGAGAGAGAGAGAGAGAATGACAGAGAGAGAGAGGAAGAGAGAGCGTGATCAATTGACTTATACTCGCGGCGGCTCTCAAGTGCATACTCATCAATACCAAACTTCAAAGTATACTTGGGATCACGTTGACCCGAAGCTATTTTTCGCTTCGAATATCTCCAAAACAATTTATTTAATGTGGATAAGTTTTTTTGTAGTAAATCTTGTTATTTTTAAAAGATCTGCATAAGCTTACAATTTGTTGAATAGGATTGAAAAAATTGGTAACTTCATAGCCTAGGCTCTTAACTTCAATTTGCAACGAAGGTCTTTCAAAGATTTCCAAAATTGACAGAGTTATGACGATTTTTGTGAAGGGTCAGATCGCCCATTGCGATTGAGACTTCTTTCTTATGGTTTTTATCTCGAAACTGTTTTATAAAATCGTATAAGTCGTATCGAAAGGCTCAAAAAATAAGCTACTTTGTAATAATTTTTTTTTTACTTTTTTTTAACTGCATATATCGGTACAAACTTTTTTCTCGCTTAGGTACACTCTTATAGAATAGAAAACAATTTTTGGTTGTTGCATATAGATGTATATTTATTTAACAATTTATAATCGTGTAGAGGCATGAAAAAAAGTATGTCGCCGGTGTTGACGATTTGCGTTCTCCAGGTAAGCTGAAACAAAAAATTCAAAATGATTTTCAATCTTCACGGGGAGACTTCACGGGGATTAAGGGGGGAAAACCCTCTAGAAACTCGTTAATGAGTCATTTTTCATGAATTTTTTTAAAGATGATAAAATAATCGCATGATAAAATTTTTTTGACATTATCTTATTACAACTTTTAAGTGTTCAAAAGTTTTTTTTTTAACAGAACAAAATGGCGGCGTTATAAGATATTTCTTTAGGCTTATTTTGCGTGATATCGAAAAGTGCTCTATTTGTCTGATTTTTTCTATTGATCTGAAGCAGAAATCAAAAATATTTTTCGATTATTGACACGTGTAGGGGAAGGATATACCTATAAAAATATGAAAAAGTATAAAATCAAAAATTAAATAGGCTTTTAAATCAAATTTTCATATTGGGTGAAGTAAAAAGTTCTGAGCGTTTTCCGCTAGATGTCTTTAGTGAGCCATATCTCACGATGTATACATCGCATCGGGTCATACTATACGGCGATTTAAAGGTGACATTACGCTTCAAAAAAAGTTCTTTGACAGTTTTGTATTTGGTGAAGCCAGTTGTGTGTTACAGCGTTCAAAAATGGAGATAAAAAAAGAGAAAATTCGATACATTCTTTAGTACCACTACGACCAAGGTGAAAAGGCGGAGCAGGCGGCCAAAAAAATTTGTGCTGTTTATGGACCCAATACAGTATCGAATGCAACAGCAAAGCGGTGGCTCCAACGATTCCGTTCTGGTAATATGGACGTCGAAGATGAGGCACGCTCTGGTAGGCCAATCGTCGAATATGTCGATAAAATCATGGAAATCGTCGAGTCGGGCCGGCATGTGAGCACTTATTCCATTGCCCAGGAACTGAAGATTTGCCAGAAAACCGTTTGGAACCATTTGCATAAGGCTGGTCTCAAGAAGAAGCCCGATGTAGGGGTGCCACACGAATTGACGCAAAAGAACCTTTTGGACCGAATTGATGCCTGCGATTCTTTGCTGAAACGTAACGAAATCGACCCATTTTTTAAGCGGATGGTGACTGGCGATGAAAAATGGGTCACATACAAGAACAACAGCCGAAAAAGATCATGGTCCAATCGCGGTGAGCCGGCCCAAGTGATCGCCAAGCTCGGATTAACAGCCAAAAAGGTTTTGCCGTATGTTTGGTGGAATTGGAAAGGAATCATCCACTATGAGCTGCTCCCATCGGGCCAAACACTCAATTCGGACCTCTACTGTCAACAACTGACGAGATTGAAGCAGGCGATTGACCAGAAGCGGCCAGAATTGGCCAATAGGAAGAGTGTTGTGTTCCATGAAGACAACGCCAGGCCGCACACATCTTTAACGACCCGCCAGAAGCTCCGAGAGCTTGGATGAGAGGTTCTATCACACCCGCCGTATAGTCCAGACCTAGCACCAAGCGATTATCACCTTTTCAAACATTTGCAAAATTTTCTTGATGGTACAAAACTGGCCTCAAGAGAGGCTTGTGAAAATAAGCTGGTCAAGTTTTTTACCAATAGGGACGGGGACTTCTTCAATCGCGGAATTATGAAATTGCCTTCAAAATGGACAAAAGTTATCGAACAAAACGGCGCATATTTGATCTAAATCGGATAATCCTATGTTAATTTCATCGTCGAAATAAAGCGTCAAAAACGCTCAGAACTTTTTACTTCATCTAATATTTTAGACCATTTTCTCGACAATTTTTACCCTAAAAAAGTAATTTATTTACGCGATAACCTCAAAACTTTAGGTATATTCTTTCGATAATGTTACAGTGAGAAACCTCCCAAAATTTCAACCGGATCGATCAAGAACTTTTTCAGCGATAACATGAGTAGTTTTTGAAAATGCAGTTTCGAGATAATCGCGTTTAAAGTTTCCCTAATTCACAGCATGCGGTCCCGGCGCGCTCTCGACTATGTGCTATAACTTCGTAAATATTTCATATTTTGATTTTTCAATTTTCCAGTATACTCTCAATATATTATACTTTCGAAATATGTGAAAAAAAATCGACTTTTTGAACATTGTAAATGGTTTTCCCCTCTTAAGGCTACACTTTTAAATTTGGAAGATAAAAAAACCTTAGCTATCGGAAACTGAGATACATCCATTTGAGGCTTAGTTACGACGAGAAATTATATGAAGAAATAACAATCCCCCAGCACGTGTGTGAAGCCCCCAGGCAGAAAACGTGCGTTTCACTGGGGTTTCCATCTAAGTAAAAAAAAAAAAAAACACGCACGCACCAAAGTAGGATTCCGTATTCCGCTAGGTCTGCGCATAATTGAACCATCGCATTGAGACCTCATTACCCTCAGAAACTTGGCGAATTAACTTGTGACATAGGATCGTAACGATAAGGATTCCTACAAAAGCTTGAACAAAAAAAATCGACTACCGTAAGTTTTCAAGTGAACGTAGACAAAAGATCATTCGTCAAAATAAACCGAACAAAATAATTCCAAAAAATAAAATTCAATCGATAAAATATCCGCTATGAAAAGCATCCCTTCGCAAAATGTTCCACAATACCTCACACCAAAAATCTAATCATTACGATCTCGTCAAAGGACATTATCGTAATAGTATGTTTGAATTTGTTTGAAATCCAAAAAAAATATACTTAATTTATTTCCTTCTTCCCGCAGACAATCCATATAAATTCACAAATTTCAACAAAAAATTTTTGCACGAAAGATTGTCTCGCGTCAAACGCTCCATTCGCAAGATATCGGAAATTTCTCAAAACTCTTCAAAATCACAATCTCAACGAAAATACCCTGTCATTTGGCCCATAATTCTTAGCCGTTTCCACAAAATTTCGCGTTGCAAGGAGCCAGAGCTCAAATGAACTTTTGACAGTATAGAGTGAGCCGAAAAAAAAAATTGTCTTCTTCGTAAAATCCCAGCTTCATGTTCCAGGCGTTGCAATGATCTCGACTCGCCCCGATCCCAATCTTCGTTGCGCAGCCTCGACTCTCTTCCTCCTCGCGTTGCACAGTCTATCCGGTAAATATGGGACATCGACTCCCGCTCGATGAATCTAACGTTACATTGAACGAGAAAAAAAAAATAAATGAAAAAAAGAAACAAGATTTTCCCATCTCCATGTCTTTCTCGCACACGTGGAAAAGATACTTTTCGGAAGAAAAAGAAAAACTATTCCTGTAGCATGCAAACGCTTAATATTACCAGTTTTCTGAAACTCGATTGAACCCCCCCCCCCCCCCCCTCACGCTCCAGAGCGCTCTTTACGGATTAAAACGGTGTAAAAAAAAAAAAGAAACAACGATCTGGTATTACTTTCTAATCTAAGCACAACAGGTTTTCAACACTGACGACACAAACAGTTGTTATTTTTTTGACAATTTTTTTGTAGTTGGCTTTTTTTTCTTGTACCAGTGGATATCTGATGATACACTTATACATATTATATATACATACATACATGCATACACATATGTATATGAGGCATTCCACGCCATTTCACCTAGCACGTGACCATTTTTTTTTCCTGATTTTTTTTTTGCAACATTGTCCCGCGTGAAAGGAATATCCACACCAATTTTTAGATTTTTATCTCTTCTCTTTTAGGAGTTATAATTTTCCAAAAAATGTTGATTTCGGAATTTTTGGAAAAGTTTAAACGCTGATAACGCCTGAACTGAGATATCGACAAATGTCAGTATATATATTTTTTTCAATTTGAATCATACTTTCATGAAAAAATATGAAAAAAATTATCAATTGTACTGGATCGCGTATTTTTTGCTTCGAAAGTGGAAATTATTTTTTTTAAAGATGATTGCCATTTTTTATTTTTTTCAAAAAATTCTCTAAAATAGAGTGCCCCATTCTATGATTTTTAAGACTAGTCTTATCGTGGGCCCATTTTTTCTTCTATTTTTTTATGAATTAGTCATATTTTTTTGAGAAGATTTTTATCATTTTGATCTCCAATAATGCTGTATATCTCCATTTTAATCTTGAATAATGCTAATAATGTAACGGTTTATATTTCATTTGTGCTGAAATTAACAAAAAAGATTTTTTATGCAAAATTTTTGTTTTCACTAATAATATTGACCAATACTAGTAGGACAATTCTCAATCGGATCTAATAGTCATAACTATTCCAGTTTCTATTCTTTTCATAAATAAAATTATCTAAATAAAGAATTATATGGGAATACGTGGATTTAAAAAACAATGAAATTTTATATATAATATAAAAGGAAAAATTTCACTCTTTTTTAAATTCACATATTTCCATATAATTCTCAATTTAGTTCATTTTATTTACGTAAAGGATCGAAACTAGAATAGTTAAAACTATGAGATCCGATTGAAAATTGTCATACTTGTATTGATCAATATTATTAATCGTGAAAAAAAAATGTATTCTGCACAAAAAATCGCTAACTTCAGCACAAATAAAAAATAAATCGTTTCATTATTAGCATTATTCAAGATTAAAATGGAGATATATAGCATTATTGGAGATTAAAATGATAAAAATCTTTAAAAAAAAAATGGTTAATTCGCAAAAAAATAGAAGGAAAAATGGGCCCACGATGAGACTAGTCTTAAAAATCATAGAACGGGTCACTCTATTTTAGAGAATTTTTTGACAAAAAAAAAATGGCAATCATCTTTAAAAAAAAATAGTTTCCACTTTTGAAGCAAAAAACACGTGGTCCAGTATAAATGGTAATTTTTTTCATATTTTTCCATGAAAGTATGCTTCAAAATGAAAAATATATATATACTGAGAAGAGATAAAAATCTAAAAATTGGTGTGGATATTCCTTTTATGGGGTACATTTTTACAAAAAAAAGTCAGAAAAATAAAAAATGGTCGGGGTCACGGGCTAGGTGAAATATCGTAGAATGCCTCATATATATATATACTTATCACACCCACACAGACACACACACCGGAAATCAATATGATATAATCTTACAAACGTCTCTCCTCGTTCTCTACTGGCTACACATCGTCGCTTAAATCTTTCTTGTCTTCTGTTTTTCGTCAATTTTTTTGCATTTTCACACAACACGTTGATATATTAGGTCATGGAGTAAGAAATGTCCGATTCCCAGCTTCTTGACTCTACCGATTTCATTGAAGTGGTTTAATATTGTTGGAATACAGTACAGCGTCGATTATCCGAAAGTCAGTTATTATAAATGTCAATTATCCAAATGGCGCTTTTATTCATTCGAAACGTCAATTATACGAATGGCGATTTGGGTTATTTAAAATATCAATTATCTAAACAATCATTTTGTTCATCCGAATGCTCAGTTATTCGAACGATTACGCCATATATATTACGGCAACGGAGTGGTACGAAACGCAGCCTGAACGTTGTTCAATGCAACTTCTCCTTCCAAAACGATTGCGAGATTTGGCAGCAAAGAAACGAGCTTTCGTTGTAAAGCAGAAAAAAATCAACGACTTTTTCAAAAATAGATACATAAGAACTCAAAGTTGTACGAATGTTGAATATTTTTTAACACATATTTAGCTTCTTTCTGTATCATTAAATGATACAATGGTTATTTGCAATTTACCAAAAATGTACTTATATTATTAACAGATTAATGTTCATTGTATTTTTAAATATATATATTTTATAATATTGCAAGAATCAAGGTTTTTTTCGACCACGGAATATTGCTGTTCGATTATCCGAATTTTCGATTATCCGAAAGGCGCCAGGTCTCAATTGATTGGGATAATCGACGCTCTACTGTAGTTACGTTAAACCTTGCTGCTAATTCACGCGTAGTTCGAGATGTATTCGCTTCCACTGCAGCTGTCAGCTTATCAACTATCAACCTTGCTTTCAGGTTGCCCGCGTGGTTCATTGTGAAGACCAAAATCGCCAGAACGGAACTTCTCAAACCATCGACGTACTGTACGTTCATTAGCCACATCCTTGCCAAACACTTTGTTGACAAATTTGTTTTTTACTTTTCCATGGGTTACAATATTGAATCTGTAAAAGGCAATTCGACAGGTAATCACAAGCGAAAACGTGCATCTGAAAGGCTGACGATGGACCTTCGCAATAAAAAAAAAAAAAGAACGATGTACTTTCGAAGTGATATATCAGAGATATCGGGTTTCAAGTTTGGTACTTGAAGTAATCGGACATTTCATACTTAATGACCCTTTATATATGTCTGTATACACCGCCGGCGAAAAGTTTCCGGACAAAAATTCAAAAAAGTTCCGGAACGATTTTTTATGCCATTTTGCCGATATTTGACATAAATAAATTTAATAAGCGACATTTTGAAGGGGAGAAATTTGCCTTTATTCCGTTTTTTAAATTTATTTTTTTTACTATTTTTTTTAAAAACTAGTACCCTTGTTCGAAAACGACCATTTTTCGCCTTTTTTGTTCCTTTTCTGGTGGACCCCGTTTACAGACAAAAATTTTTTATGCATTTCTTTGACCAGAATCATAAAGGGGAAAGCTCAAGCTTCAATTTTTTTTTTCAAGCTTCGTACGATTTTTTTCTTCTAAAGATATTGTGATTTTTTTGAAAAAAAAGAGACTATTTGAAAAATAACGTGTAACGCGATAACGACAAGGATTCAAGAAAAACCTCAAGATAGTAAAAAGTTGAATCGGTTTTCGTTGAATTCGCGAGAATTTTTTCAGATTTCTTTTTCACTTATTTTTGGTAAAAAATCAGATTATTTAATTACCGTACACGGAGAGAATTAAATGTTAAAAATTACCGTGCAGTAACGGTAACCAGATGACAACCCTGAAACTTCGCTTATCATTACTGAGTAAAACACAGATTTTCACGAAAATAAAATAAAATTTCTTCTTCAGATAGAAAATTTTACCAGATTTTCTAGTAAATTTTGATGTGTAACAAAATACGCAAAACTTATATTTAAAAAATATCTAATATCAGCGAAATTTTACTGTGCATTTTATTATTTTATGCCTTTCAAAAATGTCTATAAAAAAGTATCGTCTTTATAACAGTTATTTTAAGATTTATTATAAAATTTAATGAGTGTTATAGGAAAAAGGTATTGTGCTCTCGGTAAAAATTATCGTGCGCGCTACCCTTCTTGTATAGTAAAATTTTAGCTACGTATTTGAAATTTTCTGTAACGTGAGTTAAAAAAAACTTGTCGCATACGAATTATTATGCTTTTCTCACTTGTCACCACATTGAAATATATCACGGCAATTTTTACCGTGAAATTCACGACAAAAATTACTTTTTAATTCTCTCCGTGTAACTCGAGAAGTAAACAGTTTGTGATAAAATTTCAAGAGAGAAAAAATTTAATTTTTCTATTTTCAACGCAATAGAATTATTTCAGATTTTTTTTCGACATTTTTTTCTCGAGTTACGATAATTAAATCATCTAATTTTACACCGAAAATAGTGAAAAAAAAATTTCGAAAAAAAAATCTGAAAAAATTGTCGCGACCTCAACGAAAACCGATTAAACTTTTTACTATCTTGAGGTTTTACTTGAATCTATATCGTTTTCGCGTTACACGTTATTTTTCAATTTGTCTCTTTTTTTTTTTAATATAAATATCCTCAAAAAAATCGTACGAAGCTTAGAAAAAAAAAACAAAATTGAAGCTCGAGCTTCCCCCTTTATGATTGCGGTCAAAGAAATGCATTAAAAAAATGTTGTCTGCAAACGGGGTCCACCAGAAAAGGAAGAAAAAAAGGCAAAAAGTGGTCGTTTGCGAAAAAGGCTACTAGTCGTAAGAAAACATTTAAAAAATTTCAAAAAAAAAAAACGGGACGAAGATGAATTCCTCCCCTTCAAAAGACCGTTTATTAAAATCATTTATGTCAACCATTGGCGAAATGGCATAAAAAATCGTTCCGGAACTTTTATGAATTTTTGTCCGGCAACTTTTCGCCGATAATGTATATATGTATACACACACGTGTGTGGGTATCGGTGTTTGTATTTAGTTTATAATGTTCTTGTGAATGTGTGTACGTTAATCTAGGCTATTTCTTTTCGTGTAGTATAGTAAAATAGGGTATTTTTCATCGCGATCGCGTGATCTGCACTATCATCTCATCGATCGCGATTTTTTTTTCTTTTCTTCCGTTCTCTCTTCGCAAATCTTCGAGAGATTTGTCCCGTAATTTTTTTTTCTTCCTTTACTATTTTTTTCTCTTTAGCTTCTTTTTGACAGAGCCGTGCTAGTTTAGGTTTTTTTTTTTCTTCTTTTCTTCTCGCTCTTCTCCGCCAGTTCTCAATGATCGACATATCTGTGGATTCGCGGAACAAACGAGTCGGTGCGTCTAACACGTCACAGGCAACGATTAATATGTACAGTCTATGCGGAGATGAAAAATGTCCACAAGTCCAAAGTAAAATTTGTGATCGACGGTACGTAGAATGTTCTCAATACAGGCAGCAAGCACAGTGTGTGTTTCACGACACACTTTGCCCCGGACGAACACGATCACCCTCGAAAATTTTGGTTCACGTTTTCTTTAATTTTTTTTTTTTCCACGAAATTTCAACGACGAAGGTTGCTGCGTTGGAGTACAATGAAAGTTATGGTTTTTGTTTTCTTCGAAATTGCGTCAAACTTCGTTTCTCGCAAATTTACTCGAACGATAATCGCTCCAATGATTTTTCCGAATTTTTGAGCGAGAACTACAATCGAAATTTGCCAAAGAATTTGGGATAACGGCAGAGAAAAAAAAAGACAAAAAGAACGTTCGTTGCAACAAGATAACTTTAAGACGACGAGTTTCTACTAAAGGCGTGCAATTCTCAGTTTAAACTTTCCTTGAAGCTTACAGATATTCAATAAAAATAAAACTGTCTCGTAAGTTTGTAATGACAGGACAACAACTCTATTCTTTATTTCTCTATTCTCAGACATCTCTCTTCTTAAATATCTCTATTCTTGAGAAGGTTTAATCAGAAACATCTCTATTCCAAAATATCTCATGTCTAAAACATCTGTCTGCCCAAACATCTCCATTCGTAAAGATCACCATTCCACAGTAACTCACTTCTGAAATATTACTGCTCTTAAATATCTCCATTTCGCAATATTTCGTACCCGAAACTTCTGTATTCCAAAATATCTCATGTCTAAAACACCTCTCTGCCGAAACATCTCTATTCGTAAAGATCACCATTCCACAGTAACTCACTTCTGAAATATTACTGCTCTTAAATATCTCCATTCCACAATATTTCGTATCCGAAACTTTTCTATTCTTAAATATCTGTATTCTTCAAAATCTAATGTGACATCCAAAACATCTCTATTCCGACAATTTCATCTCACAATATCTCTTTTCGGAAACATCTCTCTTCCGAAACATCTCTCTTCTGAAAGGTCTCTATTCCAAGAGCCTCTGCGTTGCACTTGTTTTATTCATGGCCAATATAGTAAATGCAATATTACGAATGGGTTGTACAAATGAAATTGATATGAAGTTGGTGAATGACGAATAGAGGTGTTTCGGAATAGAGATGTTTCGGAAGAGAAATATTTCCGAAGAGAGATATCGCGAGATGAAATTGTCGGAATAGAGATGTTTTGGAAGTCACATGAGATTTTAAAGAATAGATATTTAAGAATAGAGAAGTTTCGGATACCAAATATTGTAGAATGGACATATTTAAGAGCAGTAATATTTCAGAAGTAAGTTATTATGGAATAGTGATCTTTACGAATAGAGATGTTTCAGCAGAGAGATGTTTTAGACACGAGATATTTTGGAATAGAGACGTTTCTGATTAAACCTTCT